>LPNX011046132.1:2906-67168 GCA_001517045.1 Pseudotsuga menziesii | reverse complement strand
TATATATATGTATCATGTTCTATTTTATAAATAGCACATTATATTGTGACTTCGAAGGAAAGGCAATGTAATAAAATTACAAATGAGCAAGAAAATTTAAATGGCAAACATAAACCAATATTTATATTCAGATCATCATCATTAGTATCACCCTCTGCTTTCTCATTTAGCCTATTCCTTTATTTCAATCATGTAGGTGGTAGGGACATCAGTCAACACTATCCAATTTTGATGAAACTAACTAACCCAAGCCTTAAAATATTGTAAAAAATATTAACATGCGTAATCATTGATTTTGTCTTGAGTGAAGGGTACATTTTTGTTAAGGCAATGAAAGAGGAATTCAACAATCAATGCCACCAACATTGGGGTACATAAAAGGCTTGGTACTCTTGATTACATGCCAATCCCATACTTTCATACACAACAAAATCCAATGAAATTATTGCAATTCTGCCAACCCTAAAGTCCTGGAAACTTTTAAGTCAACTGTAGCTTGAATGGAATATGACATTCTACTTCTCTGTATGAAGTCCAACGAGGTTGGATCCATAGTGCTCAAATATCCCAAAACAATTAATGGTAATGTTAAATTCTTAAAGTAAAAGTTGACACTTCCTTTATTTTTCCTTTCCTATATTAAATTCTTAAATTAAAAGTTATCATTTCCTTTATTATTCCTTCTCTATATTATAGAAAATGAAAAATAAAGGAAATGCCAACATTTACTGCAAGAATTTAACATCACCATTAATTACCAACATTTTTTGTCAACCCTAGTAAAAACCCAAGTCAAGGAAACCCATCATATTGAGGAGGGTAAGGCTTGGAAATGCATCCATATGGTTGGAAATGTGTTTCTACATTTTGGTACAAAAACGCAGGGGGTACAACATTGTACCGTACATTTCCTACCACATATACCTTAAATGAAACCATGAAACATCACAAAGAATGGAATATGTATAAAACCAAAATGAACACAGCCTACATTGATATTGCCTCCATATTAGCAAGGGTCTATGGTCAAAACCATGAACTAAAAGTAAGTCTTTCCAAATCTATTTGTTTAAATAAAAACAACTTATGAACACTATGACAGTGTTCAAATCATGTCCATAAAAATATTAGAAACACAATTACATATCTTCCATATAAACAAACCCTGTTAGTTTTTTTACCTTGTTGCTTTGAGGTATTTTTCTTCAGAAGCAACAATTTTAGTAGACATTCTAGCCTTGATCCTTGTGGAGAGCTTTTGCAGTTTATGAGGGAGGTGCATTAGAAAGTATGATGAGGGTGCAACAATCTTGTAGACATTGAGTGGGTGATTAGGATGCATGCATGCTCTATCTACAAAGGGTGCAGTTCCTAAGATAGATAGGGTGCATGCATGAGGAACATCTTTAGTTTGGAGGTATATTGCATGAGAGAGAGATTCTCTTGTACGCTTTTAGTTTTCTTTAGCGATGTTCTCTTCTAGTTAGGGTGAACTCATGCATGAGGTCACACTCTTCTCTAGAAGGCTCTTGCGTCAGGGTTAGGGTTTTATCTCTTCTAGAGAGGTGAACCACTCAAGGTGTATACATTCATTATATATCTGTCATCTCTTGTTATATAACAGAGATGCTGGGCACTTCACTATGGGGTTAGACAAATGAAGTTTTGAGCTATATGCTTTGTAATTTCTTTCAGTGAGGCGCTGCATATTTTATCTGCATGTCCTAATTCTTAGACTTATGTGTTTGTAGATCTTGCATTCCTTATCTGTCATTTTGATATGTGATTAATAATTTTTTCATTCCTTGCTAAGGTTTTTTTTAGAAGTGCTGAAAATTCAAATTTTTAATAGAGCTATACCATTGAAGTCTTCTTTTCCATGTATGGAGAGATGCAATCCGTGAGATTGAGCTACCTTTGGAGGAATCCAGTGGGTGTTGATTTGTAATCACTTATCCTATGGCTGACGCGATTCATCAATATGGATTGTATAGATATGTGAAGGGAACTTTACAAAGGTTTAACAACAACTTCAAAACAAACAATAAAGAACAAAATACATTTTTCTAGTATATAAGTTTACACAGAGAAGGACTTCCTTTGCACTACTTTTCTATTGTCTAAGACTCTTGGTTTAACCAGTTCAAGCAGGCTCTTATAGGAGGAATTCAAACTAACTTATCCTGAAGAAATATTATCTGTAATATATTTCCCAATTTTAAGGTCTCTATCAATGATCCGCATTTAGAATATATCCTCCAAATTCAGATCCCGAACAAAGGCTATGATATGGAAAAAAATTCACATAACTTAAATGTCCATTACTGTTTTTCCATGCACTATGTTAATACATTGAACCTTGCCATGCATAAACATCCTTCTGATAAATCTACTGGAAGTGTTGTATTGAAAGTTGATCCCAATACTAACATCCTTGTTCCTCAGTTCCTTACCTAGGATGAACTCCAATTCTCATCTGAGTGGGTTTTACCAGCTCCAAAACCATCCAAAAATCCAAATCAATTCCTCACACGTAATATAATATCATTCATCGGCTATCATACAATTCCCTGCTCACTATCCTTCAATTTCTTGTTCACACCTGCAAGTCCAAGCATGGAATTACTGAGGAACTTTATCCTCTCTTAAATGTACTAATTTCCAGTCTATCATGCCTCTACAACCTCAACAAAATCACAATAGCCAGTGTTGTGAATCTTCCCAAAATAAATATTATGATCAGCACTATAGTGTTGTCCCTCCTACACAGTCTATACATAATCCATTTTTTCACTCTTTCAATCTCCCTACAAAATCCAAATTCCACAGATAATACCCAATGTTTCCAAAATAGGCTAGAAACACCTGACAATGTGAGATTCCCACATGCACAATCTTACTACTTTGTTGTCAAAATATTTCATTACCAAAAGACTTTAAAAGAGGAATTTATTACAACACTAGATTCTTGGGAAAAATTCTCCTAAGGAATCCAAGCTCAGCTTAGTAGCCAAAGGCTAAGTCATGATATGTCAGGATTAGGAAATAGAAAGTCTACTTCCCTCGAACAATAGAACCAAGCTGAATTAGAACATCATAGAAAACAGAGCAAAAAATTTAGGCCGCTAAAGGAAAGATTTGATATCCCTTCCTCTAGGTTTACAGAAGTCCCTGCAAAAATTTACAAGCCCACAATCCGAGAAATTGCAAACTTCTTGCAGATATATAAAGGCTATTCTCAATATAATATTCAATACCAATTCATGAAAAATATGATAAATTGGGATTTATTTACTCATGAAGATTCAAAACAGTCTAAATAATCCCATTCAATGGAATAAAAGGCCATCTTTGCTAAAGAATGGAAAGATCATATGGTCACACAAAACCAATGGATATCATTCTATGAATGGTATAAATTTAGTCAAGACAAAGCCATAGATTCTAAAATGAATATGGTCAAAACTGAAAAAACCCAGTCTCAAGAAGAAAGACAACTTGAAAAAAAGGAAAGATGGACATAAATGGGAGTTGGCCAAAGGAGGAGAAACATATACTGCAACACCTTTTTCTCCAATAAATCCCGTTACTGAACGAACTAGCAGGCCAGTGTCCGACAACCACATATGAGGAAAGTTACCCAATTTCACCTCAGTCACATTCCTTTGACTACTTTGAAGTGTCATGACCTCCAAGAGGAGAACCCTTTAGATACTCTGCAAGACACTTGGACAAGAAACTATGTATTCTACACAATGATGTTAGTGACTAGTTCCTTTAACCAATTAATTTAGGAATTAAATACATACCAAGTAAAGAAAGTGCTTATGGATGCAGATGTAAATGATACCAAGTCAATGTAATCAAATCAAGATATATGGAATTAGAAGGTCATTCAATAGCATTTTAGAAAACCAAATATCATTAATTGTGTAACCACATACCATTCAATATGAGTGTAATAACAACAGTAAGTAATCAACCAATTTCTTCCAATGACAAGTAAAGGATAGGTACAATGGCAACAATATGATAGTATGATAGTATAAAAATCCCTTTAATGGCATTTAAAGTATCATTCATGTAACCAAGAGAGTGTATGTGATATATAATTTATGCAATCAATGCAATCACACCACTTGAACCTTTCATCACCAATCCTAGCAGTGTATGACAACCATCAAAAGGAAGTTTCAGACTTGTATAATAGCAATATGTTAACCCTTGAAAGATGTGTAACAAATGTGGTTTAAGCATATAATGTAAACAATAAACTTTAATTGTCAACCATTTCTTTATCACTGTTAAAAAGGGTAACTTTCAGACTATATTTAAATGTATTTTCAGGACTCTTTTATCTTAAAAATGGTAGTCCTTTAAAATAGTAACAAATTGTAATTAATGGCTAACCTATTTGTTTTTTTTTGTGTGGGAGTTATGGCTTGAAGGAGAGGACTGTCCAAGTGTTGACATTCTACAAATTGCAGACCATAAAAATAGTAAAGAGGAGGCTAAATAGAAGGTTGTTACATACTATAAGGGAGGTAAGGAAAAAGGGTCGAGACCCTAGAAAGGAAAGGTGAGGATATGGGTTTCCTTTAGGAAGGGAAGCGAGGGTTTGGTAGAGAAAAGGACTCAGGGGGTTATATTCACAAATTCATTCTACTAGATATGCTACAACCCGACGGATTGAGTATATTAAAGGTATGATAAATATGTCATAAGAGAATATCATCAAGAACATTCAATAATAGATCAACTCCATACTCATGATAAAGATGCAGAAGAAGCCCTTACAAAATTAATGATAGAGATGAAGCAAGTCCTAACCATCACTGGTAAAATCAATAAAAGGACTAAAAATATTTGGGTAAATCAAAACCCAAGGAAAAAATTATATATATCTTGACTACCTCTAAATTTATAATCTCAGGAAATGTTTTTCTAGTTCCTTCCATTGGAACAACAGCAGCCAAAAAAGAAAGAAAGAATAGGAGCAAGGTTGAGATTTGACGAGAGTCAAATTCACCCCAAGAATCCTGGGAAATGGCAGTCGAATCAATCCTTCCCTCAACTGAGGCTAAAAATGCCCAAGTAAGACAACCCATGAAAGGACTCCATACCATATGCACAGACTTCCAGCTCCAGATCTAGAAGATGGAATGAATATTAACCAAATTCCATGGTCACCAAAAGTTCTATAATGGAACTTGAATGGATCTAGTACTCAACAGATAGAACATATGATAAATAGAATGGTTACTATCTATAGAGCTTATATAGCCAATGGAAAAGATCCTACTTCTTGTAGAGTGATAATATCAACGTTTACGGGAGCCCTACAAAAATCGTGGCAAAGGAAAATGAAAATGGAAACATGGAACAAATGGGAACAAACAAAAATAAAAAATGCAGAGGGACTTGAAGAGTTTAACCTAATAGGTTGCATGACTGCAAAAATAATAAAATACTAGGGAGTAATAACATAAAATATGAAATATAAAAGCACCCAATTCCTGGTAAATATGAAAAGCCTCCTAGATTTTGAACAGTTTCACCAAGATTGGGTAATCAGAATACAAGATGTAGAAAATGGCGATAGCGAAGTTTTGAATAAAAACACATTTCTGCATTACCAAAAAATTTCCAAGGATTTTTCACAAGTGATTTAAGAAAACAATCCTTGACAGAGTACAGTTGGGATGAATACAATGACATAATACTCAGCTATATAGGAGATAATAGAAACCACCACAAGCGAGGAAGGAAAAAACTCAGCTCTTTCAACAACACCAAAATAATGCTTGTATTGACATGACAATGGAAAATGAGGATGACGGGATGTTAGATTACACATTTTCCATAATTACAGCACCATTTCTCCTTCCAGAACTGGTTGAAATGGTAGCTAATATGTTCAACTATTTATTTTCACAAATGATGGGCCCTCAACAGAAAACTATCACCCTCAAGGACCCTGAAAAATATGAATTCAAACCAAATCAATTGTTGAACAAGTACAACATCAATTGTAGATACTCTAACCGCATCTCATGTTGATGAGGATGTGGAATACTCTAATTGAATTTCCATGATACTTCTAGTTGTCATTGGATGGGATTTGTGATGCCTTGATGAAGGATGATGCTGAGATTGATTCCAGACTTACAGTTGATGGGAGAATCATAACTGCCTATAAACTAATTTACGGTTTGTAAATGGGAGTATTGTAACTGCATATGGCTTGTAACTGCCTATAAACTAATTTAGAAGTTAGAAGGACAGTAAATATTGCAGCATTTTGCATATACATTATGGCATTAACATTCTTTTATATAATGCCCCAATTTCCTTATTAGTTGTTTCTTTATAATGCCCATTAGATAAAATTTCCTTCAAATGGACTTTCCAAATCTCTAACTTATGTTTCTATGGTAGACATGCATGTAGTTTTCTTCTTGTGTTTTTCAAATGTATGCACAAACTTTGTCAAATTCTTCTCATATCTAACAAAGATGCAAAGTAAATATAAATCCAAAAGATATGTTTCCACCAATGAAAGGTATACACCTCATTACCAACCACTATGAACTCCTAGAATCTATCAGCTAGTGTCATCTGAATAGATGAGACAATAACAAAGTTGGAAGAGTGTCATGGAAGTGCAAAGAGGAAGTTGAGGTAGATGAAATACCTATCCTATCATTTGAGGGCATTCTACATGATAAGGTAATAATAAATATCTCTACTACAGTGATAAGGTGATTCTTTGGCAATCTAGGACCTCTTCCTGTCAGCATCCAAATGTGCTACGAGGTAAACTGTGTCATCTCAAAGCCCTTGAAAAGGAGCTATTAGATACTACATAATTTTGAGTATCAATAAATATTGACTGTTTCTTTTTCCCTACCAAGGTGACAAGGTGGTGGTAGTTAAAGTGATACAGTAGAACACATCAGCCATTGTACTATCATTAGTCAACAGGCGGTGTCTCCAAATGAAAATCTCTCTAACAAATAAGCTATATGTTTCAGAATCTCATATCTAAGGAAGGAATGTTGAAAGAATCAATATCAAGTCTCTCTAATCTCATAATACAATGGACATCTCAAGATGAAGTTCTATGTTATCTCTACCTCTAGGCTCCAGTGAGAAAAGTTTGCATTTTCCTTGATCACAACAAATTTATCACTCTGACTCCACTCTCATCCAGTTAATACAAACTCTCAGTTTTCCTAAAATGTAATTCAGACCATGAGATCAATTGTTAGATGTACTTAGAAGTATAATACTCAATCATTGGTCCAAAATACTCTAAAATGAATCATATTGTAGGTTTAATAATGGCATTATAGAGTAATACTATGGATGAGATATTTTGAAGAACTACTGAAAGCATTTGCTCTCTAGTATTTCTAGGAATACACATATTTTGACTAAGCATGTGTTGGAGCAGGGTCCCGTAGCTACAGAAGAAGCTGCTATTTTGACGGATAGACAGTTTTGGTGGAGATATAGGAGGTAAAGCTATGACGCTGTAGCATGTTTCTAGCTACAGATCAGAGCTGAAAACCATTACTGTTGGGACAGAGAAGTCAAGAAAGATGACAGTACCTGAGCGGCTGAGAAGAGAGATCTCACCCACTGCATTGAAGGCAGCGACGGGGACAAGAGGGTTCAGCTACCCTCATAAAGGAAAAGGAGCGATGAGGCCAAGGTATTGAAGGCGAAGGACAGAAAAGGAAGCAGCGCCGGTACCCATGGTTAGCGCTGGGAAGCATGGAAGACTGCAGGAAACTATGGTAGAGAGAAGCGGTGCATAGTACCCATGGTCAGTGCCGAGAAGCATGGAAGACTACAGAGGAGTTGTGGTGTGACGGAAAGCGGCTACTCCAAGTAAAGTTATGACAACTGTCACCAGTTAGGGTTTTGGGTTTACTGTTGAGACAGGCCCACAGTGGTGTAATGGTGAGATCTTCAGGCCGCCTATAAAGGGATGTATTTTGTATTGTAAAAGGTTAGCTATTCAGAGAACTATCCAGTTAAGCATTGTAAGGCCTTGAGCCAATCTGTTAGTTAGCTCATAGTCAGTTGTATTGTAGGAGTCGAGCTCTGGTTATGTTATTAGCTATAGTATCTTACTGTAACCAGTAGCTGGCTCATTAATCTTGTATGTAACAATCCACAAGAATTGACAGAGAGGGAAGAGTATATTGTAAGAGAGGTAATATAGAGATAGAGATAGAAAAGAGATCTAAGAGAGAAGGGCTCCAGGCTATGTGCAGAGTTACCCAGAAGATCTCTAGCTGCATATGTGGTGCAGTAGAACTGTGTTTGCTTCCCTCAAGTTATAATAGAGAAACATAGTTCTGTGGACGTAACTTCCATCCTGGAGGTGAACCACGTTAAAATCAAGTGTTATGTGATTGATTTATGTGTTGTGTTTATTTGTTGCATCTATCAGTTAGTAGATGAACCTTGTTTACAGTTTGATGTATGTATGCATTACTCAGTCTACAACACCATTAAAGATAAAAGAAGTGAAGTCTTTAAGTATTATGTATAAGAGTTTATTGGTGTTTCATCCTAGATAGTTAAGAGTTGTAGAGTAAATAGCCTTGAGCATTGAGTCCTGTAAGTCGGGAACGGGTAGCACTGACTACGTAGAGCCGTAGCGGTAGGATATCACAGGGAAGCGATATCGCACCAGCAGAGGAGCTGTGGTGCGCTGTGGTTGAGAATCTAACATAGGCAGGAGTTACGTATTGGCCAAGGTGCAGTGATGCGATAAGGGTTAGAGTCGCTGTGCATAAGAGAAAGTTACGTGTCGTAGAAAGTGAGATCTCGTGGCTAGAAGAGCTGCCAGTCACAAGTAGGATGCCTCAGAACCTGGTCCAAGACACTTGAGTCCTTGGCCAACCCATTGGATTCACTTCGGGTGAGACTTCAGGATGCTCTATGGCCTGTCTCCGAAAGGGCCAGTGAGCTAGGGGTGTTGTTGGTTAATTATAGTAAACCCAGTTTTGCCCATAGCGACCAAAAAATGGTTTCGTTGCTAGTTTTGAACAAAATGAGCACTAATGTTCTGGTGGTGCAGAGACAAACTCAACTAGTGGGTTGGGTATAACATAAGAGAATTTGCTGAGCGAGAGAACAGGAGTCCTAAATTGAGTACAGAGGCCTAGTTACAAAAACATATATCTTCAGACCTGCACATGATATTTTTTGCAACCTTTGGGGACAAGCTTTATGACTGGTTATCAAAATTGACTGATACGAGCATATTCGAGAAGGAAAGAAACATTGTCTGGACACCGGAGCTAATTCATACAGTGGAGAACCTTGATAATCCCATCACGAGAGCAGTGGACTTCTAGCTCACGAGTGTGCTAGGAGGTTTTGTCACAGAGTTTGCAGTTGATCAAATAAAAATCTTCAGCGAGGCAGAGCGGTACTTCTTCAAAGGCTATCGCGATAAGTACCTAAAATCCTTAAACTTGTACATTAAGATGTTATTACATGAAAAAGGAACAATGGATCTAGTTTTAGATGAATAAGTAAAGATAGTAATGTCACAAGAGTTTGAAATTGATTTTGATGACATTGGCCGAACACGTAGTGGAAAGAAATACAAAGTAGATTTCAGCTCTCCCATATTTGAAAGCAGTTCAAATAATACTAGAGAACAGAATCACAGTACCACAGAAAGAATAGAGGGGGGTATCCCTTACCACCCTTACACCCCACAGAAATAAACCAGGACACAGAACAATCCTGTAGGAACTCCATCCAGTAGCTCACAAACAGTACATACTACCACTTCATCACCTCCACCTACACTGCCGAGTGGTAGTAACGTAGCAAATCAACACCCACCACGTAGAAATAGAATGGGGGATGATATGAAACTACCTATATTTAAGGGTACAGGAGCAGAGGACCAAGAACAACATTGGTTTCTATGTGAAGCCATGTGGACCATTAAAGCAATCAATGACAATAATATTAAACTTGTACAGTTGGTCACCACACTAAGAGATAGAGCCTTAACATGGTATATAAAGTATACCATAGTACCCAGAACACTTGTCTAGGTCAAGACCACCATGATTAAAGAGTTTAAGAAACCTAATTCTGAGTCACAATGCATTACAGAGCTCAAAGACATTAAGCAGTTACCTACAAAGTCAGTATGGGACTTTGACCAGAAATTCAAAGCCCTTATAGACCAAGTTAGCTTTGAGTTTGCACCAGAGCAGCATAAGGAATGGTTTATTGCAGCGCTGCTCCCTCACATCAGACTGCCGTTAATTCAGTAGAAACTCCAGGTGCAAGATGAAGCGTTGGAGATGGCAATGAAACTAGAGGCCTCACCTCTAGTTGAGACTAGCATAGGCATGGCAACATTACAAAACTAGTTGGCTAATCTCACGTTACAAATGCATGAGCTTAAGAAAGGGAAAGAAGTTGCGCAAGACATATGGTGCGTAAATTGTAAAGCACAAGGCCATAGTAAAGACAACTGTCCAGTCTTTGTAGAGTATATAGCGACCAGGGATCCTAACCCCTTACCACAGACCCATGGGCCATGGTGTGAAATATGCAAAATGCGAGGACATCTACCTCACCATTGCCGTCTACTTCAGAAGTATGTGAAGACACCTAAGAACTTATACTGCGTCTTCTGCAAGTCTGTAGGCCATGATGAACATGATTGTCGAGCCTATGATCTCATGGTCAGGAGCAAGAAAGACTTGTACAGAGTCCAATCAGAAACACAGGGTTCAGCAGCAGGACCACAGCATGATTTGGCTTATGGTGGCCATGGAGGAGGATTTAGAGGACGAGGAAGAGGAGGAGGCTTTGGCCGTGGAGAAGGATTTGGCTGTGGAGAAGGATTTGGCCATGGTCGCGGACCAGTCACTTGTTACAACTGTGGAGTTGTAGGACATTATACTAGGGACTGTCAGAGCCCTGCTACCACATGTAATTACTGCAAATCTTATGATCACACAATAGAAGAATTCCCTACCTTGATAGCTAATATCAGAGAACCTAAGCCAGCAGTACACTAGAATATTCATCTCATTGCTACTGAGCAGGAAGAATCAGATCCACGAGTCAACATTGTGACTCGCAGTGGTGCTTCCACCAGTGGAATATCGTAGGATATTGAAAAGAACGCAGGATAGGAAAGGGTGCGTAGAGCTCCTAACAAAGCAACACCACTTGACCTACAGAAGAATAAATAGATATTTCAGGAAGCTAAGACTTTCTTTGATGAACCTATGCAATCGAGATCACAGCTACCGCCATCTAGGGGCATACCGCAGTAAACACCTTGTGGCGTTATCCCTGTACAGATACCGCAGGCTACCACATTGGGAAGATGTGATGAGGACGAGTTGACAGGAAGTGTACATTCCTTCTTGCGGAGTTGTTTAAAACTCATCAGAAATGAAAAAGATATCACAGAACTATAGCGCATCATAGATCAGTGTCAGCAACCTTCTCTCTTGAGCAGTGCACAGCGTGCTATTCATAGCATTATGAGCCATACAAGAACAAGAAGAGAGATGAAGCTCACAGCGCAGGTTGGAGAATTTAAAATGGATGAGGTAGTCCTAGATCTAGGATCATAGGTAAATTTTTTGACTAAGTAGACATGGGAGTAGATGGGTAGCCCTAAGTTAGTCAGATCGCCTATCCATTTGAGGTTAGCTAATCAGCAACGATTATCACCCCTGGGTTGATTATTGCAAGTACCAGTTGACATTGACGGAGTTCGCAGCTCCACAGAATTTGAAGTGATAGAAATCATTGGCAATAGTAGACCATATCCAGCATTGCTAGGCATCGATTGGGCGATTGGTAACATGGCTGTTATCAACCTAAAGAGGAGACAAATGACCTTTGAGGATGCGTAGATCAGGGTCATCACACTGCTGGATCCTCTTCAAGGTCCTAGATACATCGAACCGATCATAGTAGAGGAAGAGGCATGTAACATGGAGAGTCTCTATCAGATTACTGCGAACCAGAGCGACTACATCAATCCAACCACAAAAGGGAACATTAGTTGGTGATGCGACAGCTCATGCGCATTGGATTCAGATGTTGGTCTAGAAAACTGGTAGAACAGACTTCACGAAGTCTCAGCACACAGATGTGCATACATGACTAAGTCACTGCGATGGATCAGCGCAGAGATCAGTGAGATTCCATCATTTCAGGGTCTAGCAGATATTCAGGACTTTCTCACACAGTTCAAACAACAAATTCCTCACGAGCAAAGGATCGCAGCTATGGACCTTGCAGTACGAGCCACACCTGCAAGATGGTGGTATGTGTATGAAGAGAATATCGCATCATGGGATGATCTTAAGAGACTGATGGCGATCATATTCTCTACCGACAGAGAGTATGCCCAACAGAAATACACAGGAGAAAGTGACCCCAGGTCACACATTCAGACATGCGAACAGAATTGGTTGAACATTCCTGAGGATGAATGGGTCCACCAATTCATCCATACTTTGGACACAGTCCCAAGGAACTGGTACACAGAGACTAAATTTCACAAGGGAACGACTACATGGTCACTTATGATAGATAGCTTTCTACTCACCTTCGCTTTTGAATCTGAGTATTCAAGTATTGATCAAGCCCTAGATGTAATAAAGACTAAGATATTTGAGGATTGTATCCTATTAGTACATACTCCACCAGAGTGGGCCATCCAGTTAGAAGATGCACTTGAGTGCTATAACTTCGCAGCAGAACCAGAGGAGGAGGATGACAATCCTCGCAACATCAACATTCTGGAGTCAGAGGGGACTCGCGATGTTGAGGGACTGCAGCTAGAAATTCCAGCAATCATAGAGCCCATCAAGACTAAAAAAATCAATATTGGCACTGACACAGAACCAAAGTTTGCTTCTATTGGAGACTATTGGGATGATAAAACAGTTGGACAGATTGCAGACTTGCTACATGACTACCAGGACCTATTTCCCACCAAGTTCACAGAAATGAAGGGAATAGTTGGCGACCTAGGAGTAATGAGGATACCATTAAAGGAGGATTCCAGACCAGTCAAGCAGCGTCCTTACAGACTAAATCCACGCTATAAAGAAAAAGTTAAGGATGAGATCGACAAGATGCTAGCAGCAGGCATCATTGAACCCGTAGAGAAGAGTGAATGGGTTAGCCCCATGGTCGTGCAAGAAATGAAACAAAGGGAGACATCAGGATATGTGTCGACCTGCGTAAGCTCAATGACGCATTGCTTCATGATCCATTCCCGACACCTTTCACAGATGAAGTGCTAGACAATGTAGGAGAACATGAGGTCTACTCCTTCACTGATGGATTTTTAGGCTATCATTAGATTAGAATTCATCCAGAAGATCGATCTAAGACCACCTTTGCAACACAATGGAGCTCATTCCAGTATACGGTAATGCCCTTTGGTCTTAAGAATGCACCAGCTATCTTTTCTAGAGTAGTAGTAGTTGTATTTAAAGAATACATTCATAAATTCCTAGAAGTTTATTTCGATGATTGGACTTTATTCGGATTGATTGACAAGAACATAGGATATTTAAGGCTGATGCTAGAGAAATGTAGACAGTACCAGATTTCTCTAAACTTGAAAACATGTATATTCTGTGCGCCATTTGGTATTTTGTTGGGTCACATTATTTGCAGACAAGGATTGATGGTAGATCCCGCAAAGATTTCCATCATTGTAAATCTCCCAGCACCCAACTCAGTCAAAAAACTAAGAACAGTACTTGGTCACACCGGGTACTACAGAAAATTTATTAAGGGCTACGCAAAGATTACAACACCGATGGAAAAACTATTAAAGAAAGATGTAAAATTCCTATGGAATGAGGAATGTCAACAGAGTCTAGATACACTTAAAGAGAAGATGGTTACAGCGCCCATCTTAGTATTTCCAGACTGGACTAAGCCATTTCATGTACATGTGGATGCATCTGGCATCACATTAGGGATTGTGTTAACGCAACCAAGAGAAGGAGGCATCGATCATCCTATCGCATACTCCAGCAGAAAGCTGTCAACGGTAGAAAAGAAATACACCACAATGGAAATAGAAGGCCTAGCTATGGTGTATGCGCTACAGAAGTTTAGGCATTACCTGTTGGGTGCCTTGTTCAAAATGTTTACTGACCATTCCACATTGAAGTATCTGGTCAATAAGCTAGTGTTAGGGGGGATAATCTACAGATAGTTACTCCTGTTTCAGGAGTATGATTTTGAAATCATTGTGAAACCAGGAAAATTGAACGTTGGACCTGACCATCTGTCGTGGATAGATTCAGGAGAAGAGCCAAGTAACCTAGAGGACAATTTGCCAGATGTGCAGCTATTTTCTATTCAGATCGCAGATGACTACTATGCTGATATCATCCAGTTCCTCACTACAGGGTTGGCACCTGTTGAGTTTACGAAGCATCAAAGGAAGCAGTTGGTTATTAAAGCAGCAGATTTCACTTTGATCACAGGACAGCTATACAAGCTAGGTCCAAATCAAGTCCTGCGCAGATGTGTGATGCCGCACGAAAAAGAGGATATTATTAGAGAGGCACACTCAGGTACTGCAGGAGGTCATTTCGTAGGAAATCCGACTACGCAGAAAATCCTAGCTACAGGATTATGGTGACCTACATTACACAAAGACACTAAGGACTTTTGTAGATGATTTGATATCTACAAGAGGGTAGGAAAACCTTCACGACGCGATGAAATGCCACTGCGACCATAGATTACGCTGCGCACTTTTGACAAGTGGGCCATAGAATTTGTGGGTCCTATCAACCCACCAGGAAAACGGACCGATGCAAGATATATCATCACTGGAACAGAGTACCTCACCAGGTGGGCAGAGGCCAAGGAAGTAAGAAATTGTGATGTTGCTACATCTACAGAGTTCCTCTTCGAGAACATCATCAGTAGATTTGGATGCCCAGTAATTTTGATGAGTGATCAAGGCAGACATTTCTTGAATTTCACCATTGAAGCCTTGACAGAAGAATTCCAGATACAGCACTATAAGAGCACACCTTACCATCCACAAGCTAATGGTATGGTGGAGTCCTTTAACAAGATTCTAGAAAATGCCCTTACGAATATCTGCAACAGTCAAAGGAATGATTGGGACCTAAGGGTTAATGCTATATTACGAGCTTACAGGACTACATGCAAGAAGCTTACAGGACACACACCTTTCAGCTTGGTGTATGGACAAGAGGTTGTTATGCCTATGGAGTATATTCTTCCCAGTTTAAGAATTGCTCGGATCACCAGGATAGCTGATATAGACATGATGAATGAAAGGCTAGCATAGTTGCTTGCCTTAGAGGAAGACAGATTCATTGCAAGATTTCACCAGAAAGTGCAGAAGGCACGAGAAAAAGCTTGGCATGACAGACATATTAAAATTAAGACTTTCCAGATCGGAGACCTAGTACTCCTCTATGATAGTAAATTCATTAAGTTCCCAGGAAATTTTAAGACGCATTGGCTAGGGCCATATCAGATACAGCTAGTGACAGAGGGAGGTGTCATTCAACTTAGCAAACTGAATGGGCAGCTTCTTCCCACGTTGATTAATGGAAGTAGGATTAAGCTCTATAGTGATAGCCATTCCACCTCTCAGACCTAGCTTAGACAATGTATAAGGGTGCAGATGTCCAGTGTAGTTGAAAGGAGGCATCGCACCGGGAATTAGTCTACACCGAAAATTATTCTAAGTATGAGGAATCGCATAAGGACGGTTCATTTTGCGCAAGTCATAAGCGGCTTGCGGAGTAAAAAAAAAGGTGGCACTTAAGTTTACTATGAGCAGGTGATGCGGTGTCGCATCGCAGCAATGTGATGTTTCTCCGTACCACGTATCCAGTTTTTCAACCGACAGAGGGCCAGTCAAGTCACCTTCTAACAGGTAGTTAATGAGGAAATGACTGATATGCCTTATCGTAGATTTGGTAGTAGTATAATTAAGTTTCCAGATTTGGCAAATCTTCGACGAGACCAGCGCGTGTACACACACGCTTCAAGGGAAACGTGATCGGATCTCAGCATTTATTGAAGATCGGCATGACGGGTGTGGTCTCATCCTGGCAATTATTATGACCGACGGGTTCCGCCAAGATGACCGTTGAGTCCGGGATTGTTACCTTTGGCATAAAAGCATAAATTATTTCTTCGGGAGGGTTACATTTGGAAAGAGCTGAGAGCTGTAGAGAGAATTGATAAGTTTCCCCTGTGCAGAGCTAAGTCCATTGCAGAGTGTTGTGATTTCCATATTTCGAAGCCATTGCACATCCAGCATATTCAACCAAGTGGTTTCTGTCCGAGGACGAACCTATAGAAGCTATTTTGAAAATATTTGAGAGTGGTGGCCTTCTAGCCGCTATGACGACACCGCCTAAGGGTTTCTGGCCAAGTTCATCACAAACCAGACCGCTACCACAGACGAGGAGCCAATCTCAGATAATAGAAGAATCCAGTTCAAAGCTGGAGGAAGAAGTTCATACTGCAACAGACTACATTATGCCCCGAGCTGAAGATGCACCAGAAGTAAAAATACCCAAGAGTGGTAAGTTTCATGTCCCCATACCATAGATTGATTCTCGAGTAAAGGAATATCGAGACCTGTTAGGATATGCAGCTGTTGCTAAATTCATAGATTATAACCTGGGTGACGCTAAGACATATCCCCAGTTCTGGCCAGATCAGTACCTTACAATTCAGAAGAACCTAAGGACAGGTGTAGATGAATATGTTCCTATGGAACATGTTTAGATCCTTGAGCACTCAGGCCTGCTCAAACTATTGAGACTACCACATTTTGGACGCGGCGCAGAGGTTAATACCGTGGCCCGCATCCTACTTTCTTGTCTACATGGAGGTTACCTTTGGCTTGGTAACAAGGTTGACTTGAACATTGACCTCATAAATCACATCACCAGACTGTCCAAGACTGGTCAAGACCCGAAGATAGATATAACAGGAAATACCAAGGATCCCAAGCTCTCACCCGCCCTAGTTGCCAAGTACCAACTGCAAAGAGGAGGTCGGGCTTATGACATTGCAAAACTTTCAGAAAAAACACTCAGCTTTACAGCTAGTCTGCTTGTAGGAAGACTGTTAACCAAGGTTCACCCCAAGGAAGTTACAGGGTCCATAATTAAACTTGCTATACAAGTTGTAGAGGGGGAACAGTTCAATTGGTCTTTATTTTTGTTAAATATGTTCCAGGCATATTGTTTGGCGCCACAGGATGAGGCAAGCCACCATTTCCATTTTTCATGGTTGATTATACTCTATGCATTTGTCAGGTGGAAGGAGCCACCCCATACACAATTTAGGCAGCTAGTAGGTGGCGAGCCCAGAGGGGCGCGCTATACAAATTTATGGGAGACTAGCCACCTAGAAAAGAAAAATCTCAATGCGATAGTATTCTATGAATACTATATGATGCTGAGGAAGGTCTTCCTAGAAACACCGTGGATCAGCAAGGAGGTTGTAGACACATATGATGATTGGCTTAATCTTATGGTGGATCACCATAGAATCCACCTGAGACCAAAGAGGACTAAAAGGGATGATTGGGCTCCTGGATGGTTCAGAATGACAGCGCAGGACATCGAAGGCATCATCAAAGACTTTGATGACCAATGGAAGCAAGAGTTCGAAGACACCACACCAATACAATCAGATACCACACAGACAGACCCATTAGACAAGGGAAAAGACAGAGTAGAGACCCAGACAAAAGATGCAGAAGACACACCACAGGAGGAACCCAAGAAAAAAAAACAAAAGGTTACAAACCCAAGTGGGGAGATTAAAATAACAGTTGATGACTATGAGCAGATCACAGTAAGAATAAGGGATAGAATGAGCGACACGTTTCAGGCGATGCAGGTATCGCAGGGCAAGCTATAGGGGGCGATAGACTAGCAGCTTGGCGAGTTGAAAACATTGACTGAAAAGACTGCTATAATTCACACTCAGTTGAGCAAGGCACCCGTAGGAGAGAGTTCAACACAGGCGATCTCCCGTGAGGAGATATTAGCAAAAGGTCGTCTCAACAAAGTTTTGATTCCACCAGGGAGCATCCGATTCCCTGCACCAATGATGGACCCCCCAATGCAGTTTAGGCAACTTGTCAAGGTTAACCTCGCAGAGTTTCACATTGATCAGTTGCAGATGATCCAACAACAGCTAAGCACAGAGCTCAGAGGTAGAGAGCTTGCGACTTATGAAGAAAATACATAGTTGATGCAAAAGAACGCAACACTTGCCACTAGCTTTCAGAAAAAGAAAAACAGTTACGAACCTATGAGGAAAGAGAGAGGGACATCTCTCAAGTTCTATAGAGCATCGCATTAGAACTACCCCACTGTAACATTGAGTTCGCCTTATCGGTCCTGCAGAAGATAAGAAGAGTGGAAAACAGAGCAAAGGCTCTGGAGGAAACAGTATCCAGGATGGAAGAAACAACGGCCAAGATGGAGGAAGACCACAAAGCACAGATCGCCGAGCTTGAGGCTCGCGCACAAGACACCTCCCAGGTAGACAAGAAAGCGAGAGTAGAGGTCTTTCGACTCACTTTGGTGCAGATGCAATCTCGCATTGATGAGGCATGGTTAGTACTAACCGATGCGACGAACACATGGTTCGAGTTAGATGAGCCACCTGGGAAAGTAGAAGTCCAACAAAGTATTCAGTAGATAGAGAATACCATAGTGGCAATGAAGGAATAAATTAAGAGCTTAGCAGCTCTACACAATATGAGAAAGACGAAGGAGATGAACCGCTTGCAGCAGGAAGCACAACAGTTAAGAACAAATGAGATCCACATCAATGACCTGCTTCAACCCTATCAGGAGCAAATCACTGAGTTGGTCGACACAGTTGAGCAAAAAGTGAGGGAGTTCACTACTACCAGAGAAGAAATTGATGCAAAGGAAGACTCCAAGATTAGTCAAGCTTTGCTTGACTCGGCACGACAGCGTGTCGAAGCGATGCAGAACGAAGTCACAGGACTTCGAGACAAGTTGCAACGGACTTCGCAGGAAGCCAAGGAGAAGCTACAGCAGGAGAAGCCTGCTAGTAGTAGCTCGAGGTAGTGGCTCGAGGGCGAGCCACAAGTAACTGTTAGGGGATTGTTGGAGTAGGGTCCCACAGCTACAGAAGAAGCTGCTGTTTTGACGGATAGACAATTTTGGTGGAGATATAGGAGGTAAAGCTACGACGATGTAGCATGTTTCTAGCTACAGATCAAAGCTGGAAACCATTACTGTTGGGATAGAGAAGTCAAGAAAGACAACAATACCTGAGCGGTTGAGAAGAGAGAGCTCACCCACTGCATTGAAGGCAGTGGTGGGGACAAGAGGGTTCATCTACCCTCATAAAGCAAAAGGAGTGACAAGGCTGAGGTATTGAAGGTGAAGGATAGAAAAGGAAGCAGCACCGGTACCCATGGTTAGCGCTGGGAATCATGGAAGACTGCAGGAAGCTGTGGTAGAGAGAAGTGGTGCATAGTACCCATGGTCAGTGCCGGGAAGCATGGAAGACTACAGAGGAGCTGTGGTGTGACGGAAAGCGGCTACTCCAAGTATAGTTATGACAACTATCACCAGTTAGGGTTTGGGTTTTACTATTGGGACAGGCCCACAGTGTTGTAATGGTGAGACCTTCGGGATGCCTATAAAGGGATGTATTTTGTATTGTAAAAGGTTAGCTATTTAGAGAACTATCCAGTTAAGCATTGTAAGGCCTTGAGCCAATCTGTTAGTTAGCTCATAGTCAGTTGTATTATAGGAGTCGAGCTCTGTTTATGTTATTAGCTATAGTATCTTACTGTAACCAGTAGCTCGCTCATTGAGCTTGTATGTAACAATCCACAGGGATTGGCAGAGAGGGAAGAGTATATTGTAAGAGAGGAAATATAGAGATAGAGATAGAAAAGAGATCTAAGAGAGAAGGGCTCTAGGCTGTGTGCGGAGTTACCCAGAATATCTCTAGCTGCATATGCGGTGCAACAAAACTATGTTTGCTTCCCTCAAGTTATAATAGAGAAACACGGTTCTATGGACGTACCTTCCATCCTGGAGGTGAACCACGTTAAAATCAAGTGTTATGCGATTGATTTATGTGTTGTGTTTATTTGTTGCATCTATGAGTTAGTACATGAACCTTGTTTACAGTTTGATGTATGTATGCATTACTCAGTCTACAGCACCATTAAAGATAAAAGCATCGAAGTATTTAAGTATTATGTATAAGAGTTTATCAGTGTTTCATCCCAGATAGTTAAGAGTCACAGAGTAAATAGCCTTAAGCATTGAGTCCTGTAATTCGGGCATGGGTAGCACTGACTACGCAGAGCCGTAGCGGTAGGATATCGCAGGGAAGCGATATCGCACCAGCAGAGGAGCTGTGGTGCGCTGCGATTGAGAATCTAGCGTAGGCAGGAGTTACGTGTTGGCCGAGGCATAGTGATGCGATAAGGGTTAGAGTCGTTGTGCATAAGAGAAAGTTGCGCATCGTAGAAAGTGAGATCTCGTGGCTAGAAGAGCTACGAGTCGCAAGTAGGATGCCTCAGAACCTGGTCCAAGAAACTTGAGTCCTTGGCCAACCCATTAGATTCACTTCGGGTGAGACTTCAGGCCACTCCGTGGCCTGTCGCCGAAAGGGCCAGTGAGCTAGGGGTGTTGTTGGTTAATTATAGTAAACCTGGGTATGCCTATAGCGACCAACAGCATGGTTGGGTACATGTTGATGTCATGACTTTTTCCTCAAGAAAATGTTAACTTTTCCACACAAGTGAATAATAATAAAATTGACCCTTATAGATTTACCAAATGTTATGCATCCCGGAGGTGGAGCAAGGTGAGAAGAGATAAACTAATCTTCTAGGTGAGAGGAAAGACACAAAACCTTTTATTGAGAATTTTAGATTGTATTCTTGATATATCATGATCCAATGACAAATCCATCATGTTAAAGCATATGATTTATTGCAGACAAAATTCCCCGAGTCTGCGTCCAAATTGAGTTTAACACTCATCCCTTACTCCTTACAAGCTTATTTGAGGGAAATATGTATGATAAGGGAATAATAAATATCTCTGCTACAATGATAAGGTGATTCTTTAGCAATCTAGGACCTGTTCCTACCAGCATCCAATTGTGCTACGAGGTAAGTTGTGTCAGCTCAAAGCCCTTGAAAAGGAGCTATTAGATACTACAGACTTTTGAGTATCAATAAATCTTGACTGTTTCTTTTTCCCTACCAAGGCGACAAGGTGGTGGCAGTTAAAGTGATACAGTAGAACACATCAGCCATTGTACCATCATTAGTCAACAAGCGGTGTCTTGAGATGAAAAGCTCTCTAACAAATAAGCTACACATTTCAGAATATCATATCTAAGGAAGGAATGTTGAAAGAAGCAATATGAAGTCTCTTTGATCGCATAATACATTGGACATCTAAATATGAAGTTCTATGTTATCTCTACCTCCAGGCTCCAGTGAGAAAATTTTGCATTTTCCTTGATCATAGCAAATTTATCACTCTATATCCACTTTCAGCTAGTTAATACAAACTCTCAGTTGTCCTAGCATGTAATTCATACCATGAGATGAATTGTTAGATGTACTTAAAAGTATAATGCTCAATCATTGGTCCAAAATACTCTTAAATGAATCATATTGTAGGTTTAATAATGGAATTATAGAGTAATACTTTGGATGAGATATCCTGAAGAACTACTGAAAGCATTTGCTCTCTATTATTGCTAGAAATTCACATATTTTGACTAAGCATGGTTGGGTACATGTTGATGTCATGGATTTTTCCTCAATGAAATTTTAACTTTTCCACACAAGTGAATAATAATAAAATTGACCCTTATAGATTTACCAAATGTTATGCATCCCAGAGGTGGAGCAAGGTGAGAAGATTTGAACTAATATTCTAGGTGAGAGGAAAGACACCAAACCTTTTTTGATAATTTTATATTTCATTCTCAACATATCATGCCCCAATGACAAATCCATCATGTTAAAGCATATGATTTATTGCAGACAGAATTCCTCGAGTTTGTGTCCAACCTGAGTTTAGCACCCATCCCTTACTCCTTGCAAGATTATTTGAAGGAAATATGTATGATAAGGGAATAATAAATATCTCTACTACAGTCATAAGGTGATTCTTTGGCAATCTAGGACCTGTTCCTGTCAGCATCCAATTGTGTTACGAGGTAAGCTGTGTCATCTCAAAGCCCTTGAAAATGGGCTATTAGATACTACAGAATTTTCAGTATCAATAAATCTTGACTGTTTCTTTTTCCCTACCAAGGTGATAAGGTGGTGGCATTTAAAGTAATACAGTAGAACACGTCAGCCATTATACTATCATGAGTCAATAGGCGGTGTCTCCATATGAAAAGCTCTCTAACAAATAAACTACACATTTCAAGATGTCATATTTAAGGAAGGAATGTTGAAAGAAGAAATATCAAGTCTCTCTGATCTCATAATACAATGGACATCTATGGATGAAGTTCTATGTTATCTCTACCTCCAGGCTCCAATCAGAAAAGTTTGCATTTTCCTTGATCATAGCAACTTTATCACTCTGACTCCACTCTCAGCTAGTTAATGCAAACTCTCAGTTGTCCTAACATGTAATTCAGACCATGAGATCAATTGTTAGATGTACTTAAAATTATAATACTCAAACATTGGTCCAAAATACTCTAAAATGAATCATATTGCGGGTTTAATAATTGCATTATAGAGTAATACTTTGGATGAGATATCCTGAAGAACTAATGAAAGCATTTGCTCTCTAGTATTGTGAGGAATACACATATTTTGACTAAGCATGTCTGGGTACATGTTGATGTTGTGGCTTTTTCCTCAAGGAAATGTTAACTTTTCCACACAAGTGAATAATAATAAAACTGACCCTTATATATTTACCAAATGTTATGCATCCCAGAGGTGGAGCAAGGTGAGAAGAGCTGAACTAATCTTCTAGGTGAGAGGAAAAAAAGAAACCTTTTCTTAATAATTTTAGATTGTATTATCAACATATCATGCTCCAACGACAAATCCATCATTTTAAAGCATATGATTTATTGTAGATAGAATTTCCCGAGTTTGCATCCAACCTGAGTTTAGCACCCATCCCTTACTCCTTTCAAGCTTATTTAGGTTTTTCTCCTTTCTTCATGAGATCCATGCTATGGAAAATTTAACAGAGTGAAAGACATATCCCATACTAGGGACTTCATTCCTTAGAGGACATCTCCATGGATATCCCAAAGAAAAGGCAGTGTTGGTTCTTGAAGGCTTCTTCACTCCTTCAAATCCATATGCATTTCTATTGAGAATCTCACCTAATTGAGATACTCTTTGGATGCCCATCATCACCTTCTCTGTTCAAAAGGAAGATCAAAAAGGAAACCAAAGAAAGCATATACAAACAATTTATTCAGGGTACTTGTATACCCTCTTCATCCTATTGGCTCTAAGATGGCCTTCTATCCTTAGAATTTT
The DNA here is from genome assembly GCA_001517045.1 of Pseudotsuga menziesii. Taxonomy (NCBI): domain Eukaryota; kingdom Viridiplantae; phylum Streptophyta; class Pinopsida; order Pinales; family Pinaceae; genus Pseudotsuga; species Pseudotsuga menziesii. Next base: position 43,557 of record LPNX011046132.1, on the reverse strand, counting down.
TTACAACTAATAGCAAGCCTTATTATCCATCCCAATTAAATTCAAACACCATTGATCGCATGCCCTCAAGATCCTCCTTAGCTATTGGAGGATTTGTTCTCAATGCTCATCAATTACACATAGAGTCCCATCACAGCATCCCATGAATGGGTAGGATATTTCAAAGATGTCACATACATAAGGTTGACATGTAGGATCACCTTTCAATGTCCCATAGTGATTCAGACAACATTTTACTCTATGTCAAGTTTCATGAGGATTTATAGCTACCTCTTTTCAACACCAAACCACATATGCTTGGATTTCGATGACTCTTCCATTAAGTCAAGGAGAGGATAAATTCTATCTTTACTGCATGTTTGAACTACAATGGTTCGATTTGGTCCTTTATGGGTACATTTTAGGATGTGCTCTCCTCACAAGACCTCATATTCCTCACCAAGATGCATGATAACCTCAAGACAACACTCCAACCTATCAAGAGGTATCACAAGGTCTCAATTTTTGGATGTGACACATAGATATCTAACAAAGCTTGTGGGTTAAGAGATGTCATTTTCTTCATTCGAGACTCCAATCTAGGGTATCAATTTTAGATTTCAATGTGCATTACAAATTTATGTGGATTTGAATTATAAGGCCCAAATTCCCCTCTTTGAAATGTCTTCATTGTTGTATGCTACCCAATCCTCAAGATTCAAACTTCACTATGATGGTAAACCTTTCCTTGACCTATATCTAGTGATCCTCTCTTTATGGGATATCATTTATTTTAGATATTTCAATACCTTCACCGGATCTATAGACATCAACACATGATGAAATTAAGGTGCACATGCCTCCACAAGATAGACCTAATTGTTATTTTATCTGGTTCCTCCAATTCTATTCTCCATTTCTTTTTGCCTTCTAGAATTTGAGTTGTTTGCTTGGCTTCTACTAGAGGAAGTTTGCACTTGTGTGAGGAAGATATTCATGCAAGGATGGTGAATTACTTATGAATACATAAAGGATATAAGGCACATTAATTAGATAGAGAAGAGAAGTTAGCCGCCAGCTTAACATGCAACGAGTATTAGTTGTAAATATTGTTGTGTTATAGTTGTTATTTTTGGTGTTTTGGATGAGTTAGAGAGTGAATTTTTGTTTTTATGTGGGGACATTGTGTGTTACATCAGTTCTTTCAATTCATTCAATCTTAGTAGAGGGATTCTGCTAAAAAGTGAGCTAAGTTAGTAGAGTTATTCCACTAGTGTGTGATGTTATAGTTTTTGAGTTAAAACTTCTGTTAACCACCCAGACAACAGGTTTTTTAACATAGGGAATAATCTGTAGTTTTACATGTTGAGAACACCCTTTAGAGCCTACACATCACATTAATATTATTTGTCATGGTTTCACTTTGATTTGACTAGTTTGGCTAGGTAGATGATATCATTATATCATAAATAATTAGATCAAAAGCATCTACAAATTGGGAAACCTCAATATCAAATACCTTTGGAGCAAAAAATAAAATATATAATTCCACTGGAAGTTGGAACCAATAAACCTATTTTCAAGAATTCCCCACCCACCCCGCAAGGTCCAAAATACTATGTTAGTTCAAGCTGGGATAGACCTCTCAACAAGTGAACTTTACGAACCCTAACCTAGAGTGAACTTGGATGTATGTAATTTTTTCAATCTCATGATAGGGGAAAACATTTTCCACTTGGAAGGAAAATTACAATGAAACAAATGACGTGTTTATTACACTAAGACCATGTTATTTATTTTTTTCACAACAAATGTATTCCTCAATCTTAATAACAGTATAGTTAATGCATAAAAGGTGGAGATCCTTACCTACCTTACTGGAAATTCCAATATTGCATCAACATAACTAACTGAAATAATCGAATAGAGATTGATGCCATGTTTTTCAATTCCTAGAATCTCCTTCACATTGAGGTATACATAGAGATCTCCAGCAGGGCCCCTGCATCAGTCTATAATTATAACCAACTCTATAACCTTATCAGTATGATAGAATATAACTAAAAGGAGATGCTAAAATATTTTATAATTAAAAAAAGGTTCTCTCTCATTGGAAGCTCTAAGAAAAATAAATGTGTGACATCAAAATTTAAACATAATATGAACATACAAACTTACTGTAAAGAACTAACTAAAAAAGATAGAAAAAAGTGACTGCCAGTACTAAAGAGATTATAACTTTAGTAGTTACCATTGAATATTATCATAGAACAACATCTTTTATGCCACAAGAAATTATCCAAAATCAACTTTCTTTGGCCATAAAAGCTTACCGAAACAACAAAGGAAGGTAAACTTGGCAAGCATTCCTGAGCTATTTTACCTTGTTAGGATTCCTTTCCTCTTTCCCCAGCAGTTAGGGAGAATCAATGTTCATGCAATGGGTTACTATATAGGTAGAGTTGAGAGAAGGAGAATGGTAGGACACTATTCATCTCTTGGCACTTTGTAGCGGCAGAACACTCATCACTCTCTCATCCTTCAAGCCCTACACCACTATCACCACCACAAGCAAGGAAAGCTACAACAACCTGTTAGTTGTCACTCAGTATGATGCAATTTATCTCTTGGGTAACATGTGATTAATTCCAATTATGGTTTGTTCTAGCTTCTTGAATCTATTGGTTATTGTTGATAAGCATGGTAAGTAGCAGAATACATGAAGAAGAATGCATGTTACAGGTCCTAGGATCGCGATTGTATACATACACAGGGCAAGGATGAACTCAAAGGGGTCGAAAATTAGTCTTTGAATCATGTACAAGGATGATGCATACACATTTTCGATGATGATATGATAGTGATGCATCTACAGCAGTATGGAATGAAGTCTCAACAAAAGGAATATGATGATATGACATGTGGCATCTTGAGCAAAGATGGACCAGCAGATGTTGATGACCAGCTTGATCAGCAACATAATGCTAGGGGGAGTAGGAAATATGAAGATCAAGCACCCAAGGAAGGCATACATTCAAATATTGAGTGGCTGAAGAAGCTAGCTAATATGATCAGAAAACTCATTTATCAAACCTTTGATAAACTAAGAAAAATAACCAATTGCATTGAAGTTTATATCTGAGTATAAGTGACATCAAGGATAAGTGACACTGTATGCAATGAGTTTGCAGAAATATTCAACCCTGCTAGTACTAGTCTTTGTGGCTGAAGTTTATGGTTTACAAAGGAATTCAACAATTTCTTTCTATTTGTTCTTCAATTTATAGAGGAAGATAAAGGTTGTGATTTTCTTAGTTTCTATTCATTGTAATAATGGAAGATATGATACTCTTCATTGTTGTTTCCCCTCTCACAATCAAATTTGGAAAACTTGTAGCAGGAGTTGCAGACTAAAACATTTCCTTCCAAAGTTGATCCATCGATGTATTTCATTGTAAGAAAATGTTTGGAAGTCCTCTCAATTGGAGCTCCCAACTTCAACATAGAGCCATTTATGGCTACAACGAGAGATGTAGTGAATTTGGGATATTCTAGCTTCATAGAATCCATTGAATCCATGAACAATGAGTGATCTAATTGATTCAGATCCAATACATTTCTCATATTTTAGGTAATGGAGTCAAGTGTTGGAATCTTCCTGCATTTAAATGTGTTTGCATATCTAATCCTTTATTAGGTGGGTTGACCTGTATTCCTGTGCCATTAGGTCGGTTGTCTGAGAGGTCAAGTGCAATCATTGGAAACAGACTCAATGTTGATATTCTGGTAATGTTGCTTGAAAATGGTATTAATAGGTTGTATGCTACACAATTTTTTCTATCCAATCCCTCATCAATGAGTTGGTTGGATGAACCATCCTACATGACTTCTATAGCCAGACGACTTAGACAATGAGTGTGTTTTCCTTCGTAGGTTGTCACTACGGTCATTGAGTCTTCGGTGCATCTTTGAATCTGGATGAAATCCACCATAATTTTAACATATTTATAGTCGCAGGTCAATTTGTATGCAATCGACTTCATTCCAGAAAAGAACAAGGTCTAACTAATCTTTTGACTTGGAAATTGGGTGCCATAACAAATTTGTTATAAGATCTCATATTTGGATTGTTTCTTGTCATTTTTTTCCCATATTTTACCCATTGGAAACCATCTCTTATTACATCATAATGAATTACACATAAAGGGATAACAAGGATATATATAGAGAGAAAAATACAAATATTACAGGTCACAGATTTCCAAATAATACATTATAAGCCAATACTGTAGAAACTTCTCTATATTTCTCCTTTTATGTGATAAAATTCCCAATTCATATTTCATCCTTATAATTCTATGGGTACTTTCTACAACTTGACTGCTATTGGGAATGACTGATCTCTTTGTGTGTGTAACCTAACATGACATGATGTGCAGAGTATAGATACTAGTATAGACCTATCTAAACCCTAGATTGATACTCATGATGGTTCCAAGCTCTATGATGCATGTCAATCAACTTGGCTTGGATGGGTTGGGGTTTTGTTCACATAAATTTTACATATCAAAAAATAAATAACTCAATTATTACCATGGAATCCTTAGTTCTTGTCCACATGGGTACCATTCTTTTTTGTGAATCCATCATTTGCTTGTTGGAGCCCTTGCTCAGTCCGCTAAGATTCTTGTTTGGTATACCATTCTTTTTGGTGAAGCTGTCATCTGCTTGCTGGAGCCCTTTATTAGCTCACTAATCTTATTGTTTGATTCTTGTTTGGTAACTCATCCATAGACGAATTAATCATCCCATTTTGAATCTGGTACAACTAGAGGTAATTCATGAGAAGGAAGTTGCATATTGTCCATATATTTTAGGTTCTTCCTCTCCATTTGATCCCAAACTCATCATTTTTATAACTGCACTACCACAGATATGGACACTAATAGCTCCCTGATAATATCTTATCATTTGTTGTGTTTTATGCTATAATGATGGTAGCTATAACATTTTAAAAATTAGTCCATAGAGCCTACATTTTCTTCATCATTCCTTGCGAAATTCTCACTCCTTTCTTCACTCCAGGTCCTGTTTGAAGCCAGGAATCGATGGATGGGTTTTAGTTGATATTTCGTGACCATGAATCTATGAAAGGCTGTTTAATATGTCCTAATTTGCAACATTATTTTGTCTAGTCAAAACACCTTCGAGAAAACTCTAATACATTAAAGGAAATATCAATTGTCTCACATTATGAGTTATTTTAACCAAGAATACTAATATTTACAAGAATATTAATAGTTACATGGTTGATAAAAAGGAAGTGATAGTTTTTTTAAACCAGAAAACCAATAGTTAATTAAGAATACCAATAGTTACATTGGTGATAAAAAGGAAGGGGTAGTTATTTTAACCAAGAAAACCAATAGTTACATTGGAGATAAAAAGTAAGTGATCAAATTAAAGGTGATAAAAATCAAGTGATCGAATTAAAGAATTGTGTTAGGAGTGAGGTAGGGATTTAACTATAGTTTTTATTAATAAAAGTTAAGAGTTTAGTTTATTATGAATATATGTGAAAAGAGGAAAATAATGGAAACAATAAAATGTATAAAGGGATAAATATTATAAAAAAAGGGTCAGTTCTTTTATCTTATTTAGTTAAGGTGTGGGGCTCGTAAACAAGGTCACTTGAGTTCAATTCCCTTTAGGGGTGAGCTAGTTGAGAGGAGATACTTAAAATATAATCAATTGGGTGTTGTCCTTTAGAGATTCTAGCAAAGAAACAGAAAATTATAAAAGAGATAAAAATATTAAAACACAATGTAATCAAATAAGATAAGATAAGTGTATCAATGTCCAACAAAAACCTACAAAAGTGGGTCAATAGGTCCATAAGGTGCATCCAACAATGAGAAATTAAGAAAATGGTTGAATAGTCCAAAATTGTCAAATTCCCACAATGTCAATGTTTGCAATCATGCAACATTGTCTTTGTTCCACTCTATGCTAATAAACATGACTTCAATTACACCTTTTCCCTTGGAAATTCATGGTACTCAACCAACTACACAAATTGCTTGGAGCTCAATAAATTATGGACTTTAGTTGATTGTTGACCTTCAAACTAATGAGTTGTTGAACATTTCATATCAAGATTCAAAGTAGTAAGTAATGTTTGAGGAAAAATTGTATCCCCTTCTAGCTCACATGAGAAATGTGCCAATCAAGAAAACCCTCTCAGAGAATATGGAGATTTTCACACCCATATTACACCATGCACTCAAATTTATCATGAGGTCTCTTCTAAGACACTTCATAATGGGATAAATTTGTATGCAATATTATCCCCAACTACATTTCCATGGGTCTTTTCCACCAAATTCCAATAGTGAACATTCTTTAGTGTTGAATTTCTTTATCTAAGCACACTCATAAAATTACTACTCTAAACATGCACATTAATTTGTGGCCATTACTAGAACATTTTGGCTATTGTCAAACATTATGAAGATAATGTGAAGGTTGCAACGTTGATGCCTAGCACCACCTCTTAGCTAAGAAGTTTAGTGTATATAAAATATAAATACCTTAGTTTCTTTCTTTGGCATGAAAATATGTGAAACATTAAACTTGGATCGAGGACGTTGGCCGAGAGTAGTTGTGCACATCGTGAATGAATTGGGTGGCAACGTTAGATGAAAAATTTATGTGATCACTAATGTATAAAGGAGGTTTAACTTTATAGTGATAAGGAGAGGTCATCACTGCATTATATGTATCATATTCTATGAGGTCAAGCATGTAAGAGGTCGAGGAATTGAAATATTTACTTGAAACTCTGAGATGGGGTCAGGCCTCTACCTTTAATACTGCATATGGATATGAGACTAGTTTTGGGTCAGCACTCCAGTTTAATTATAATTGAGTCTTTGATTGGTTAAATATTATTCTTGGTGCTTCCACTGGTTCAATTATTATTGGATCTACTACTACGACATTTAAAGGAACTAAGCTTGGTGAAGCTACGTCGACTGGTGCAACTAGTTCGATAGTCACAGATCATGACAGTTATATTGAAATTAGAAAATCACCTCAGTATGGGACTTGAGACTCTTACATTGAAGGATCAAAAACTAGTTATGATGCTTCAAGGTATCGATATGGTACTGTTTCTAGTACCTAATTCATAATTGTAGGAACCTAATTTTCCTTTGGCACGTGCTTAACGGTTTGCTTCAATGCAAGTGCAATAGGGATAAATATGGTCAAGAGAAAATTCATGCAGTTGCTTTGTTGGATCTATGAAGATCAAGTTGCATGGCACCAATATTACTAATAGAAGGTAGACAATTTACAAATTTTACTAAATTGTAACACTTCATTGTCACAATTGCAATTTTCCATGACACAATTAAAAATGACTAGTTCATATTCTTCTATCTAGTCATTTTTTATGCCGTGACTAAATTAGTCGTTTATGTTAGTCATTTTTAACTCTGTCACTTATTATCTAGTCATTTTTGTTAACTAGTGACTAAATTAGTCGTTAATTTTAGTCATTTATAGTTGGGTCAATCAAAATTGCTCATATTTAGCAGCAAATCACTTGAAAAACCTATGGTGACTAGAAATTTTAGTCACGTAGTAGCTAATTTCTCATTTTGTACTAGTGTCATGAAAAAATTATATGTTCATATAAGGGATTGATAGATATGTAAAAAAATGCATAACATATATTAAATTCAAAAAAAAATGAAATGAAAATACTTTAATGAGCTTCTCTTGGTTTCAAGAATATCTTATTCTCTACTAAACATGGAAACCATGTGAATTTTGAAGCTCATATTTCCTCTCCCCCCCCTCACATCACTCTCAATTCCACACACCCAATCTATCTATTGTAAAAATAAATCAAAGTTACATAACAACATAAAAAATATAAGATCCATGCACAAGCAGTAGCAGAACAAAAAATATATGCATGAAAGGTAAATTTAAGTAATAATCTAAGACATAAATTTTCATAAATACAACTTAAATGGAAACTGATAAATAAATCATGCATGCTACTTATTGAACAACATCTAACCATGTTCCTTCACAATTCTTTTGAACATAATCCATGACACCATCACCTATGGATTCATCCTCTTTTAAGTTCGTCCCTTCAAAATATGCAACACTTGATAAATCTGCATACTCCAATTCATATCTATTACAGTTTATTGGTCCGTTCAGAGGGCATGTCAAAAATACACACCAGTCATTTTCTACCGGATCTTGTACATAAAATACTTGTTTCTCTTTTGATGCTAGAATAAATGGATCATCTTGCACTCTATCCTTACTCAATAATCTCTTCATATTAACCATGGTGAAGCCAATTTCATCAACTTTCATTCTGTTATTCTTGTGTACATCTATCCAATCACATTTGAATAATGGATATTTCACCAAATAATTTTCCAATAACATTATTTATTGAATCTCTCCATAATATGTTGTCATTTGATGTATAGGGTTTTTATCCTTTGCACTTGATCTCATTAATTTTTGTGCATATATGCACACACCACTATTTTGGGTGGCCCTAATGTTTTCTATGCTTTTAACATGAAATATACACCCATTTATTAATTAGCCATCATACTTAGTTTCATATGTCCTTGGGCCACGTGCCAACCATTTAAGGGCATAAGAAATATTTTCTTTTCCTTCCACCTATAAATTTTTAATTATTGTTAGAAAACCATTGAATTTCAAAATAAATTAAAAGAATCTCACCTTCATACATCATAATAGGAGGAATGAGATGCTCATACCTCCCATTAAATGGTCCTTTTGGAGAATGATACTTATGATTTATTGGAAGATATCTCCTAGGTCTTATGTACACACACTTCCTACTACATTTGAGATACATTGAATCTATGTTCCTTCCACATATAGGGCATGCACAAAACCTTTTATTTGTGTAACCAGCCATATTTACATAAGCAAGAAAGTCATGGATTACCCACATCAATATATCCTTCATATTAAAGAATGACCTTGAATGAGCATCGTATGTCCTTGACCCTTGATCCCATGTTAGTTTTAGTTCATTTACCAATGGTTCCAAATAAACATCTATGTCATTTCCCATTTGCTTGGGACCGGGTATTAACAATGACAACAAACAAAATCTCATTTTCATGCATAACCATGGCAGAAGGTTATATGTGACTAGTGTTGTTGGCCCTATACTATGAATACTACTCAATCTTCCAAAAGGATTCAATCCATCCACTGCCATTGCAAGTTGTACATTGCAAGGATCGTTGGAAAAATCAGGCCATTTAGAATCTATAGTTTTCCATGTCGAGATATGAACTGGGTGGTGCATTATTCCATCCTTACTTGCATTCTCATGATGCCACTTCATTTTTTGTGAAATATATGTAGAGCTATAACAAAAACATAATGAATCATATATACTTTGCAATACTTAGTAGATTAAAGAATGTGATTTTTTAGTAGGTTGGTATTACATGAAGGTGTATGATATAATGGAATCATAAGAGTTTAAAATCATACATGTACATTCTCTTCAACATCGACACTATAGGCAAATACCTCATCACTCAAATGAAAGAGGCCAATCAATAGTTGAAGGAAAACATCACTACTAAGGAAAGTGAAGAATCTACTGAAGAGATCAGGATACTCAAATATTAGGTAACCAGGTTTGAGGAAAGGGTCGTAGATCAAATAGCCTTGCAAGGGGATAAAAATTTTCTCTGGGATGTAGTGATAAAGGAGATTCCCTCATTAGAAAATCATTTGGTCATGGCGGATGAGCTTAAACAAGATTCTACGTTAGCAAGCAGAAGATGTAAACCCCTGCAGGAAAGTCTAGCACAAAGGATGAAATGTTTTGAATAGTAAACTGTAATGACACCCATCAGATCTTGCTGTTTTTTTTATTATTTGCTTATGTAATTTGGTTAAGGGATATTTTAAAAACACTTGTAAAAAATTACCATTGTGTTGGCCAAATAGTCTTAGTTGGTTTTTGTATTCATTGTACTATTGGCATGTTGATGGAGGAGCATAGGATTAAGAGGGTGAAGTCATTCATGAATTCACAAGGTCAAGGGGACTGTTAAGAGACCTAGGGTCTTGTACATTTGTAATTTTATTTAGTTTGTAAAACCTGAATAAAATGGATAAGGAATCTATATCCTTTTCCACATGTAATAGTTAGGATTGAATTAGTTATGATTCATAGGGTTAGCATATATCAAGAAGGACTATACTCCTTTGTTATAGGATTTTGAAGGAAAATCCTCTTGTATTTAAATCAATTCAAGTTATTTTCATAGCAGCTTAATTAGCTTACAGAGCTTGTTGACTCACACAAGATTAGGTTAGCTCACAGACCTTAGTATAGGTCATAGAGGTTTGAGGATAACTCAAAGAATATTTGATTATCTCATAGAGATAGAGAGGGAGAGAAATTTCACATAACATGAATGGAGGAATGAGAGGTGCATAAAGGAGTGAGGGAGAAGTGAACAAGTAGAATTATGGGTGTGTATTTGATATTCTAGTGAATTGAATAAAGAACTGAGGATTAGAATATACATGTGGTTTTGATGGATTTCATGTCTTCATATAGTTATTTAGTAGTATGAATTCATCCTACATTCACTCCATATAACCCTGTATATAAACTTTGTGGCTCAGGATTGCCATAGTTTCTGAATTGCAGGGAATAATTGATCATGTGAGTGATAAATTAAGTGAAGCTTTGTAGAGGGTTAAACCTTAACCATATGCTCAAGTAAAACAATATCATAGAGTGGGGATCAATTGTGGGAAATATTGATGGTTTATAGTGATATCGCCAGGAGAAGTTGCAAGCTTTGAAAAACTTTTCATGTGCATGATATTCTATGGAACACACTTAATAAATTTTGGAATCCACCATTGATTTGGATTCCGTTGCATGAAAAATTAAGTTGTATGAACACTCAGGCTGGCCATGAAATTGATTAATCAACTATTGATATAGATGATAGGGAAGAAGCGTTGTGCAAAAAATCTTATTTCGGAAGTGTCAAAAGTTGAAAAGACGATTTCTAATTCCTGCCTTTTGGAAGGAATTCCGATGTGAAAGGGAACATGTGGAAACCTAGAATCCTATTGTGAAATAAAGTTAGCAGTGCAGTAAGTTGTTTAACATAGAGATTGTGATTCGTATCTCAAGGGTTTTGAAGTCTGTACGCAAATCAATGCCATCATATGTGTAATGTTTGTCTTGTATACTAATAGACTATAATTTTTAGATCTTGATTTTCATAGTGCTAATAGTGAACAATAAATGCAATAAAGATTTATTTGCATAAATAACAAGAAATATAAAGCCTTAATATCATGTTCATATAAATTTGAGTTTACAATGACTATAACAATAGTTGTAGGTGGACAAGAAAATATGAAATTACTTTAAATCTAACCTGTAGCTTCCTGGGCATGCACAATGATTTATGGAAGTGAGATTTGGTGTCTCAATTTTTCTTTCATGTCTTCCCTACCCTACCATCTCCTAAAAAAAACCCAAATCATCTTATTCTCGTACTTCCTTATTATGCTTCAACTCCCTCCCTCACTACCCAGAAACATTATGCACAGTCGTAACAAGAAGGAAGACTATGATGAGATTACCCAATAATGATGTAGTATATTCTTGTAGGTGTCAATATGGATTGAAACTCCCTTTTTGGTTGTAACAACCATTTTTGGATGAAGCATGGGGATCAATGTAGATGTGGAACTGTAAGGATATGCGGCCAATAGAAATTAAGTCATCCTCACAAATAAGACTATGTCCTCTCCAGACGATGTCACATCCCACACAGTCTAAAATCATCCCACAAATGAAGAATACAACCTCCAAAAGATGAAGTCGGCCCATTTGTTACTCCTTTTTGAAAAAAAAAATGAAAAACCAAAAACAAAAGAGAATATGCATGAATCTATAGCATATTATATCTAGATGGGACTAAAAATTTGTTGTATGTATAACCATGGCATGAGACTATAATCCTAGATATAATATAATATTGTTACTTGTCATACTCATAGGAAGACCCCCTTGGGATAAACCTTATTACAGAATATGGTATGGGGATGGCACTAGGGAGTCCTAGTTTCTTATATTCTTATTTTAATTATTGCATAAGCATTTCTAGCTTCTATTCTATTGATTTTCAAGGATATTTATAACTTACATTGTAGGGAGGCTCAATGGGTTAAATATAAATATCTTTCTAATGTGGAGATATCCCAACCTGTATACTAACTAACATATGTTGTTAGTATGATAGGAGATGAAGATGTTAAAGTTGTTGCCACCATTTTAACATATCAATGCATTTTTAGGAGGAGTTATAACTAGCTTCAATCACCTTCATTTCCTATGGGAAACTTCATTTCCTTTAAAGCTCAAGAAATCTCACTTGGGAGCGAGTAAATTAGTCAAAGGTGCAGTGCAATGGCCATAACATTATCATAGATCACTTGGTTCAATAATTTCATATGCCACCTTTCTTTCACTCTTCAATGACCTAATTAAATAGAAATTACCATGCAGGCATCTGTAAAAACTACTACACTTCCACAACTAAAATGGCTGATTGAAAAATGCAAATACATAAATGAGCTGGAGACTATATATTGGCATCACATTATTAAATGTAACACCATACATCTCTTCTCAATATTCTAATATCCTTGATTACCTCATTGATATTCCAATTAAGAAAGTATATTTGTAATTCATACCACCATACCAATGTTATATCATATCATTTCCATAAGAAGAGAGATCATAAAACCAAATAAGAAAAAAACAAGAAATAATTTTTTGAATGCATATGATAGATCTATTAGTAAAGAAAGAAACAATAATGATTCATATCATGCTAGCAGTTACAAATAGAAAATAAAAGAAAAAATATCCTGTGTATAATCATAAGAGAGTCTATGGAAATATACTACTTAATTAGTACAATTATCTTATACTTATTGGATCCTTACTTATTGAAATGGGACCTTGAATAATATATAATTAATTTGATCAAGTAACCGGTAATCCACCTAGGTATAAATGCAGTGGATACCGACTAGAAATTATACTATGTTTGGATATTGTAACGTCAACATCTAACCTAATATGAAAATGGCATCCCTTCTGTGGTAAGCTAAAATTGATTACTAGTGCACTTTAATCCAATGAAATAAAATCAGTGCCCCCATCCTTCTACAAATAAACCTCACAATCAATGCATTATAAGCCATGGTTATTAAATTAGCTAACTTGATGTCATCCACCGGTGCAATAGGCTAATATACATGCATGGTAAATTTCATGGTATACCTTCTCAACCTTTTTATTTGTATCAAGCCATTTTTCCTTGTGAAATCCATTCATCAAAGGATTGTTATAAGTATGAATATTTGCATTAGAGTAAATTTCAACTCAAAATGGGCCTCCTAAAAAAGTTAATAAAATAATAGTTAAAATAATAAAATAATATTTATTAATTTTGGAGGAAGAAAAGAAAAACACTACTTTTTTTTTTTGTATTTTCGACATATCTCCCTGTATTTTTAATCAAATTTCGATTAGGAGAGCTTGTTGGATGTAGAACTAAAATTTTGCATCCAACGAGCTCTCCCGATCGAAATTTGAGTAAAACCACAAGGAGATATGTTGAAAATACAAACAAAAAAGTATTTTTTTTATGATACCTATCCCCAAATTTATATTAAAAAAGTGTTTAAGACCTATACGATATTTCAAATTTATAGCAAGTTCATTAGCTAACACATGATGACATGGAATTTGAATTAGAGTTAAAAGGTCCGTTCTGAGTTGAAATTTCCTCTAATGGTTGATCACAACCATTTTCCTTCATATGATCCACTAGTGAAAGATAAATCAGAACTTTACATCCTTTTCAATGTCCATTATTTAAGGTAGTATATGTTACTTCATTTGGTTTCAATCGTTTTCAGTTAGGGATGATGGTTGAGGGAATACTTAAGGATAGATTAGATGAAATTTTGGTTCTATATAGCCATCTTTTTCTCTAATCTAGCTACAATATTGTTATGGTTAACTAATTCATATAACAAGTGTTGTAGGAATTAGAAATGTGTCCTTTCCATCATTAACACCTAAAATACTAAGTATATACCTATAATTTGTTTGATAATTAATATAAAAATATGTAGGGTTTACATTGTAGGTTAAAAACTATACTTATAAGGAGATGGGGGTCACATCATATTCATATGTTCCATCAAGCAAGTTATTATATTTTCATTAGGAGAATATAAGTTTCAATGGTATAATACTGGTCTAAAAGACATAGGTTAATGGTTCAAATTCCTTTTATCTTTATAAGAATTGCATATGGTTGGAAGAGGAAGTAATGATAAAAACTCTTAATATTTAAAAGGATTATATAGGTTCTTGTAGGTTTTCTGTAGGTAGGACCTTATCCAATGTATTAATGAATATTTCATGTCAAACTTATTTATGGAGAGAATATATATTAAATTTAACATAGTATATCTCTTCTCATTATTCTAATACCCCATGTTACCTAATTTATATGCCAATTAAGAAAGTAGATTTGTAAGGCATACCACCATTGAAATTTTAGCTCATATGAACTCCGTGAGAAGAGAGATTATAAATCCAACCAAGAAAAAAACAAGAAATAATTGTTTGAATGCATATGATAGATATCTTAGCAAGCCAAGAAACAATAATGATTCATATCATGGCACCAATAGTTACAAATATAAAATAAAAGAGAAAATATCTTATGTATAATCATAAGAGAGTGTATCGAAATAGAATAATTAATTAGTACGATTATGTTATCCTTATAGTATACTTACTTATTTACATGGGACCTTGAATGGTATATAAGTAATTTGATAAAGTAATCGGTAAATCCACCTAGGTAAAAATGAAGTAGATACTGACTAGAAATAATACTATGTTTGTATATTGTAACCTCAACCTCTAACCTCAGATGAAAATGGAATCCCTTAGTTGGTAAGATAAAATTCATTACTAGTTCACTTTAATCCATTGAAAGAAACTCATTGGCCTAATCCTTCTACAAATAAACCTGACAATCAATGCATTATAAGCCATGGTTATTGCATTATTTAACTTCATGTCATCCACTGGAACAATAGGCTAATATACATTGTCAATTTCATGGTATACCCTCTCAACCTCCTTATTTGTATCAATTCATTTTCCTTGTGAAATCCATTCATCAAAGGATTGTTATAAGTATGAATATTTGGTTGATCGCAACCATTTTCCTTCGTATTCTCCACTAGTCCAAGATAAATGACAACTTTGCCTCCTTTACAATGTCCATTATTCATGGTAGTATATGTTACCTCATTTGGAGTTAATCATTTTCAGTTAGGGATGATGGTTAAGGGAATACTTAAGGATAAATTAGATGAAATTTTGAATCTATATAGCCATATTTTTCTCTGATTAAGCTACAAGATTGTCATGGTTCACTAATTCATATAACAAGTGTTGTAGGAATTAGAAAGGTGCCCTTTCCATGATTAACACCTACATTACTAGGTATATACCTATAGTTTGTTTGATAATTAATATAAATATATGGAGGGTTTACATTATAGGTTAAAAAATATACTTATAAGGAGATGGGGGTCACATCATACTCATATGGTCCATCAAACAAGTTATCATATTTTCATTAGGAGAATATAAGTTTCAATGGTATAATACTTGTCTAAAAAAATAGGTTAATGGTTCGAATTCCTTTTATATTTATAATAATTTCATATGGTTGGAAGAGGTACTAATGATAAAAATCTTAATATTTAAAAGGATTATATAGGTTCTTGTAAGTTTCATCTAGGTAGGACCTTAACCAATGTATTAATGAATATTTCATGTCAAACTTAATTATGGAGCACATATAGATTAAATGTAACACCGCATATCTCTTCTCATTATTATAATTTCCCATGTTACCTAATTTATATGCTAATTAATAAAGTAGATTTGTAAGGAATACCACCATTGAAATTTTAGATCATATGATCTTCTTGAGAATAGATATCATAAATCCAACCAAGAAAAAGACAACAAATAGTTGTTTGAATTCATATGATATATCTCTTAGTAAGGAAATAAACAATAATTATTTATATCATGATGCCAGTAGTTGAAAATAGCAGATAAAAGAGAAAATATCTTGTGTATAATCATAAGAGAGTCTATGGAAATAGACTAATGAATTAGTATAATTATCTTATCCTTATGGTATCCTTTATTACTGACATGGGACCTTGAATGATATATAAGTAATTTGATCAAGTAACTGGTAAATCCACCTAGGTATAAATGCAACAAATACCGACTAGAAATAATACTATGTTTGGATATTGTAACCTCAACATCTAATCTAGGATGAAAATGGCATACCTTAGGTGGTAAGCTAAAATTGATTACTAGTGCACTTGAATCCATTAAAATAAACTCACTACCCCCATCCTTCTACAAGTAAACCTCACAATCAATTCATTATAAGCCATGGTTATTACATTATTTAACTTCATGTCACCCATCGGCACAATAGGCTAATATACATGGTCTATTTCATGGTATACCCTATCAAACTCCTTATTTGTATCAAGTCATTTTCCTTGTGAAATCCATTCATCAAACTATTGTTATAAGTATGAATATTTGGTTGATCACAACCATTTTCCTTCATTTTCTCCACTAGTGCAATATAAATGACAACTTTTCCTCCTTTGCAATGTCCATTATTCAAGGTATTATATGTTACCTAATTTGGTTTCAATCATTTTCAATCAGGGATGATGGTTAAGGGAATAGTTAAGGATAGATTAGCTGAAATTTTGGATCTATATAGCCATATTTTTCTCTGATCTAGATACAATATTATCATGGTTCACTAATTCATATAACAAGTGTTTTAGGAATTAGAAATGTGTCCTTTCCATTATTAACACCTACAATACTAGGTATATACCTAGAATTTGTTTGATAATTAATATAAAGATATGAAGGGATTACATTGTAGGTTAAAAAATATACTTATAAGGGGATGGGGGTAACATCATATTCATATGGTCCATCAAGAAAGTTATTAGATCTTCATTAGGAGAATATAAGTTTCAACGGTGTAAAACCGGTCTAAAAACATAGTTTAATGGTTCAAATTCCTTTTATCTTTATAATAATTGCATATGGTTGGAAGAGGTATTAATGATAAAAATTATTAATATTTAAAAGGATTATATAGGTTCTTGTAGGTTTTCTATAGGTAGGAACTTATCCAATGAATTAGTGAATATTTCATGTCAAACTTAATTATGGAGAGCATATAGATTAAATTTAACATTGTATATCTCTTCATATTATTCTAATATCCCAGGTTACCTAATTGATATGCTAATTAAGAAATTATATTTGTAAGGCACACCACCATTGAAATTTTAGCTCATATGATATCCATGGGAAGAGAGATCATTAACCCAACCAAGAAAAAAGAAAGAAATAGTTGTTTGAATGTGTATTATAGATCTCTTAGTAAAGCAAGAAACAATAATGATTCATATCACGATCCTAGTAGTTACAAATATTAGATAAAAGAGAAAATATCTTGTGTATAATCATAAGAGAGTCTACGGAAATATACTAAATAATTAGTACAATTATCTTATCCTGATGGTATCCTTACTTATTGGCATGGGACCTTGACTGATATATAAGTGATTTGATCAAGTAACTGGTAAATCCACCTAGGTTAAAATATAATAGATACCGACTAGAAATTATACTATGTTTGGATATTGTAACTTCAACATCTAACCTTAGATGAAAATAGCATCCCTTAGGTGGTAAGCTAAAATTGATTACTAGTGCACTTTAATCTATTGAAATAAACTCAGTTCCCCCATCCTTCTACAAATAAACCTCACAATCAATGCATTATAAGCCATGGTTATTACATTATTTAACTTCATGTCATCCACCAGCACAATAGGCTAATATACATGGTCGATTTCATGGTATACCCTCTCAACCTCCTTATTTCTATCAAGTAATTTTAATGTGAAATCCATTCATCAAAGGATTGTTATAAGTATGAATATCTGGTTGATCACAACCATTTTCCTTCATATGCTCCACTAGTGCAAGATAAACGACAACTTTTCCTCCTTTGCAATGTCCATTACTCAAGGTAGTATATGTTACCTCATTTGGTGTCAATCATTTTTATTTAGGGATTATTGTTAAGGGAATACTAAAGGATAGATTATATGAAATTTTGGATCTATATAGCAATGTTTTTCTCTGATCTAGATATAATATTTCCATGGTTCACTAATTAATATAACAAGTATTGTAGGAATTAGAAAGCTGTCCTTTCCATCATTAACACCTAGAATACTAGGTATATACCTATAATTTGTTTGATAATTAATATAAAATATGGAGGTTTGACATGTCTGCTAAAAACTATACTTATAAGGAGATGGGGGTCATATCATATTCATATGGTCCACAAGCAAGTTATAAAATTTTCATTAGGAGAATATATGTTTCAATGGTATAATATTGGTCTAAAAAACATAGGTTAATGGTTCAAATTTTGTTTATCTTTATAAGAATTGCATATGTTTGGAAGAGGTGGTAATGAAAAAAATTCTTAATATTTAAAAGGATTATATAGGTTCTTGTAGGTTTTCTCCAGGTAGGACCTTATCCAATGTATTAATGAATATTTCATGTCAAACTCAATTATGGAGAGAATATAGATTAAATGTAACACGGTATAGAGCCTTTTCATTATTCTAATATCCCAGGTTACCTAATTGATATGCCAATTAAGAAACTATAATTGTAAGGAATACCACCATTGAAATTTTATCTCATATGCTCTCCATGAGAAGAGAGATCATAAATCCAACCAACAAAAAAACATGAAATAGTTGTTTGAATGTATATGATAGATCTCTTAGTAAAACAAGAAACAATAATGATTCATATCATGATGTCGATAGTTACAAATAGCAGATAAGAGAGAAAAATCTTGTGTATAATCATAAGAGAGTCTTAGAAATAGACTAATTAATTAGTACAATTATCTTATCCTTATGGTATCCTTAATTATTGAAATGGGACCTTGAATGAAATATAAGTAATTTAATCAATTAACTGGTAAATCCACCTAGGTATAAATGCAATAGATACCAACTAGAAATAATACTATGTTTGGATATTGCAACCTGAACATCTAACCTTGGATGAAAATGGAATCCCTTAGACGGTAAGCTAAAATTGATTACTAGTGCACTTGAACCCATTGAAATAAACTCATTGCCCCCATCCTTCTACAAATATACCTCACAATCAATGCATTATAAGCCATGGTTATTAAATTATTTAACTTGTTGTCATCCATTGGCACAATATTCTAATATACATGGTCGATTTCATGGTATACCCTCTTGACCTCCTTATTTGTATCAAGTCATTTTCCTCGTGAAATCAATTCATCAAAGGATTCTTATAAGTATGAATATTTGGTTTGTCACAACCATTTTCCTTCATATTCTCCACTAGTGCAAGGTAAATGAAAACTTTTCCTCCTTTGCTATGTCCATTATTCAAGGTAGTATATGTTACCTCATTTGGTGTCAATCATTTTCAGTTAGCGATAATTCTTAAGGGAATACGTAAGGATAGATTAGATGAAATTTTGGATCTATCTAGCCATCTTTTTCTTTGATCTAGATACAATATTTTCATGGTTCACTAATTCATATAGCAAGTGTTGTAGGAATTAGAAAGGTGTCCTTTCCATCTTTAACAAATACAATACTAGGTATATACCTATAATTTGTTTGATAATTAATATCAAGAGATGGAGGGATGACATGTCAGTCAAAACAATACTTATAAGGACATGGGGGTCACATCATATTCTAATGTTTCATCAAGCAAGTTGCCATATTTTCATTAGGAGAATATAAGTTTCAATGGTATAGTACTGGTCTAAAAAACATAGGTTAATGGTTAAAATTCCTTTTATATTTATAAGAATTACATTTCGTTGGAAGAGTTACTAATGATAAAAATTCTTAATATTTAAAAGGATTATATAGGTTCTTGTAGGTTTTCTCCAGGTAGGACCTTATCCAATCTATTAATAAATATTTCATGTCAAACTTAATTATAGAAAGCATATATATTAAATCTAACATGATATATCTCTTCTCATTATTCTAATATCCAAGGTTACCTAATTGATATGCCAATTAATAAAGTAGATTTATAAGGCATACCACCAATGAAATTTTATCTCATATGATCTCCATGAGAAGAGAGATCATAAATCCAACCAAGAAAAAAAAAGAAATAATTTTTCGAATGCATATGATATATCTCTTAGTAAAGAAAGAAACAATAATTATTCATATCATTATGCTAGTAGTTACAAATAGAAGATAAAAGAGAAAATAACTTGTGTATAATCATAAGAGAGTCTATGGAAATATAATAATTAATTACTAAAATTATCTTATCCTTATGGTATCCTTACTTATTGACATGGGGCCTTAAATGATATATAATTAATTTGATCAAGTAACCGGTAAATCCACCTCGGTATAAATTAAATTGATACCAACTAGAAATAATACTACGTTTGGGTATTGTAACCTCAAAATATAGCCTCAAATGAAAATGGAATCCCTTAGGTGGTAAGCTAAAATTGATTACTAGTGCACTTAAATCCATTGAAATAAACTCACTTCCCCTATACTTATACAAATAAACCTCACAATAAATGCATTATAAGCCATGGTTATTACATTATTTAACTACATGTCATCCACCGACACAATAGGCTAATATACATGGTCAATTTCATGGTATACCCTTTCAACCTCCTTATTTGTATCAAGTCATTTTCTTTGTGAAATACATTCATCAAAGGATTGTCATAAGTATGAATATTTGGTTGATCACAACCATTTTCCTTCATATGCTCCACTAGTGCAAGATAAATGTCAACTTTGACTCCTTTGACTCATGTCCATTATTCAAGGTAGCATATGTTACCTCATTTGGTGTCAACCAGTTTCAATTAGGGATGATGGTTAAGGGAGTACTTAATGATTTATTAGATGAATTTTTTGATCTATATAGCCATCTATAATGTCCCAAGTTTGGTGTACATACCTGAACACTGTTCAATTCTGTAAATTGTATTAAACTTTCTGCGCTTGAATTAATTTACACAATGACTTCTCAGACTGGGAAAATAAGGGGTTTCTTCTAGGAAATTTGTAGGCAAAAGGAGTGAGCAGTGGACAGAAAAAAAAAAGAGATGTAAGACATGGAATTTAATCCACCCTTACACATTTATATTTGGTGCCATTTAGGGTTCAGATTCTACACTGCAGAAACCTACTACCACACTTCTGGGCAGCCAAACTGTGAAACTAAAGAGAGTAATTCGATCGGTTTCAACCAGGGGATTCTGTAAACTTGTATAGGTTTGTTCCAGCATTAATATAACATAAATAAATTATTTATACATTTTACTAATGTTCTGGAAAGTTCTAAGAAGTTTTGGCTGAATTTGGGGATTTTTGGTAGCTTTGGTCAAGAGAAACCCTGCGCAGAGGAGGAACCCAAAAGGTTGTATAAACCCCACAAAAAAATATTCTGGATATGGATATGGTAATTAATTCCAAATATTGACCCACAGGAACTGACACATCTTAGTTTTATTTTACCAAACTTGTTTTACATCAGTTTTGCTAAATCTAGTTATTAAAAGCTAGTAATCTAGCTAGGGTCTTAAAAAAGGAATTAAATCAACTCAAATTCATTTCTGTAAAATATGAGATTTGTAAAAAAGATAATTATAATCTCTCTAAACATTAATACTCCCTTCAATCACTTCCACAGCATATAATATTTATTACATCACTCAAATTTACTCAATTCCCCCATACATTGATAAAATAGGCCCATTTGATGAAACTGAGATAATATTATTTAGGGGAAAAGATATATTGAAATGATAAGTGTAATGTTTATAAAATTATCACATTATAGAACAAAAATTACATTATTGACTGGCCATTACAAAGATTCTTCCAAAATTAAGGGGCAGGAGGCCTGTATCATGGCCAACAAGGGACTGTGAGCATAGGAGAAGCATCAGATTCACTAGAGCTCAAACTGAAATGGATGGAGGCTTAAAATGGCTCTTATTATCCTCCAATTTCTACAAGCTAGTTCTCCATACCTGCAATGGAAGACAAGGGGATGGAAGGAGAGGGAAATGGAAGGATGGGGCTCATCTCCTAGTAGTCTGAGGCACAACACTCAGAAGTAATGCTCACATAAGCATTCAACAATCAAATTATCAACCAAACTGAAGCAATGGGTTTGAATTTATCTTTTATAGAATTATGTATGACCTTATTAGTATGTTCATGCCAATGGTGACCTGTGAGAGCGAGTCAACCCCATGGGTGATCTAACCCTAGCCACAAAAGCTCCCCCTTTGGGAAATTAGGAAATTAGGACCATGTGGAATTATTTCCAAGTCCAAATCATTCTTCACAATTAGAAACTACACCCTTCCTTAGTCAAAATATGTTGCTTTTGATTTATGACAGCTTTCTGCTTTTCTTGGGTCATAAGGAAAATCTTTCTTTCCTTAAATAACTTTCCTACTTTTCTCTTAAAACTTTTCTGATCTCCATAAGAGGAAAATGTGTCCTCCCCTTTGAAATACTTTCCTTAGTTTACCTCTGTCTGCTTTTTCTACCTTTAGGAAACTTCCCTTTATTCTTGTGCTTGCTTTCATCATGGACTTTCTTATTTTTACCAAGGAAAGTTGACTAGCTTTCCCCAATGTGCCCTCCCGACATGCAAACCTTAATTCCACATCATTATTGTGCATGATAAATAAAATTGCTGAAATAAAATTAAATCCATGCCTTAGAACACTTATTAGTAAAAATTATCATAGGACGAATAATTAATAACAACTTGAGCCCGTAGGAACTTAGCATGGTCAACACTTTTAATGGTCAATTTGAGGGGAGATGACAGTTCTCCCCTCCCAAATCTACTTGTCCTCAAGCATAAGCACCATAGAGCATTGAAAATATTTCCACCATGTTTTTGCTACACCACTTTGATCATAGCCATTTTTCTAATGCAACTTCCTTTAGCAAAATTTCCAACCGAGTTAAAGTAACTGAGTAGAATTCCCAGATCACACCGCCTCCTCTACAAGGACCCAAATTTTTATGCCACCTTTTGAAATTTTTCATTCCTAAGAATGTCTAGATCTCATGGTTTTATCTTCCTCCTTCCACCCATCAATAAAAACAACAAAATTTTAACATTGTAGAGGAGGAAAATGACGTTATGAAAATCATACCACCATACCAGGAGCTCATCTCTCTCCATGCCAAACTAAACATTTTTTGAACTCTCCCACCAGACATGGAATTCCTTAATGCGAGACAAAATCATCTTGAGCCTCTCTAAAGTATGAAAATCCATGTGCAAGCTAGCACTGGAACTCATGTCACTGTTGTTATGAATACATAGGAGGTTATCCCATGCCCTTCCATGCATATTGAAAGCATCATATAGAATCCATACATGCTCATTCCATTTTTGATACAATTTCTTTGATGTGTCGAATGTATCTCCATTGATGCAAGCAATATTTTTACCCTCTAGTGCACACATCTCAATCATGTGTCTAGCCACCCAATCAATGGACGAAAAAAATTTCATGCTAAATGATTTAGGTGGGAATAATTCAGCTACTACTAATGCACTTGTAAAACCACATGGTTTGACCATAAATACCTCAACTCAAAGAGTGAAAGTATCATGCTCCTCTTTTGGCATCAACAGAAAAAATCATTTCATCCAATTTTCATCCCCACATGATGTGGCTGAAATAGAAGTGCGGGGTGAATAATTGTGAGCCAAATCCCTACAATGCTCATTAATCAAGATAATGGATCCACAAATTCCTCCATTAGTTTTCTGAGTGACACTGTGATCATGTTCCTCCTCCAAAATTGTACAGCATTTTCCTAGAGGCAACTCATAATCTCTTAGGAACCATGCAAGTGCTTGATCTTCATATTGCCTGACCTCAAACTACTCAATCACATGCAAGTCAGAATGCACCTCATGTGCATGTGTATGGGAGGTATATAATAGTTGAAAAATAAGTCTTTGTTGATATTCACATGTCAAGACAATGTTATTCACAACAAAAACATTATTGCAGAAATAATTTTTTTCCCTCCCAAGGTATTCATTCCAAATATGTCTCTATGGAACTCAACAGGTGCTCCCCTCTTCATCCAATGGCTCAACTCTCTGCCATTGATCCAAGGTGTGAAAATCCATCAATTGAACCACACATTGAAAGTATGTGTAGATCTAATTCCTTCTTGTCAAAAGTGGCTACACACACATGCCTTTTCTGCTGCTTGTAAATCATAGAAAAATCAGCAATATTAAAAACAATTTTTTTGCAACAAGACATAAAACTTTTACCTTCCATATTTTCCTTTTCAGTGATTCCTCTATCCAACCATCCAGTGGATGAACCAGATATATTTCTTGCTGATATATATGATCTATAATCATCCATCTCTTCTGTAATAGGATCTATCTCCCATGGGGGCAAATCATGATCCCCCTGTTGTGCATGCGACACAAACCAGAAAACTTTCTTCACCCACTGTTCATTCCCCATTGGTGTTTCTGAATCTAGGACATGTGGGAAAGAACTATGAACCTTCTTTGCATGTTTTCAACCTTCAGTAATCATACTTATGGCTGAAACTTTTTCTATATTTGCTGGCCCAATTTGGGTGCTCTCATCGCACTCTTCCATGGGAGAGTGTCTGTCTTCATGGAACAACTCAAGTTTCCTTGGAAAGAAATCAAGTGATTGGTTCTCATAAAACTGTTATGCACACTCTTTAAGCACATACCAAATAGAATTATCCTCATGGTCCATCCAATAATGAGGTTCCTCCATGGATTTTTTCATGCCATTTAGCCAAAAGGGATGACTCTCAGGAAAGATTGAGGAATTAGTCAAAGCTTTCCACTCTTGTTCGAATTGTTCTATCTTAATTTGTGATTCTAAGAGGGCACTTTGAGTGTATCTCAAAGCAAATTGGGTGGCCAACAAATCACCTTTGAGCTTTTAGATCTCTTCTTCATAAATGCAAATACTTTCTTCATCATGTAGTGATGCTTCCTAGAATAAATTAAGAAGCTCAAACATGTCATTTTTATCTGAAAGCAATTGTGAGAAATTACCTTTGATTGTGGACATTGCTTTCTGGCTATTCTCCATGGCTTCAAAGGAATATTGGTCTTCCATTAAATAATATTCCTAACACATATTTGATACTAAAGCATGAGTGTCATGGAGAATTTTTAGGGCCCCTTGGATCTTCTGTTCATCCATCTTCAATGACCCTGCAAGAATATGAGGTTCTTTTCGATGTTCCTCCTCTTCATTTTCCATCACCGAATCAATTTCATGCAGTGCACTCGAGGTTTTGAAATGTGATCCATATATTTTTTCTGCAATATATTCATATTTTATTCATATTTTAAGTCCTCAACAACATAATTTAGTCTGCAACTTAAGTGCTCATTCATCCTTGGTGCACCATAAAGATATTCTCTCAAAGTTTCATCCTTCATACTGCATTAATTTTTTACACTAGAATTCTGAACCTCATCACTAAGGGGGTCAACCATCCTAAAATATTCACTGGAAGTGGCTTCCATATCAAACTTACACAATGAAAAATAAAAATAATAATTTACTAACTCACCATGTGTGATTTTCTCCTCCTTATGTGGTGGAATTATGATGGCTTGTTCACCCACCCATTTCTCTGCTTCACACCCTACTGAGATGTGCTCAATTTTTGCTTCCTTGTGAGGCTCAAGGGGTGACTATAAATATGAATCTTGTTTATATTTTGGATCAGATCCAAAATATGTATCACCATCATCAATATACCCCATCTCTTCTACACTTATCTTGAAATCAGCCACAAAGAAATTTGGATTCATCTCACCTTCCACATTACGAACAACTAGATGTTGGACTATTGGATATTTAGTTGTGCATGGATATTATTCATCTCTATCTGATGGAGGATTTAGTGATTCATCATATTCATGGATTCTGTAAATACCCTGATCTCTCTTCTGAGAAAACCCAAATAATTTGTCAAAGAAACCATGTGCAGATGGTTTTAATGAATCTTTACTTTTGGTCCTCTTTTCTTCCCTTTTACTTTGAGAAGTGGAAAAAATTAGTTCCTTTATTGATGGATTATTTGTATTCATATAACCTACATGTATTAATGTTTTTTAAAACATAGACTCTCCAAATTTAATTCCTTGATGCTGAGAGACACTACTACTTTCTTCTCCATGTTTGCTTGCCAACTGCTTGGCAAGGAATTCCCTAGGCTCTTGATATAACTGGATGATGCTTTGAGATACATATTTAAGACCTTTCAATGTTATTTGAATCAAAATTATTAAATATTATCTATCATCCAATTTTAAATTCTCTCCTTCCTCATACAACTCAAAGTATAAATATTCCATGGCTCAAACTAATTCCACAACTGCAACTTGAAGATATTGCTAAGCTACTTTTCCACTGAGAGTTACTTTCCACAGGATGAGCCAAGGAAAGTGATATGATACCACTATAATGCTCCAATTCTAGTGTATAGACCTGAACACTCTTCAATTATGTAAATTATATTAAAATTTCTGAACTTGAATTAATTTACACAATGACTTCTCAGACTGGGAAAATAAGGGGTTTCTTCTCGGAAATTTGTAGGAAAAAGGAGTGAGCAGTGGAAAGAAAAAAAAGATATGTCAGAAATGGAATTTAATCTCCCATAACACATTTACATATGGTTCAATTTAGGTTTCAGAGTCTTCACTGCGGAAACCTACTTCCACGCTTCTGGGCAGCCAAACCGTGAAACTAAGGAGAGTAGTTTGGTCTGTTTCAAACAGGGGCTTCTGGAAACATGTATAGGTTTTTTGAATAATTAATATAACATAAATAAATTATTTATATATTTTACTGATGTTTTGGAAAGTTCTAATAAGTTTTGGGTGAATTTGGGGATTTTTGGTAGTTTTGCTCAAGAGAAACCCTGCGCAGAGGAGGATCCCAAAAGGTTGTATAAACCCAAAAAAAGGTTTTGGATATGGATATGGGAATTTATTCTTGTTATTTACCCATGGGAACTGATAGATCTTAGTTTTATTTTAACAAACTTGTTTTACATCAGTTTTGGTAAAACTAGTTATTAAAAGCTAGTAATCTAGCTAGGGTCTTAAAAAAGCAATTAAATCAACTCAAATTCATTTTTGTAAAATATTATATTTGTAACAGAGATAAATATAATCTCTCTGAACATGAATACTCCCTTCAATCACTTACCCAGCATATAATATTTATTACATCACTCAAATTTACTCAATTCCCACATACATTGATAAAATAGGCCCATTTCATGAAACTGAGACAATATTCTTTAGGGGAAAAGATATCTCAAACTGATAAATGTAATGTTTATAAAATTATGACACTAAAGAACAAAAATTACATTATTTACTTACCATTAAAAAGATGCTTCCAAAATTAAGGGGCAGGAGGCCCATATCATGGCCAATAAGGGACTGTGAACATAGGGGAAACATGGGCTTCACTAGAGCTTGAACTAAACTTAATCGACGTTGAAAATGGCTCTGATTATCCTCCAATGTCTGAAATCTAGCACTCCATACCTGCAATGGAAACGAAGGGGATTGAAGGAGAGGGAAATGGAAGGCTGGGGCTCATCTCCTAGTAGTCTGAGGCACAACACTCAGAAATAATGCTCACATAAGTATTAAATAATCAAATCATCAACCAAATAAGCAAAGGGTTTGAATTTATCTTTTATAGAATTATGTATGACCTGCTTAGTAAGTTGAGGCCAATGGTGACCTGTGAGATCAAGTCAACCCCATGGGTGACCTAACCCTAGCCACAAAAGTGCTCCCTTTCGGAAATTAGGCAAGTAGGACCATGTGTAATTGTTTCCAAGTCCAAATCATCCTTCACAATTAGAAACTTCACCCTTCCTTAGTCAAAATCTGCCTCTTTTGAGTTATCATAGCTTTCTGCTTTTCTTGGGTCATAAAGAAACTCTTTCTTTCCTTAAAATACTTTCCTGCTTTTCTCTTACAAATTTTTTGAGCTCCATAAGAGGAAACTGCACCCTTCCCTTTGAAATAATTTCCTTATTTTACCTATGTCTACTTTTTTTCCTTTTAGGAGACTTCCCTTTATTCTCGTGCTTGATTTTGTCATGGGCTTTCTTATTTTTACCAAGTAAAGTTCACTAGCTTTCCCCAATGTTCCCTCCTAAAATGGCAACCTTAATTCCACATCATTATTGTGCATGATAAATAAATTTCTGAACTAAAATTAAATACATGCCTTAGAAAAATTATCAGTAAAAATTTATCCTAGGAGGAATAATTAATAACAACTTGATCCCCTAGGAACTTATCATGGTTAACATTTTTAATGGTCAATTTGAGGGGACATGACACCATCTTTTTCTCTAATCTAGCTACAATATTGTCAAGGTTCACTAATTCATATAACAAGTGTTGTAGGAATTAGAAAGGTTTCCTTTCCATCATTAACACCTACAATACTAGGTATATATCTGTAATTTGTTTGATAATTAATATAAAGAGATGGAGGGTTGACATGTCGGTTAAATACTATACTTATAAGGAGATGGTGATCACATCATATTCATATCATCCATCAAGCAAGTTTTCATATTTTCATTAGGAGAATATAAGTTTCAATGGTATAATACTGGTCTAAAAAACATAGGTTAATGGTTCAAATTCCTTTTATCTTTATAATAATTGCATATGGTTGGAAGAGGTACCAATGAAAAAAATTATTAATATTTAAAAGGATTATATAGGTTCTTGTATATTTTCTCTAGGTAGGACCTTAAGCAATGTCTTAATGAATATTTTATGTCAAAGTTAATTATGGAGAGCATATACATTAAATGTAACACTGTATATCTCTTCTCATTATTCTAATATCCCAGGTTACTTAATCGATATGCCAAGTAAGAAAGTAGATTTGTAAGGCATACCACCATTGAAATTTTAGCTCATATGATCTCCATGAGAAGCGAGATCATAAATCCAACCAAGAAAAAAACAAGAAATAATTGTTTGAATGGATAGATAGATCTCTTAGTAAGGCAAGAAACAATAATGATTCATATCATGATGCAAGTAGTTACAAATAGCAAATAAAAGAGAAAATATCTCATGTATAATCATAAGAGATTCTGAGGAAATAGACTAATTAATTAGTACAATTATATTATCCTTATGGTATCCTTACTTATTGAAATGGGTCCTTCAATATATATAAGTAATTTGATAAAGTAATCAGTAAATCCACCTAGGAATAAATGCAGTAGATACCGACTAGAAATAGTACTATGTTTGGATATTGTAACCTCAACATCTAACCTCAGATGAAAATGGCATCCCTTAGGTGGTAAGCTAAAATTGATTACTAGTGCAATTGAATTCATTGAAAGAAACTCACTTCTCCAATACTTCTACAAATAAACCTCACAATCAATGCATATTAAGCCATGGTTATTACATTATTTAACTTCATGTCATCCATCGGAACAATAGGCTAATATACATGGTTGATTTCATGGTATACCCTCTCAACCTCCTTCTTTGTATCAAGTCATTTTCCTTGTGAAATCCATTCATCAAAGGATTATTATAAGTATGGATATTTGGTTGATCACAAGCATTTTTCTTCATATTCTCCAGTAGTGCAATATAAATGACAACTTTGCCTCCTTTTCAATGTCCATTATTCAAGGTAGTATATCTTACCTCATTTGGTGTTAATAATTTTTACTTAGGTATGGTGGTTAAGGGAATACTTAAGGATAGATTAGATGAAATTTTGGATCTATATAGCCATATTTTTCTCTGATCTAGCTACACGATTTTCATGGTTCACTAATTCATATAACAAGTGTTGTAGGAATTAGAAAGGTGTCCTTTCCATCATTAACACCTATAATAATAGGTATATACCTATAATTTTTTTGATAATTAATGTAAAGAGATGGAGGGTTGACATTGTAGGTTAAAAACTATACTTATAAGGAGATGGGGGTCACATCATATTCATATGGTCCATCAAGCAAGTTATGATATTTTCATTAGGAGAATATAAGTTTCAATGGTATAATACTGGTATAAAAAACATAGGTTAATGGTTCAAATTCCTTTTATCTTTATAAGATTTTCATATGGTTGGAAGATGTACTATTGATAAAAAATATTAATATTTAAAAGGATTATATAGGTTCTTGTAGGTTTTGTCCAGGTAGGACCATAATCAATGTTTTGAATTCTCAAACTTATGGAGAGCATGGAGATTAATTGTAACATCGTATATCTCTTCTCATTATTCTAATATCCCTGGATATAAATGCAATAGATACCTACTAGAAATAACACTATGTTTGTATTTAACCTCAAAATCTAACCTCATATGGAAATAAAATGCATTATGTGGTAAGCTAAAATTAATTACTAGTGCGCTTGAATCCATTGAGTAAAACTCATTGTCCCCATCCTTATAAATATAAACCTCACATTCAATGCCTTAGAATCCATGCTTATTACATTATTTAACTTCATGTCATCCACCACAATAGGCTAATACTTCATTTCCTTTTGATTCATTTCTTTGGTTCCCTCCTTCCTTGCTTTGGTCCACCTACATGGCTCCCAGGACTAGGGTCCTTCCCCTTTTTAATGAAAACCTTAGGAGAAGAATCAAATGTTTTTTCTATCTATACCACAAAAGAAATAATTTATATTTACCAAAAAAAACTAAAAAAACTAAAAAAAACGGGACCCCTAACATAGCTTTTCACATTTTATCTCCGACGAATAGTTTTGCCACGAAAGGGTAGTGTTTTCTTTTTTCACAGGCTAGGGTTTACTTTCTTTGATTCTGGTATTCAACACCACAAAAGCTGAAGCTAAGCTGTTGGGATATATTGAGGTGAACTGCGTAAGGTGGAACTTAAGTTTCACTACATTCTTGTAGGTATTTTATCAATGCTTTCTTGAAAACAACATAAACACCAAAAACATTCTCTGGTTTCTTTATTGACATAAATCAAAATAGTGGTTCCTTTGCTACAAAATTTTAAGTGTACTGTGCTGCATTTTGTACAAAATTTTATCATATGCTTAGTGATTTTAATAAAAATTATGTGTTTTGTTTATTGACATAAATCAAAATAGTTGTTCCTATGCTACAAAATTTTTAAAAATCTATAAAATTTTTGGTTGCCTCTAGGGATGACCGTTGATTATGGTGCCTCTTCCTAGCTGAATCATGGATTGTTTGACATTCATTTAGCTAGGTTGTGATTTTTTTGTCACCACTAGAGTTGGACTGCACTTTCCCATTGCTGCAAGACTGTTATCGTGTTCATATTTGGGGCTTCCTATGTAAACCTTCTCCTGCTTGCAGCCTCTAAGGCTGAGGGGTCTTCACTCTTGGAGACTGAAATACCGTGTTGGATATTGTATGTGTCTAACCTAAACCTACAACATTATAACTCTCTCTCTCTCTCTCTCTCTCAAGTTATGACATATGTTCCTTTTAGCAAATAGTCCTTACAGAATATAGTCTTCCCTTTTACTTTTGAAACTTGTTAGATAGATTAATTGTTTAAACAACTTTCAGTTAGCAATTGAGTGATGATAGAATTTATTTTTTTGGTTATGCATGCTTTGTAAAAGTGGAGACATGGAGGTAAGTGATTGTTTGTGATTGAAGTATATAATTAATTTAATTTAATTTAATTTTTTTTAACAGAAACTAGTAGGTTTTATATTAGTAAAACTATGGTCGAGCCACCCAAGAGGTTACATCTGTGAGTTATTTGCAAAAAATAGAATTCCCCATCATAGAAAATGGGAATACTACTTTTATTTAATTTAAATTGTTATAGCATATTACTTTTTACTTTAATAAAAATATACTAGGCTATGGCTAATCAATACTCTAATAATTAAAAAAAAAACAAGCAAGGCAGGTTATGACACGAAATAAAAAAATATGATTATGAATTTTTTAAAAAGAACGCGTCAAAATGATCAAATGGGAAAGAAAGGGACATGCATCTCACAAGGTAAATATTTTCAAATAGAACAATGTATTACCTTATGTAGTTATATAATGCTTATTTTTATTGTATGATGATGTTAGGCATATGTTTAATAACATTCTTGGCTACAGTTACAAAGAAGAGGAAAATACAAACAATAACAAAGAATATTACAACCTCTATGACTTTGAATGACTCTACTAGTTCGAACAAATAAGCAAATGACAGAGATACATTTTCATATTTTCAGGAGGATCGGGAGCAACATGAATAAGGTAATCCCATTAATTCATATTTTTCTAGATCTTTATAACTATAAATCTTATGATTAAGAATTACATAACACCATTATGTGCCCTTCTTTTACAGAAGATGTTCAAAAACAACCATGACATATGGATAATAGTGTAGAAGGGGAAGATCCCTCGACAAAAAAGAGGCAGAGAAACATGAAGAACAAGGTAAGCTCATTAATGTATAATTTTCTAGTTCTTCATAAACAAAAAATTATGACTTAGAAATCCATAACACCTTTATGTGACCTTATTTTATAGAATATGTTCACAAAGAACAATGCCAAAAATATATTAGTATACAAAGTGAAGATCCCTCTACACAAGCATCGACAGAGAAAGTCAAGAAGAAAGGTAGAGGAACAACTAAATATGCAAAAATCAATAACTTGGACGAAAAGATCGATATTCGTATCAATGAAAGGAACCAACCAATTGGTCTAAACTCCATGAAGCTATCTTCATTACTAGGTGTTCTCGCAAGGGAAATGGTTCCAATCAATTATTCTGATTGGAGGAAGTTTTTAGATCAATTAAAGGAGGACTTTTGGAACATTATTAATATGAGTATTAGACATTACATGTATTTGTTTTCAACATTTCTATTTTTGGATGGTTTCAAACTTTATCTCTAGAGTGTTGTATGATGCATCCAACCATATGATTAGCCTGATAAAAAAGTATTCAAGGAAGAAGATATCAATCTTCCAAAAGTGTCTCTCAACCATATTTGCACTTCTCCATAAAAATTCCCACCAAGGAGAGAGAATGAAGCTCTATAAGATGAAAGTGGTCTTGATATATTCACCTTATTGTCCTATACCCATTGGGTATCTCACTTGTCAAGTTTGAAGGAAAATTGAAATCACCTTAGTGACCTAGGGTTTAGAGATAATTGGTTAAGTGTTAGACAAAGAGTTTGAGAGACCATTTGGAAATGCATGCAAGGGGGTGTTCCTTTGATGATAAAATTGATCAGATGATATGGTCCTACGCATTGTTGAAATGGATATTTAGCCATGCTCTTGGTTTTTCTTATGGTGACCAGATAAGGAAAATATCAACCTTCCAAAATAGAAGAAAAATCTTATTTTTCATACTAAAGATAGAAAAAATGGCTAAGTGATACCCGCATTAAGGTTGATTCTTGCACTAAGGATGATTTCGACATGGCATGGAATATCATAGATGATGATGTGGAATAAATATGAAATCATTGTTGCATTGTGACATCAATATGGAGAAATACAAAAATTAGTGAAAATGAGGAAATTGGATAAGTATGGGAAAATTGGTCCAAGTAGCCCTAAGAGGATTCCTTCCACAAATGGTTTGTTGAGTAAAATTCCCACTCCACATGGGAATATTGTAGGATGATATTTTTTCTAATCAACCATAGTCTCAGTCTGTCTACAAAGACCCTGAAGAATAATTTATGGACCCTCCACAACTGCGGTTTAGGGAAATTAGACCAAGCCTAGGAGAAGATAAAAAATTGTCTTATGTATGGAATTATTCGTAAAATATGCCTAACTGGAATTACAGAAATGATTTCCACAACTCATAGGATAATGATAAAAACATTATGAGAGTGTGGATCTCTAGAGTGTTGTATGGTGCATCCAACCATATCATTATCCTAACCAAAAAGTATTTCAGGAAGAAGATATCAATCTACCAAAAGTGTCTCTCAGCCATATTTTCACTACTCTAGAAAAATGCCCACCAAGGAGAGAGAAAGAAGCTCCAGAAAATGAAAGTGGTCTTGATGGATTCACCTTGTTGGCCTCTACCCATTGGATATCTCACTTTCCAAGTTTGAAGGAAAAATTAAATCACCTTGGTGACCTAGGGTTTGAAGAGATATGGTTAAGTGTTAGACAAAGGGTTTGAGAGACCTTTTGGAAATTCCTACAAGGGGGTGTTACTTTGATAATAAAATTATTTAGAATATATGGTCCTATTCATTGTTGAAATGGATATTTATCGATGCTCTTGTTTTTTTTATGGTGATCAGATAAGGAAAATATCAACCTGCTAAAATAGAATAAAAATGTTATTTTGCATACTAAAGACAAAGAAAAAATGGCTAAATGTTGTAAAGGGGATAAGTGATGCCAACAGTAAGGTTGATGCCCGCACTGAGGATGATGCCCATAGGGCATGGCCTAGAGGATGATGTAGTCCTTGAAATTCGATTACTGGAGGTTATGAAAAATTAACAGTTGGTCTTCCTGACGCTAAAAAACTTTCTAAAGGAGAAAGTATCAAGTAAAAAAATGGAAATATTAAAATTATAAAAGGGGAGGAATAATAATAAAAAATACTCTCCAATTTTTTTATTTGAATTTGACAAATAAATCAGGCATGTGCGTGCATTTTACTGAAGCAAGCAATTTTGGATAGCTTCATTCAAATGCATACCCAACTTGCATTACAAATCCAAATTCATTGATTCAAACCACAAAGTGTCTTTTCAGGCATAAAAAACATAAATAAGCTTTCAATGTTTAAATTTTAGACATAAAAACTTATGCTCTGCAAGGAAACTCCAACATTACATGATTTCAACTTTTTAAAAAACGGGGTTGATTCCCTCGAGGAAATGCACAAATTGGCTTGCATTTCATGTTATATTGAATAAATTGCACTATAACATAGACACACAAACCTTTTCTACAATCTCTTGTAGTCATCCAGTAATTTGTAAATTGTATGATCTACAGTAAAATCCAAGTCATCCAAAACAACAATTGATAGTATTTTCAAAATTTTCATGACCATAATTAAAAATTCACACCAATTCCAATCGAAGTACACTCTAGGTATGGAATTTGGAAGTTTTCATACAAAAACCTAATTAGACTAGTATATTTTTAATTTCAGACATAAAAACTTCTATTGTGAAATAATAATGCATCCAACATTTGAAATGAGAACAGAACAACTGTAAATGTTGGTTTCTTGTTCACGAGCATCATAGTTTCTCTACTAAATCTTCTATTTATATCATTTTGGAATGACAAGGAAAACCTAGAAAAGAGGTTGAATTGGATAGATGTTTGGAAACCAATCTCATGGCTATGCAAGTTTGTATCATATGTATCTTTTTTATTATAATATAAATCATCATCCTTCCTTACATAAATAAGTAAATGAGAACATAACACATATAGTGTATTCCCAGGAAAAAAACAAAGATAATGCAAAAATATAACTAGATCGATACTCAACAAAGTTTTAAAAGGGGCCCAAGAGCATTTTTTATCATATTATGCTTTCATTACAAAGTAGAGGGCTAGTTTACAATTGAATTGGAAAAATCAAACAACTCCTTCAATAATAACTATCCCTACTACCTATTACATTCTATTTATAGAACTCAAGGGTCAGATTGACCATGTTACAAGTGGATTTCATTAGAGTGCAACTGAAATGTTGATTCACCCTCGAGCCAACCTGTCCTATGATGTAATTTCTTGGATTCAAATGAAGATACCAAATACCGTGGAACAACGCTAACATGACAGTGAAACAAAGGTGGGAAAATAGCGCTGAAGTGGACATGCTTAAACAAAAGGGGTACAAAGGGAGTTGAATAGGAAGTTGCATTCTAGTTATCTAGATGGGAGATGCGAGCAAAAAAGAATTATAATAGTGATACACATTGCGTGAGAGGTCTCACAAAAACTAAAGGGAAATTTCAATGAAATAAGAAAATGATAAGGAAGATAGAAATGCTGAGAGAAAAATGGGTCAATGGAAAACAACATGCAATACCCATCTGGTATGGAGATATTAATAGTTGGAATTGAAGAAATCAAACCTGCTATGCCACTGAGAGGGAATTCTTGGGTTGTTAAAGAGGGATAGGGTGTTGAATCAGTGCAAGAAATAATTCACTAAGTGATGGGAAAGGACTTCCAAAAAAACATAAAAACGATAAGATGGAATGGAACTACCAATTAAAGCCATCGAACCTAGTTGAGAATATCTCCAATTCTTTCCAATTCTACCCATTTCACTGGTACTATCAGTGAACTCAAATTTGTGCACATCTGCAGCCATACTAGAAAAAAATTAATGAACATATATAATGGAGTCAATACATAGCCTACTGGTAACAGTGACCCCTATTTATCAATGTTCCATAAGAAGCATCATGATTGGTAATTGACTATAGCATCTAGGAAGGAATCCATGGGGTCAGGCCAAATCTAGATATGTGTACTGTGTTGGTATGTGTACTATGTTGGCCCTTCAAATAATTGAAAGGTGGGAACAGTGTTGGAATTTGGTTTTCGTTCTACCTGTTGCATCAAACTCTGTTTGTAGAGTATAGATACTCATTACGTTAATGAAAAACTCAAAAAATAATTGAAAAATCATTGAGTTCTATAAGTTTCTATGTTTTTGTGAAAAATCAATGCAACTTGCAAATTGGAAAGGCAACAAAATAATTCTAATTTAATAGATGTTTCTAACTTTTAGTGAATTTGTGGTTTCTAAATTGAAATTTAGAAATTATAGTTTTATATAAGATAAATATATCAATACTTTTAGTAATATTAAAAAAAAAATGTAATACAATGATGGTTTAGAAATTTTATGACCCTTAAAAATTACACTTTAGAAATTTTATTGCTCTTCATAAATCATGGTTAATCGAAATTTTAAACCGTATTTGAAAATTCCATCAATGGGTGGGAAAAAAATATTAATCAAAAGGAAATGTTGAATTGACGTATGGGTGATGCAATCATTCTCAATGCCATCACAATCTGACTCAATTCAGCGTCATAGAATCATAGAATTTGATGGTCTGTACTATGTAGAACATATTTTCCTTGTTAAGTGATGTATTTGACACTTAATTGAAAATTCATAATATGGTAGGTGTGGAAAAGAGAAAACCACCATTTATAGGTTTATAAGATTAAATGACATATTTGACACTCAATTAGTTCAGCACATGTTTGACAGGTTGAGGTATGGGAAAAAAAAAACCGCCATTTAGAATTTTAGAAAATTAGATGACTAGAAAAACTGTAAACTCTAAATCAAGGTTGAGTCCCTCAAGGAAATGCACACATTGTCCTAGAAAAAAAATTCAATACTAGGGATAGAAGTTAAAAAAAATTCTAAAAGAGAAGGTATCAGGTAAAAAATTGGAAATATTAAAATGCTAAAAGAGGAATAATAATAAAAAAAGACTCTCTTATTTTATTCATTGAATTTGATAAATAAATCAAGCATGTGCATGCATTTTATTGAAGCAAGTCTATTTTGGATTGCATTACTCAAATGCACACCCAACATGCATTATAGAGCCAAATTCATTGATTCAAACCACCGAGTGTCTTTTCAGGAATAAAAAACCCTAAATAAGATTTCAAAGTTTAAATTTTAGAGATCAAAGATGATGGTATGCAAGGAAACTCCAAATTTATGTGTTTTCCACATGGTAAAAATCATGGTTGAGTTCCTTGAGGAAATGCACAAATTGTCCTTCATTTCATGTTATATTGAATAAATTTCACTATAACATAGGCATACCAACCTTTTCTACAAACTCTTGTACTCACTTCCGTAAATTGTATGATCTATAGTAAAATCCAAGTAATCCAAAATAACAATTGATATCAAAATTCCAAAAGTGCCTCTCAACCATATTTTCACTGCTCCATAAAAATTCCCACTGAGGAGAGAGAAAGAAGCTCCAAAATATGAAATTTATCTTGATGGATTCGCCTTGTTGGCCTCTACCCATTGGGTATCTCACTTGCTAATTTTGAAGAAAAAATGAAATCATCTTGTTGACCTAGGGTTTGAAGAGAACTAGTTAAGTGTTAGCCAAAGAGTTTGAGAGACCATTTGGAAATGCCTGCAAGGGGTGTTCCTTTGATGATATAATTCATCGGATGATATGTTCATGTTCATTGTTGAAATGGAAATCTATCCATGGTCTTATTTTTTGTTATGGTGATCAGATAAGGAAAACATCAACCTACCAAAATAGAAGAAAAATGTTATTTTGCATACTAAAGACAAAGGAAAAATGGCTGTGTTGTAAAGGGGCTAAGTGATGCTCGCATTAAGGTTGATGACCACAATAACGATGATGTTGGCATGGAATGGCATGGCATAGATTATTATGTGGCATGGATTTGAAATAATTGTTGCATTATGATATCATTTTGGAGAAATGCGACAAATTAGTGAAAATCAAGAAATTGGTTAAGTATGGGAAAATTGTTCCAAGTAGCCTTAAGAGGATGCCAACCACAAATTGTGTGTTGAAGAAAATGCCCACATAACTTGGGGATATTGTAGGTTTTTTTTTTTCTACTCAACCATGGTCTCATTTTTTCCAAAGGGACCCTGAAGACTAATTTATGGACCTACCAAAACTGTGGTTTAGGGAAATTAGACCAAGCTTAGGAGAAGATAAAATTTTTCCAAGTATGGAATTATTGATAAAATATTCCGTAACTGGCCTTAAGTAAATGCCTACCGTAGCTCATAGGATGATGATAAAAATATTCTAAGAAAGTGGATCTCTAGAGTGTTGTATGGCACATCCAACCATATCATTAGCCTACCCAAAAATTATATCAGTAAGAAGATATCAAACTGCCAAAACTTCCTCTCAGTCATATTTGAACTTCTCCATAAAAATGACCATCGAGGAGAGAGAAATAAGCTATAGAAGATGAAATTGCTCTTGTTGGATTCACCTTATTGGCCTCTACCCATCGACTATCTCACTTTCTAAATTTGAAGGAAAAATTAAATCACCTTGATGACCTAGGGTTTGAAGAGAACTGGTTAAGTGTTAGACAAAGAGTTTTAGAGACCAATTGGAAATGCCCGCAAGGGGGTGTTCCTTTAATGATAAAATTCATTAGATGATATGGTCCTATTCATTGTTGAAATGGCTATCTAGCCATGTTGTTGTTTTTTCTTATGGTGATCAGATAAGGAAAATATGAACCTGCCAAAAAAGAAGAAAAATGTTATTTTGCATACTAAAGACAGGAAAAATGGCTGTGTTGTAAAGGGGCTAAGTGATGACCGCATTAAGGTTGATGCCTGCACTAAGGATGATGTCAGCATGGCATATATGATGATGTGGCATGAACTTGAAATCATTGTTTCATTATGACATCATTCTGGATAAATATGACAAATAAGTGAAAATATGGAAATTGGTTAAGTATGGGAAAATTGGTCCAAGTAGCCTTAAGAGGACGCCAACCACAAA
Organism: Pseudotsuga menziesii; assembly: GCA_001517045.1. Classification (NCBI taxonomy): domain Eukaryota; kingdom Viridiplantae; phylum Streptophyta; class Pinopsida; order Pinales; family Pinaceae; genus Pseudotsuga; species Pseudotsuga menziesii. The sequence goes on along the minus strand of LPNX011046132.1, from coordinate 3,540 downwards.
TTGTGGGTTGAAGAAAATTCCCGTAGCACATGGGGATATGTAGGCTGTTGTTTTGTCTACTCAAACATGGTCTCAGTTTGTCCAAAGAAACTTCAAAGAATAATTTATGGACATGCCAAAACTATGGTTTAGAGAAATTAGACAAAGTCTAGGAGAAGATAAAATATTGTCCAAGTATGGAATTATTGGAAAAATATTCCTAACTGACCTTAGGAAAATGATCACTACATCTCATAGGATGATGATAAAAATATTATGAGAGTGTGTATCTCTAGAATGTTGTATGGCACATCCAATGATATCATTAACCTGACCAAAAATTATATCAGTAAGAAGATATCAATTTGCCAAAAGTGCCTCTCAGCCATATTTGAACTTGTCCAGAAAAATGCCCACTAAGGAGAGAGAAAGAAGCTTCAGAAGATGAAAGCAGTCTTGCTAGATTCACCTTGTTGGGCTCTACCCATTGGCTATCTCACTTGGAATGTTTGAAGGAAAAATGAAATCACCTTGGTGACCTAGGGTTTGAAGAGAATGGGTTAAGTGTTAGAAAAATATTTTGAGAGACCATTTGGAAATGATCACAAGGGGGTGATCCTTTAATGATAAAATTCATCAGATGCTATGGTCCTGT
>LPNX011046105.1:384386-514596 GCA_001517045.1 Pseudotsuga menziesii | reverse complement strand
TAATTAGGTCACTTTATCTTCTAATTTGCCGTTGACTTGCATGCATGCGGATGGAGACTTAAAGAATGCATGCATTATTAAATAATGCTAGGATGGCATGCACGAAGGTGGCCTTTGGCCCTGGTGGCCCTTCTCGACCAAATGATGATGCCCCAGATCTTCTATGGATGGCATCAGTTCTTAGCTGATTCCCTAGCTGTCAGTAACTGCTCGAACCCACAGGAATCACATAGGTTAGCGGTTTTGGGGGCTTAAGGCCTAATTGGAAGAGGACATTACAAGGATGGCACACTTGCACCAAGGAGCACTGAGGCATTTGAGATAGGCAGTCATTGGAGTTCCTCAGGTATAGGAGGAGAAGCATAACCACTGCAAGGGTTGTGCGATGGGGAAGAAAATCAAGAATCTTTTCCCTCAGAGTGAGCATAAGCAAGGTTACACGAACCGTGGGTGCGATCGGAATCGGATGAAGAATCTGATACAAATTCGTCACTCGTCCCAAAGTTAGGAATCAGGGATTCAGAACCCTAACCCTAATTTTTTATTATATATATATATTAAAATTACAAGTTTATAATTTTATAAAAATTCATGAATTCAAAATTTAAAATTATACTTAATACATCATAGATTCATACAATCTAACATGGAGGAGGTTGTCACTTAACTTGGACAATAAAAAAATAATAATGTTATTTTTGTTCAAAATATTTGCAAACTTAAAGCAAAGTGATTGACCTTCTTTTAAACATAACTAACAATATAGTTAATAACTTAATTGTTTTAAAAATGTATTATTGTTAATTGTTTTAAAAATATATTATTGTTGATATAATACATATATAAATAATATAAAGTTATTAACTAAATTGTTTAATTGTTTAAAAAATGTCTATTTAAATAATAATGTATACATATATATAAATAATATATAGTTTATAACTTAGTTCAAATTGTTTAAAAGTTGATTCTTCATATATATTTAACATAATATAAATAATTTGATTTCACATGGAGGAATCGCTTCAAGCCTGAACGAGATCATGGCTTCAGGATTTATTTACGCATAATGGAGATAGGCAGCTGCCTCGCTATTGTCACGGATATGGATCTCTACATTTTTATGGATATTTATTTGGTGGTGGGAGTGGGAGAAGAAGAGAAATGGGATTGACGGAGAAAACCTGCCCTACCTTCCTCGTAGCATAGAAGTCTATCTATCCTCACCTCGTAGCGTTGACAACGACATGCCAATGCCAAATTTTGCTCAAGGTTGCTTTTCTTCCTGGACACTGCGCTGGAATTCGTAAGTTTGAACTGGAATCTTACCTTCTCGAATCCAAATCTTTGTTGAACCGAATCTTCGATTCCTCGTTTCCTTTGCGGATCGGATACGGATACAGAGCTTGGATGGCCGAATCTGATAACGTTGAGCATAAGTCTAAGGGGACCTTAGACTTAGTGCATTCGGATGTTTGCGGACCCATGAGTGTCCAATTGTTCAATGGCTACAGTTATTGTGTCACTTTCATTGATGACTATTCCAGGAAGACCTGGATCTATTTCTTGAAGGCCAAGTCAGAGGTCTTTGAGCGGTTTCGGGAGTTCAAGACTCTCGAAGAGAACCAAATAGGAAGGGAGATTCGAGTATTGAGGATGAACAATAAGGATGAGTATACCTCCATTGAGTTTTGGAGTATTGTTCATCGGAGGGGATCAAGGAGCACACCGTGCCTCATATCTTGCAGTAGAATGGAGTGGTAGAGAGAAAGAACAAGACATTGGTAGGAGCAGCCAAGGCCATGCTATTTGATCAATGATTGCCACTATTCCTTTGGGCCCAAGGCTTATAGGACCACAGTTTACATTCAGAATAGGTGTCCCCACACAGCGTTGGGGAGGAAGACACCCGAGGAGTTCTTCACAGGCACTAGACCAGATGTGAGCCACTTGTGCATATTTGGGAGTGTCTGCTATTGTCACATCCATGCTGACACTAGGAAGAAGTTGGACCCTTTTGGAGAGAAGGGGTTACTTGTTGGTTACAACGAGACTTCGAAGGCATATAGCCTTATAGAGTATATATTCCTGCTTGCAAGAGGATCATTGTGAGTAGGGATGTCTAGTTTGATGAGAACAGAGCCTTGCAGAGATCTATGGACTTACCAATACAGGAGCAACCAACACAGGACTCGGGGGTCAAGATGGAGGAGCCACAAATACAGGTATAGGTACAGACACAGAGCATAGGTTCTGGTAGTTAGAAGGAGTTAGGTGGACAAGATCCTTTAGTCATTGACTTGGAGGATGAGCCGCAGTGGGAAATGGATGTCCAGTAGTTGCAGTAGGTAGACACTAGGCCACATGCTAAGTGGTTTAGGTCCACAGTTCAGGATTCCAGGGAAGTGACTCTTCCACAGAGCTCCATTAGACGGAGCAAACCACCAGAGAGACTTAGCTATATGGCATTGATTACGAAGTTGTTTAACTTTGAACCTTCCAATTTCGAAGAGGCTGCACAACATGGCATGTGGTAGGAGGCCATGGTTGAGGACTATGACTCAATTATGAAGAATCAAGTATGGGAGGTTGTGCCGAGGTCGGAAGGTAAAAAGGTGGTGGGATCTAGATGGATCTACAAGGTGAAGCATGCAGCAGACGAAAGCGTGGGAAGTACAAGGCGCGCTTCATGGCAAAGGGGTTTTCACATAAGGAGGGTATTGACTATGAGGAGACCTTCGCCCCTGTCGTCATATTTTCTTCCATTTTGACCATTATCTCATTAGCAACAGAGATCGGTTGGCGTATTCATCAGATGGACGTCAAGACTACCTTCTTCAACGTAGTTATATAGGAGGAGGTATTCATTGAGCAACCCGAGGGGTTTGATGTGGAGAACAAGGAGACGCATGTATGCAGGTTGCAGAGAGCCCTTTATGGGCTCAAGCAGGCACCTCGGGCATGGTACTCGATGATAGGCAACTATCTACGGGAGATGGGATTCCAGTGGAGTAAGGCGGACCACAACTTGTACTTCTTGTCAGGTGCCTCTCATACTGGTACTGTATGTAGATGATCTCATTCTCACAGGAGATGAGAGGCTAATTGACGATTGTAAGTCCAACCTTGCAGTTGAGTTTGGGATTAAATACTTTGGGTTGATGCTTATCAGAACCAGACTGGTCATCGAATTGACAGAGGCCAAAATGTGAACTGAAACGGAACCGGAAAAAAACCGACAGACAAAAAAATACATAAAATAGTCATAGTTTGTAAAAAAACATATATATTCATGTGCATACATATGAATTCAAACCATTAATACACAAATATGCAAAGTTTCTCATATATATAGCAAGTGCAGGTGCAAATAACCAAAATATCATTGAGTGCAATACAACACTGAAGGTTTGATCCAAACTACATCACTGAAGTTCTGAACCAAAATACATCATTGATTTAAAACCAAAATTTGAGTTCTGTGGGTCCCTGGACAACTTCCATCGGACAATGTATGAACCAGACTGGTTCAGGTCGGTTCAGGCTCAAAATCCGGCCCAAGCAGTTCGGGGCCCTGACTAGACTAGAAAACCCTGTAAACCGGTCAGACCAGCTGGTTTTGTTGGAACCGTACCGATTTCGATAACACTGTAATACTTCCTAGGGTTGGAGGTTTGGCAGAGAGATGGGTGCTTCTTCATTGGACAGGGGAAGTATGAAGTAGAGATCTTGAAGAGATTCAGGATGGTGGATTGCAATCCTGTGTCCATACCTCTAGTTTCCAACTGGAGGAAGATTGATGCATTAGGGTCTGATGATTTTGATCCTACCTTGTATCGTCAGCTTATCGGATCGCTCATGTATCTTGTTAACACAACCATACATTAGCTTTGTAGTCAACTTTTTGAGCCAGTTCATGGTGGACCCTTGAAGAGTGCATTGGACGGCTGCAAAGCATGTGCTTCACTACATTAGAGGAACAATGGAGTATGGGTCGGTTTATGAGCACAGAGGGAGTGTAGAGTTAGCAGGCTTCACAGATGCTGATAGGGCAGGATGTGTAGACAGTAGAAGATCAGAGGAGCACTTTAGGTGGCTGCTTCAGCATTGGGTCAGGGGTTGCCTCTTGGTTTAGTAGGAAGCAGAAGTCAATTGCATTGAGCTCGGTAGAGGCTAAGTACATGGCAGTTAGTTTGGCTGCTTGTGAGGGAATGTGATTGAGGAAGTTACTTTAAGGGTTGTTATAGTGTGAGTTAGAGGCTATAGTGGTTCACTATGACAATTAGAGTACCATCAGGCTATCTGAAAATCCAGTGTTTCATGACCGGAGCAAACACATAGACATTCGGTACCACTTCTTGAGAGATTGTGTACAGAAAGGAACCATTCGGTTGGAGTACATTCAGACAAATGAGCAGGTGGCAGACATTTTCACCAAGGCACTTTGCAGACATAGTTCTGTGAAGTTCAGAGACAAGTTGGGGTTGCTACCGATTCCCTTCCTTGTTGAGAGGGAGTGTTAGAAAGTGGCAACAAGGAAGGTCTTCTAACATTGCATGCATCCTTGCATGTTCGAAGACATTAAACAGGAAGCCAAATGTATTAATGTGAGTTTCCTAAGTTTAGACTTAGGAAAATACATTAATTAATCTAATTTGATTTTGACTTAATGGAATCACTTTTATAAAGTGAAAAGTGAAATAATTTAAGTGATGGCTAATCTAATCTTGGCCATTGATCTTACCGGAGGATCACATCCATTGATCCATAGTGAGGGTTAGGGTTTTTGCTTAGCCATTGAGTTAAAAGAAGATTTGGTGGAGAGGACACATACACAGAGACAGAGAGAAGTCATACAGAGAAGTCTAATTCGATTTTGACTTAAGGAATCACTTTTATAAAGTGAAAAGTGAAATAATTTACGTGATGGCTAATCTAATCTTATCCATTGATCTCACCGGAAGATCACATCCATTGATTCATAGTGAGGGTTAGGGTTTTCGCTTAGCCATTGAGTTAAAAGAAGATTTGGTGGAGAGGACACATACATAGAGACAGAGAGAAGTCATACAGAGAAGTTTGCAAAGAAGACGGAGGAGCTTGATCCGGAGGATTCGCTAGAAGATCAGGCAGAGCATCAGGGGCCGTACACATTCACCCAGCATGAGGCAATACTGATTTAGCAGAGGCCGTACGACAACAGTAGAAATTCGTACAACTAACGTAGAGGGCCGTAATGCTAACGCGAGAGGTCGTACAACTGCGCAGGGGGTCGTACCATTTCGGTTGGGTTTGTTCAGTGAATTTTTGAGAGGCTCTATTTTGCCATGTTGGGAGTATTCATTTGTTGGATTGTAATTACTCTATCTTCATAATAAAATTTCATATTTGATTGCTGCACCGATTTTCCCATCTTGGGTTTTATCCGGGGATTTCCATACCCAAAACATTGTGTCTATATTGATGTGATTGTTGTTGATGTTTCTCAATATTTACTTTCCACTGCATTACTAGCAAAAGAAACTCATGTGTGGTTATCAGTAGAAATTAAATATATACTATTTAGCCCTAGTTTGAGTTTTAAAGGAAAATTTACACATGGATGACATGTGAATAGAAAGGCAGGCAACTCTGCATCATTGTAGAATCTTTGGATGGTTTCACTAAAAAATTAACTCCAACACAGATTCAACCCAAATGCAATATTGGTTGACACCTATAAAAAAAGGTCAACGCTTAAACATAAGCTAACTTTCTATCCCAAAAGTATTTTTGAGTAAATTGTTGCCAAAATTGTTGAATAATTGGACATTCTCGTATGTAAATGCATTCTTAGCATGTCTGGCTGGAGTCAACTTTCCCTGATGATCACCAACTCCTGATATTCAAATTTTAGTAATACCTTGCCAGCTACAGTTCCAATCCCTAGTCAACCAAAATCTGGTGCGACCGATGAGGTGACCAGACGAGACCAAAATCCAGTGCATCCAATGAGGTCTAACATTGGAAGTCCACGATTTTAGGTACACCAGTTGTAGAGGGAGGTATATGGGGAAGGACTTTCGATGCCTGGGGTTGGTTGCCTTGGAGCGATATGGAGGAAGTTAAGGCCAACCTTTCGAGATGCTTGGTCGACCAAAATACAGTGTGGCCGATGTGGTGATCAGATGTGACCAAAATCCGGTGCGGTCGATGAGGTCAAAATAGAAACCGTAAGTAGACCCAAATCCGGTGTGACCGTTGAGGTCCATAGATCGGTTTTACAATTATGGTAACTATGAAGCTTCCAATGCCTACTGTAATGTTTGCGGACAAGTTACAGTAGAGGGTTTGTGCCATGGCGAGCGGGACCACCCAGAGTGTTGGCATGGAGGGTTATGGAGGTTGCTCAAGTGGTATGATTCTCAGGGAGAGGTTGAGTAAGGAATGGGGGAGATTTGAGTAAGGAATGGGGGAGATTTGGGGGGAATGTGTTTTGTTTTTTTGTCTCATTGAGTCGATTTTGATTTATTATCTATTTATTTGTATTGTTTATGTCATGAAGCATGTGATGAAATCAATGGATAACTTGTATGAATGGTTTCATATTAGACCCTAGATAATTAAACAAGAAAGTATTGTAATTAGGGCGTTGAATGTATTAGTGAAGGAGGAAAATTCTTGCGTGCTGGCCACATGCAAGAGTTTTCATCTTCACAATAGCATTAAATAGTATCTGTACGATACTGATTAAGTAAGTATTGTGATGTGTATGATTTATAATTAGGAAATTATAAATCTTAATCCCTCAGAAACTCCTAATAAAGTGGGAATTAATTAAGATGAAAAATAAAAGAGAAATATTAATAGACGAAAAGCTAATACTAATAAAGAAAATTAACAACGGTTAAGATACTTATACTTGACTAGGTGCATGGAGGCCATGTGGCCCTCATGCATAGTTAACTCTAATTAATTATAATTTGAAATTTTTGTGCATAAATAGGGGAATTAGGGACTGATTGAGGGGTCCGGTTGGGGTTTTTCTGCTCTTTGTTTTGGGGAGGTTTGGTCAGGAGAGGGTTTTATGAGTTACGTGGAGATGGAGGTTTGGAGGTTGAGGGTAGAATAGGATTTTAGTTTTGATGTTTGGTCGGCTTGGTATTACTGAGTGAGGGCTTAGGGGCTCTTAGTCTATGATTGAGGGGTTGGTTGGGAGGAGAGCGGTCCCCCAATAGTGGTTTTCATGCTGTTTCTCGCAGTGGTCTGCTCCTTCTACTTCGTTCAACCGGTCATCGGTCCAACTGTAGGTCATTCTTACAAATTTAGATATATACTCTTGATTGCCCTCTTTATTTATTAATTTTTAATATTAAAAGCTTTAGAATTTGGTTCTCTCATAATTATCTTTTTTATGGTTAATATTGCATAATTCCTAAATTTAGTATAATCTCGGATATAGGGCTCTACACAAAATTTAAAACATGATTAAAATTTCAATTATTAGGGCCTATTTGGTAACATTGTAAAGCGCTAAATCATTAAAAGCACATGGAGCAATAAAGGAGCTATAATTGTGATCATCAGATTCATCAATAGTTGAAACTTTATCGTTATTAGCTCTAGATTCATCACTATAGTCTATTATCACCATCACTGCCAAGATCGTCTTCTGCTGCATGCAAAGTAGGCCTAACCCATGGGCAAGTGGAACTAGATGAATCTTTGGTCACATTGCTTAAACGCAGTTGCAAATTATTGTGAATATAAACAAGGTCTTCCAACCGTGTGGATAGTAATGATTAATCTGTTTCTGTTCTTGAACTGAAACATTACAATTCAGGTGAATCTGGTCCATAAAACTGCCACCATAATCCTAGAGGAGTTTTGCTCCTATCCCATATGGTGCAAGGGCTTCCAAATATCCCCTCTTCTAACTTATAAGCCCGAAGTTGCTCTCTAAGCCTCCTAGATTCTTCTAGATTTGGAGTCAACCACTAAATAGCTGCATAAAGGCCACACATGACTTCTGCATCATTATTTCTTTCTATCCCAAATAATTTACAGCCCAAATGACAAGTTGTTTCATGCAAAGGGCTATGCAACATCTTTCATCTTTCATCTTTCATCTTTCATCTACTACCTTACATTTTCCATGTTAAACGATTTTGCAATAGCTTCCTTCCAAAGATCCATGCCCTCATAAACAAATCAACACAAGGGGTGTCACAATCAACTATGCAAAGCATATCAACGGTTGGTTTATATACTTTTAAAACCTTCACAACGCTTTCCCAAAAGTCATTGGTTAAAATGATTTTTCCACAACATTTGCATCATATTCTTTTGAAAGGCGAGAACTTTCCCACTCATTGCTACAAATAACATCTCTTACTTATCTTTTCCTCAACCACTCTCTTGAGAGTGTTATCACATGATTTTGCAACCCTAGTATTGCAAGGAATAGTTGGCTACAAACCCAGTGGTACCTTAGGATAATACCCCTAAGTGCACGTGGGTAAGGTCATCTCTCTTTAGGTCTCCCAGATTCATCGAGGTAGACATGGACTGACCACGGGAAGTCTCCCCAGTTAAGTTTTTCTGAGTACTTGCCAGTGATAACCGACTTTCCCGCAATACTGACAAGACCGATTTATAAGAGACAGGGTGCCTTTTTGATTTAGCAAAGGGAAAAATATGGCACCCTGGGGAAATTCTAGAGGGGTTTGAGATTAAGATTCAAGTGGATGGACCCTAATGCATATGGAAAGACCAACTAGGAAGATGGAGAATAGGAAAGCAAGGTGCTCTTTAGGTGCAACAACATCCTAAAATATATTAAAGTGTGTTGGCTGAAATAGGCAAACACCAATTGTTTAACTTCAGAATTAAATTAAAGTTCAGAGTTGAAGTGTGTTGGCTGAAATATGCATTGTTCCACCATGTTTCCGGGAGGCGGGAGCAGGGAAATGCACGTTGAGGATGTGTAGAGACACCCCCAAATTTTGGTGAAATTTTGGGGGCAGGGGGGTGTTAAGGTCCCTAAAATAGGGGGATTTGTCTTTAAAATTATCAAAAAATTAAAAAATATGAATCCCAACATATTAGCATACCAATTCCTCATCCCATCACCATTTACATACTAAATCGAAATTCATTAGTGTGCAATGTAAAGATAATATTCAATTCATAATGGCTAATTTAATTTTTTAATACATGCACATCTTCCATTATAACTTTGAAATTTGAATCAGACATAAATAGTAGATAAATTTAAAATCATAATCATAAATCTGAATCATAGACATTTCACATAAACACCTACAAATAAGGAGTGATGAGTCAAAGATTCAATCTGAGTTCATTAATGACAGTAAATAAAACTAAAAGTAGCTAAAGGAAATCATCAAAAGAGCATCAAGGAGATAGTTCCATGGACTGGTCCTCCTGACGCATCTGCTGCATGAAGTCACCATCTAAGTCAGAGGCACTCTCAGTCTCAGCCTCAAGAGTGAGTTATTTTAGTTATTTTTAGTGTTTTCATAAAAGAATTTAAAAATTCATGGCGCCTGGGCATCCCCCATTTTCGGGAGGGGGCGTCTACAAGCCCCCCTTTGTAGGAAAGCCCTCCTAGTGCATTTCCCCACGTTTCTCAGAAAAGGGGGAGCAGAGAAACGTTTCCCAAGGTGCCCCCAAGCCCCCGGGGCACAGGAAACAAGGGGAGCGCGTCCCCAACCTTGGGGGACTCATCCCTTTGGAACATTGGAAATGTGGTCTTGGTTATTTTTATAAGGAGTTTCTCAACAGTAAAGCTTGCTGATTATGTTTGAATCAGAATTTAAAGGCTTATAACAACAAGCTAAACATACAAGCCCCTACAAGCCCCTACAAGCGTCTACAAGCCCCCCTCTGTAGGAAAGCCCTCCTAGTGCGTTTCCCCACGTTTCTCAGAAAAGGGGGAGCAGAGAAACGTTTCCCAAGGTGCCCCCAAGCCCCCGGGGCACAGGAAACAAGGGGAGCGCGTCCCCAACCTTGGGGGACTCATCCCTTTGGAACATTGGAAATGTGGTCTTGGTTATTTTTATAAGGAGTTTCTCAACAGTAAAGCTTGCTGATTATGTTTGAATCAGAATTTAAAGGCTTATAACAACAAGCTAAACATACAAGCCCCTACAAGCCCCTACAAGCGTCTACAAGCCCCCCTCTGTAGGAAAGCCCTCCTAGTGCGTTTCCCCACGTTTCTCAGAAAAGGGGGAGCAGAGAAACGTTTCCCAAGGTGCCCCCAAGCCCCCGGGGCACAGGAAACAAGGGGAGCGCGTCCCCAACCTTGGGGGACTCATCCCTGTGGAACATTGGAAATGTGGTCTTGGTTATTTTTATAAGGAGTTTCTCAACAGTAAAACTTGCTGATTATGTTTGAATCAGAATTTAAAGGCTTATAACAACAAGCTAAACATACATGAGAACCTAGTAAAATTCTAACAAAACTGAAATACTAGGAGTTTTAATGTAAGCAGTGCTTTGTCCTAGGGTTTTATATAAGTTTTACTTAAGATTTCAAAGTAGCTCCCTAGGATGCAATGAGATTTCAGTTAAGTAAAAGACCACTTGAGTCTAGTGCATAAAATGAGACTGAGATAGTGAAAATTGAGTTGGCTAATGGAGGAGAGCAAACACAAATATAAGATAGGAAGTGATTGACTTGGTGCCTTAGTTGGGAAATGGAGTTGAATCACCCTTCATAGCAGTAAATTCGTAGATGGCAGCTTAGCTTGTTGATGGCCTGTTGAGCATATTCTCCAAGTGACTTGGCTGAGGTGCCCTTCAAAACCCAAATATCTTCCAACTTGCAAGACAAAGGAAAAATTAGTGGGTGCAAATCAATGATGAAGTTAGAAACCCTGCACATAAAACAACAAACAAGTTTGGAAGAAATGTATAAATGGCAAGTAAACAAGCCCATGAAGTAACATAGAGTAATGCTTCAACATCCTCATCTTTTCTGGAGAGTGCATCTACGTCAACATTTTGCTTCCCCTTTTTGTAGATGATTTCAAAGTCATATCCCAACATCTTTGTTACCCATTTTTATTGCTCTTCTGAAGATAGCCTTTGTTCCAAGAAGTATTTAAGGCTATCATGATCAGTTTTAACCTTGAAATGCCCCCCTATAAGGTAGGGGTGCCATTGCTTCAAGGCATGTAGTATTGCCAACATTTCCTTCTCATAAATGGGCTTTTATAAGTTCTTTCCCTTGATTGGATGACTTGTGAAGGCAAGAGGGTGTCCTTGCATTAGTACAACTCCAATTCCATTTCCTGAAGCATCATATTCCACAATAAAGGCTTTTGTGAAGTTTGGTGTCGCCAAAACAAGAGCTTTACAGATGGCCTCTTTGAGTTGTTGAAAGGCTTGAGTTGTCTCTGGAGTCCAAGAAAATGCAACTTTCTTTAGTAACGATGTTAGAGAAGCAACTGTTCTTCCATAGTTCCGAACAAACTTGCGGTAGTATCTTGTTAGACCTAAGAATCCTCGAAGATTCTTCAGGGTTTTGGGAATCAACCAATCCATCATGGATTTAATTTTTTTTAGGGTCTACCTTGACACCTTCATAAGATACAATATGACCCAAATACTCTACCTCCTTTATCCCAAAGAAACATTTTGAGGGTTTTGCATACAGTTCTTTCTCCTTTAGTAGTTGCAGTACCATGTCAACATGTTGAACATGTTCTTCCCAAGACTTGCTACAGATTAGTATATCATCAAAGAATACCAACACAAATTTTCTAAGGAAAGGCTTGAAAATAGAATTCATCAAACCTTGAAATGTGGAAGGTGCATTTGTTAGACCAAATGGCATGACCAAAAATTCATAGTGACCTTCATGAGTTTTGAACGCTGTTTTGGGATGTCTTCATTCGAATCTGATGATACCTGGAACGAAGATCCAACTTTGTGAAGACAACTGCTCCATTAAATTCGTCTAACAATTCATCAATGACGAGAATGGGAAACTTATCTTTAATGGTGATCTTGTTGATTTCTCTATAATCAGGACACATACGCCATGATCCAATTGGCTTGGGTACCATTACCACTGGTGCAGAGTAAGAACTTTGGCTAGGCCTAATTATGGCAGCCTCTAACATTTCAACCACCATATGCTCAATTTCACTCTTTTGGCTATAGGGTAATCGATAAGGTCTGATGTTAGGAGGAACACTTCCTGGAATTAAGTGGATAGAATGTCAAAGTCACAAATAGGTGGAAGACCTTTGGGAATATCTTCAAATACCTTGGAATGCTTATTAATGACCCTTTGGAGATCTGGGGAGATAGGGAACATTGAGGTTTGAACATCTAATATGCATAATTGTGCAACTACACCTTGATGCCCCTTTTTTAACAACTTTGTCATACCATTAGAGCTTATCACCTTGCTTGGTTTTCCTGTGATACCATTTAACTCATATTCTTTACCTTCCCATGAAAATTTCATGAAAATTTTTGAAAATTAAAAGCCATTGTTCCCAATGATTGTAACCATTGGACACCTAAGACAACATCAACACCCCCATTGGGATAGAAATCATTGGACTATTCAATACATATACCCCCATAACCAGATTGATATTATGGCATTTCCCTGAGCAATTTATAGTTCCTCCATCTGCAATCATTACTTGAAACTTTGGTGCTGGATAAACAAAGCAATAAAGAACTTTGGCTAATTTACAGTGAATGAAATTATGAGTACTACCAGAATCAATCAACACTGTTACCTTCTTCTTTTTGATGGATCCTTCTATCTTGAGAGTTTGAGGAGTGCTAATTCCAACCAATGCATGACAAGATATGGTGGGAGTAATTTCTTCTGAAGTAGCCCCTTCTATTTCTTCTGAAGTTGCCTCTTCTTGAGATGCTTCCTCTTCTTTTGGTTCTTCCTCTTCACAATCTATGTAGAATAATTTCTTCTCGTTACCCTTATGTCCCTTACTATACTTGCTGTCACAATTAAAGCATAATTCTTTTGCTCTTCTTTCATCTAGTTGTTTGGGTGTCAACCTTTGTGGTGGCTTAGAAGAAGGAACATTATTTTCTCTATATGTGTTGGAGAAAGCCTTTCTAGTAGTCATTGCCATATTTTTATTTTTAACCTTCCGTGCCATCATGAAAGCCTTGTCTAGCGATAATGGTTCAAAGAGACTCACCTCATGTTGAATGTTATCTTTCAAGGTTCCAATAAAGAGATCTAACAAATTATCTTCTGAAATATTCTTCACTCTGAGACTTAGCTGCTGAAATTGCTTGATGTGCTTTGTAATTGAACCTTTTTGCTTGAGATTTACCAACTGACTGATGAAGGTGTTGCTATCTATATCGCCATAATGTGCAATCGATTCTTCTGTGAATATAGACCAAGAGATAATACTCCTTTTTACGGTCACAAAGCAATTGGTACCATACAAATTGATCAGGTTCTAAATACAAGGATGCAATAGTTACCTTTTGCATTATGGGCACCCGTTGTAGATCAAAGAATTGCTCAATCTGAAAAATCCACGTGATTGGATCCTTGCCATCAAACTTTCTCATGACAATCTTGGGGATAAAGTAGTTTCCTGGACCTGGATTGAACCCATGATGTTGTAGTGAGTCATCAACTTTTGAGGGCTCCAACTTCCTACTCTCCAATTGTTTTTCAATTGTCTCCACACGTGACTGGAATACGTCATCTTTTACCCCCTTATCCCCTTCTTGAGTAGATAACTGAGGAATAAAGTAATGTTTGATATCCTTCATAAACTCCTTCAAGTCTTGAAGATCTTCTTTACTAGCCATCCCTTTGAGATCCTCTTTAGTAGCCATCTTTTTTTCCAATTTAACAAAGTCATCAATTTTCACATTTCGTTTAATCATATCTTCCAACTTGGGCACTCTAAAAAAATGTCTTCCATTTTCTTGTATGTTGGGGATGAATCCTTTCGGGGTTTGAGTGGAGTGTGATTCTTTCCACTTCCTTTTGGTGGCATTTTGAGCAATATCACACCCTAGGGTTTACCACAAATAGATCATTTTACTAAAAGCTATTCAAATGCAAAATGACATACCTTTTTCAAACCCTGATTGGAAGACTGTTTTAGGGCCGATTTGTAACTGAGGTAAAATTTGAGTTTCGACTCCTCTAACTCTAAAATTTTGGCCTGCGGTACCTTGATCTGTCCTCTTTCGAATGCCGCAGGTCTGACCTAATTTGGATGAGCCAACAAAAATTTATTGCAAATATACCAAAGCTTCTTATTTTTGGCCTATCCAGAAGAGCGCACTTGTACTGTATGCCATGTGTCCACTGTTTTGTTTCTGTAGCTGAAACTTCTACCACAGATACCCTGGTCTGTCTTCTTTTAGATGCAATTGGTCTCACTCAATTTGGATCTTGGATGCCTCAGATATGACCTTTGTCCCAAGAACACCTGTTTTAGACTGGCTGTAGGACTAGTCAAAAACCCAATCTTCCTCCACAATTATCTCCGAAACTATAATGGATCAGGATCTGCTGGAGATATTTCGGCCTGTTTTGGAAGTGGTTTTTTAACCTCGATCTCTGAATCCTTGTATAAAAAAGGTTGTAGCGAAAGTGCCAAGATGACTCATTTTGCAGAAGCCAGTCTCGAGGAAAGAGCTATGATACCAAATGTTATGTAACCAAGTCCTAGATATAGCATAAAAAGAGCAGAAATAGACAATAAGAGAGTAATCCACGCCTTAACAATGAATAACAGAGATAAATATCAATCCTCTTCGAGGTAGGAACCTCCTTACACAATGTATTGAGTACACAAGACAAGATAAGATACTATGATGACTAAAATGAGAATATCTCCTTCCTAGGAAATATAGGTGTACCATAACAACTAATAGACCCACTAATAGACCCAAGCCTACATAAATAATATGTAATGCACCATAATATAGGGAGTAATGCGCCACACTATATGGTGTAATGTGTCATCATTAAGGGCTTAACATCCAACTTCACACTAGCCAACAAGGTCCAAGAAATGATTAACCTCTATACACTGGTTCAATTAACAGCAGGAATTGCAGCAAGTGAACATATAATGAAATTCCTGCGCTAAGATCGATATTCTATATTCTTGAAATTGAAAAGCTTCTTTGATTCTTCAATTAAACTGGTGTGCACATGCATTGTGATAGTTTTAAATTCATAACTGACCCTAGCAGCAGGTATTCTAAAGACCCTGACATGTAAACTTAGCCATTTACTTTGTTGAAATTAACACTTAAGAGACTAGGAAGAAAAAGAGCCCAAACCATGAGACAGGTGTTTCAGATATGTTTAAATTATCAGCATAAATATGTTTTAATTTTTATACATGAAAGTGCCCCAATCATCTCTACTTGGACATAATTTTTTTATGACTGAAGCGTCAATTATGAAACAGGATTGAAAAGGCATGATATGTCTTGGTTGCCCCCTGATTTCCCTTTAACTGTTGCATTCCTTTTTAGCACTTTATGAATAGAGTTATTCAGGCAGAGTTGACGTAATGTTATGCTAGTCATGCTTGTGACAGCTTGCTTGAGATAAGGTCAAGTCATAACATATTGTGCAGCTTTCATCCTCTACATTGTTGTGACCAGTTGGCTGTATATTTTGAATTTCTGTTGGCAGTATTGTACCTGTTAAAACCAATAATCACGTACAAGTAATAGAGATACTGTATATCTTTTATCCTTCACCCTTGGAAAATACTCTAGTGTCAGTGCAAGATAGATGTTCATAATCTCAATCATTTGCCTGTATATTTCCTCTAATGCAAAGGGAATTCATATAATTATATTTGAAATGATTTCTTATTTGTACAAATAAATGTGCTGTGGAAAAAAAGATTTTGAAAAAGTAAGCTAGGGTTGGTTTAAAACTTTAATCTCATAGAATGAAGCATAATTGACGACAGAAATGTCCTCAGATTGGAATGCTCTAAAATGCCAAAATGCAAATTATTGACTGTTTCCGAGTTGCCATTTTCAGCATATGAACAAAATTTCCTTTCAAATATAATTAAATTGCATATGTTATTCTGGTATGGTTTCACATAAGTCTATAAACAAACACATCTTAACATGAGTAGTTTAGAATGTATAGTCAAATTGTGTTCAACTCGTGTATGAATATAGTGTCATTGTCATACCGACTCTTCTATGTTGGCCTTTGCTCCATTTTTAAGCCAGACAGTCAATGTGTAATTCATATGCAGCTGAAATCTTTAACACAAATCTAAGTATAGCTTTAAGAACAGCTGACATAAAGGTGATGCTTACATGGTACTTTGATTTTTTGCTTCGGATTGACTGTATAGATGTTTGTCCCTTTCAGGCTATATCCGAATTCAAAAAAGGAAAGGTAGAATATCGTGCAGATAAGACAGGGATTGTTCATATTCCATTTGGAAAGACAAACTTTGCTGATGAGGATCTTCTTACAAATCTAATTGCAGCAGTTGTAAGTGCTACGTGTTTAGTGAAACCACCATGACAAAATCAGGACTTTTTTTGTTGTTCGATTCACTTACTTTGTTGACTCATTTAGGAAATGGTATTTTGAATAATGCAGAATGTAAATAATATGTTCCATTTTAATTTTTGTAGAACTCGGTGGATGCTAACAAGCCATCTGGAGCTAAGGGTGTCTACTGGAAATCAGCCCACATATGTGCAACAATGGGTCCATCAATCAGATTGATCATAAAAGACACGCGTGAATTCAAACTTCCATCATGATCTGTCATATATTCATTTTTGTTGGTGTATAGTATACATATCCTTCGTTGAGTTAGAAATTTCCAGAAAATGCAGGAGCAAATTCTCTTGGAATGAAAGCTGTAGGATTCATAAGATCTGGGATTTTAGTTACTTGGCTTTTTATCATAAATGCAATTTGGTTAGGCTGGCTTGTTCTCTTCTCAATTCAACCTTTGAATTGAATGAATCATTTTTTTTAATCTCCTAATTCTAGCTAACATGTTTATCTTACAGCTTGCCAATCCACTAGGATCTTTCTCCAACAGTATACAGTTCTCATGAATTTGGTTACTATGCTGTTTTGTCTTTATACAGTCTCTAATAGAAGCTTGTAATGGTCAGTGTTTGGCTACAAGTTTTTGCATCAGGGATGCCCCTTTTTTTGTGTTTGTGGTTGGTCTATGTCCAGACTCCAGACTGATCCACAATTACTAAACCATCCCTATCAATAGGGATGTAAGTACTGTAATTTGCCATTGATTGCATCATTTTACTTTTCTAATCATCTTTTACCTTTTATTATGTTGTAACGCTCTCAAGCTATAAGACTCTCTTAAGGAAACTCTGTCAATTGTAATTTGTTCAAGTTTATTCCCACCTCCATTTAAGAGGTTAAGACTGTCTACCTGTATACGATCACTAGCTGGGTATGGTGGTTAATCTAGGAACATTGCAGATTTCACAGATATTAGCTAATTATGCAGATAGGGGAATGCTAAGGAAGAAATTGAGAAATCAAAATTATATATGATGTAGTGGCATATAATGGCCTAAGATTCATGATAAGTTTTTTATGAAGATATAGCTGCTAAACAAATTCAGTCATACTGCAACCTTGATTCTCCAACGGTTTATCATTCAAAATTTTATTTTCTGAACTACACCCACAGATTATAGTTTGTATCCCTTGCAAGGGTTAGACTCTTCCAGGAAAAAAAATGAACACGAGGGAAAATACGTTGAATGTGGGTGTTAGCTTTTAGTAATTGGCCAATACTACAATGAATAGGTGCATAGGTTTGTACTTGCATTGTAGTTGTGCACTTTGAAGCTTTAGTATGACTTAATTGGACTTTAAAATTACTGAATATGTTGTTTTATGACGATATACACAACCATACAGATTTGGTTGGTTTGTTAAAATTTTTGGCAAGGTTTGATCAATCTGGTTTTAAGAACACTGGCATGAAATTCTTGAAATTTTATGTAAAATTTTAATTGGAATAGAAATGTATTATAAACCGAAGTATGGATCTCTATTATAGAGCATGTGTTGCATGGTTTTCACAATTATTATTTATAGGATCATTATTGGACCACTTGTGTCGATGGAGTTGAGGGTGTGGGGCATATAAACAAATGAAAGCAAAAGCGAAGAACATATTCTCTTTTGCTAGAGTATTATATATACACACGAAAACAAGGAAGATTACACATTCACTTATGAAGTCCCTGATATCTCACTTATGGGGCATATAAACAAATGAAAGCAAAAGCGAAGAACATATTCTCTTTTGCTAGAGTATTATATATACACACGAAAACAAGGAAGATTACACATTCACTTATGAAGTCCCTGATATCTCAGGAGGGTGGGATTGTGGGAAGATGCAGGAAAAAACATTGGGGGTGGGGTGAGATATAGGAAAAAACAAAGTGTTGGAGCCGGGGGAGACATAGGAGAAAACATAATACAGAGTTATATATATATATATATATATATAAACAAGATTACAACATCCATTTATGAGGTCACTGATATCACTTGAAGGCAGGGTTGGGGGGAGATATAGGAGAAAACATTCATAGGATGGGTGTGGGCTTGGGTGAGATATAGGAGAAAACATAACT
Source organism: Pseudotsuga menziesii (assembly GCA_001517045.1). Classification (NCBI taxonomy): domain Eukaryota; kingdom Viridiplantae; phylum Streptophyta; class Pinopsida; order Pinales; family Pinaceae; genus Pseudotsuga; species Pseudotsuga menziesii. The sequence goes on along the minus strand of LPNX011046105.1, from coordinate 495,936 downwards.
CCTATATCTCCTTGCATGCCCACCCTTACCCTCTTATTATGTTTTCTCCTAATCTACCTGCATCCCAACCCTCAACGAGATATCTGATTTTGAAAATTATACAATGATAAATAATAATTACAAAAGAGATCAAAAGTTTATCCTTGATGGATTTTGGTGGCCTACGATGGACATGTTGGTTAAGTTGCTTGCTAGCGCCTAAAGGAAAGGACTGGAGTTCTCTGCCCCTCAGAGACAACAAATTTGATAATGTTTACATCTCCCCTTATTTGTCTCATACAAGCCCCATCCAAGCCTCAGTCGATTTCAGTCCTTAGGAGGTGGCAGTTGAGAGGCAATTCTTCATCATTCACTCTAGAATTCACTTTAAAGATTTGGAGCGGTAGTTGAGAGGCAATGCTTTATCTTTCACTCTAGAGTTCACTTTAAAGATTAGTAGAGCAGTATTCTCATACTGCTTGATAGTCCTGCCCGAAATCTTCAATTTAAGATGTACATTTGTAGGGTCAACATAATCTTATACATTGTCTCTCCTGGTGTGCGTTCTATTTGTCTCATACAAGTCCCATTCAAGCCTTGGTCGATTTCAGTCCTTTGGAGGTGGCGGTTGAGAAGCAATGCTTCATCTTTCACTCTAAAGATGTGTAGGGGAGATGATTCTCATACTGCTTGATAGTCCTACCCGAAATCTTCAATTTAACATATACATTTTATAGGGTCAACATAATCTGATACATTGTCTCTCGTGATGTGCATTCTATTATTTTTGACATATTTGTTTTCCCCTGTCAAATGCTCAACAACGTCCAATATCGACTCTGTCTACTTAAGAGTATTATATTTTCCTCCGTTAGGTTTGAGCCGGTCCAAGGTGATGGAGGGTGAGGACCACCTTTTGCCTCACCTCCATCTCAATTCGTTAAACTCCGAACTTCTTTTATTCATGCAGTGCGATTTTTCTCTGTTAATTGAGGGATAAAACTAGAGAATGAGCCCATTAGATAATATTTCATTGGCTTCCTTGCTAGTGAAGATCTCATTAATTTCCTTTGTTGTTAGGGACTTGGGTGCTACATTGTTCTATACTTGAGGCATTGCCAAATATTTTTTGACAAGTTGAGATATAAATGCATTATAAATATGATATCGAAAAGGGTGATAATGAGGTACATAAGAGGAGTTGCCAGGATGCCACCTTGCAACTGTACCTTCAAACCTATTGGCTACCTATTTTCATGTTTGACATCCTTGATGACATTGGATATCTTAACGTTCCTTGGCTTATCCATTGCCACATTAGCTAGCCATTTGCGATTTCATTCGCTTGTAGAAGTACGCATCAATATCAAAATCTCTTTACAACATGTTTAAGTCATTTGATTTATTTTTCCAAGAGCCCTTCATACCTTTACCCTCGAGTAGATCAATAATATTTCTTTCAATCTTTTCTCAAACCCTATATTTTTGAAAACCCAAACTGGCATTTAATTATATTCATGCCATTATGACATTCACTTTTTCTATGTTTGTAGGCTTCCTTAGCAATTTGAAATAATGCCGAAACTTCATCTTTCTCCAAATTACTACTCCCACAGGGCTAATATTTTCTTTAATCACCTGTGGAAAGTTAAGTTTACCCTATTTGTTTATATTCTCTCTAATGGACAAAGTGAAGTTTCACCCAATTTGCTCAGGTGTCCATGTGCAAGGGGGCTTTCTCTTATTTTCTCTCCTTCAATGGGAAAATAGGATACATTGGATACGTATTCGATTGCCATGCTTTGGACTTTAATTCTATTCATCAAACTACTCTACGCTTGTTTTGCTATATGTTTTTGTGAATCAAGCAGCAGTCATAAAGTATCATATGATTGTTAGCATTCCAAAGGAATTCTTAGTCATGGAGTATCATATTCCAAAGGAATTCTTAGTCATGGAGTATCATATTATTGTTTGTTTTCACAAAAATCTTAAGAAACTATTAAGAGAGATGATAACTACTTGATTTCCATTTTGTATTGATCATGTTAATAGAGCAAAGTATGATACGAGAAATGTGTCCTTTAATGTAGTTCAATTGAAGTACTCTCATCTTTCTTCGTCTTTCTCTTTCAGCGAAGATTACTTACATCTTGCATCATTCCATCATCACCGGGATGATAGTCTTTCTCCATTTGAGTTCTCTTAGTAATGATGACATTTGTTGATGGAAGAATGTGAATTTATACAAGCATATTTCCTTCATTTTTGGTTTTTTGAGAAACTTAGCATAAACATTGACAAAATTGAAGAATTTTGATAAACCTGTGTAAGAAAAACAATACGAAACAATCTAAAGCACAATAATTGACAATGACTCACACACATTACATAGAAGTTTACATTGGAAGCCCAAACTAGGAAAACCAACATTTTCGAGAGCTTCTCCACTCTCTTTCTCATTGTAATATCTTTTAGTTTGCAATACAATACTATAGCATCCAAAACCACAATCCATTAACCTGAATTAGATTGAACCCTTAATCAGAATTAGTTTACAATGGGTAAAAAAACCATTGGCTGAAACTAGGTCAAAACAGAGAAAATACAGGCCCAAAACATTTATTTTGAGGCTCTGACTTCGAACCCTTGGAGGGGGTCCTCATTGCCCCTTGAACCCCCTAGCTGGGGAGTGATCACCCTCCCGGACCCCTATGCTCTAGGAAGCTACAAAGAGTACAACACATTTCTAATGGGAATTTCATATCAAATGTGCTCACTACAGACAATCACTCGTACTAATTAAGAGACTTATCTTTTTTCATTTGCTACCTATCAATTTAGCATTGTTATTTGTAATGTCCCATTGTGTGTAAATTTTATTCATTCAATTAACTCATTTTTCTTTTGGTTTCCATTGGTGGACTATATTATGGATAAAGTGCAAACTACACAAGTTAATTGCTAGCACCTTGAGAAAGGTAGAATAATGCAAACGAGCTAAGGTACCCATTTTGAGCTATAATGAATTTTTTAGTGTATCAAACAACAAATAGGGAAGGATTGTCTTTTGAGATCAACTTAAGGTGTTTCAAGATTTACTAGGATAAGAGGGCTTCACTCAACAATATATGTGACATCGTTATAGAGAATATGAGGCTCATTAGAGTACCGATTTTGATTCGAAGTAATTCCATTAATTGATTTTTTATGTTGTTACCTAGTAATGAGTTAAGTTCATCAAGTAACTAACATTTGTTGTTTATCAATTTTAATTATATAGTTAAAAATTTCATATATACTTTTTTAGTTGTTCAACATCAAAATTTTATCAAAATTTTCACAATAGTAAGGTCTTAGAAATTTTACAGCTTGCTATTTTTTCATGTTCTCTATTTTGTTTAACTTTTGTTCCAATGCTTCCTATTTCTCAATTGAATTTACGACATGTTATAGAGTCTCTTATTTCTCAATTGAATTTATGACGTTAATAAAGTCAACTTCTAATGTGAGAATGTGGTCTAAATGAAGACATAGAATTAAATATGTAGTCGTTAAGCATAGGTTTAAGAAGGAAATTGTTGTACTTGGGTTCATTGTGATGAGTCAGTTTAATGTTTCCTCTTTCCCAATTGAATTTATAACATGTTAATAAAGTCAATTTCTAATGTGAGAATGTGGTCTAAATGAAGACATGGAATTGTTAATAAAGTTAACTTCTAAAGTGAGAATGTGAGGAAATGAAATTGAATATGTTGTCTTTAAGCATAGGTTTAAGAATGGAATTGTTGTACGTGGACACATCGTGGTGAGTCACGAGAATTAGTGTTTACGATAATAAAACTTCACAATTAATAAACTTAACGGAGAAAGTCTTGGTCTCTTGAAACACGAGGTGAAACTGCTTTGATAGGGAAAAACTTGTCACATGTTTGATAGTATAATAATTATTAGTGTCTGGCTCAAAAAATTCTAAGAACGTATCATGCCATTGCTTAGTAGCCTACTTGAGTTGTATAAGAACTTGATTGCATCTCTAGGAAATATAATTGAATCTGAATGCAAGTATGGCATTTTGTCTAGTTCTAGTTCAAGAATGAAAAATGTACAAGGATTTGTGAATTCAAGTAATAAGATTGTTTGGTCTAGGCAAGGACTATGGGAAAATAAGTTAACTCCAAATTATTTGATGTTAGAAAAGTGTTACTAATTCAAAAAACATGGATGTTGCGAAAAGTGTTACCAATTCAAAAAACATGGTGGAATGAATGTAAAGATGTGGTTAGTATTAAGTAAAAGAATATACAAACCATGTTGAAGGTATTTGAAATTTGTTTGGGACTACGATGACTCTGTTAGTGGAAGGTAGTTGTGATATTTGCCATATTCGCTGAGGTGTGTCTTATAATATCACATCCAAGAGAAATTGTTTTATTATCTGTGAAAAATTAGGTTTATGCAGAAGTGAGAGGTGATAATGATTGTTTTGTAGAAGTGAGGTGCTATATTTTTGTGCTTTCAAAATGGAGTTGAGAAGTGGATAATATATATATAGGGGTCCACCTGAAGGGGTCTTGTCCTGTTGGCTTCAGGTTCGGGAGCCTAACCTCGAAGGACCAAATATTTGAACCGTTGATCTCTACTACATCAGTCTTGGACTCGAAATCTCCAATCAACTGAGCTACCCCTCAGGGCTATATACATATTCATATACCATTTTTCACAATATTAAGTATCTTTTAGTTATCATTCGGGAATATGAGATCGACATAATAAACATTGGAGTTTAGTAGCGTAAAGTGCCTCCAAAGGAAACACATTTGTTATCTTATCGAATAAAGAGTTTTATGATGATTTTTATTATGATACTTGGATAAAACAACCTCGATTTAAAGTAGAGTGGCGGCAGCTTTGGAAAATAGATGGAAGGCAAATGTATTTCATTGTATGTTGGTCCATACTAAGTTTCATATATAAACATATCCCATTCAGTCTATAACACACACATCACTGTAAATTTTCTGGCATAAGAGAGAATAGCATGGTCAAATCCATTGACACTGGAGAGAAGATATGTTGTGGTTATATTCAATATTGTAATATTCATTAAGAACAAGATTCATATAATCTTTAGCATGATGAAGCATACTATAGAATCACATAATCATTGTTTCATTCAATACAAATCAAGCTATCATAATGGTTGATTTAGGTAAAATTGACAAAATTATTCTATTTTTCATGAATTTTATTCTTTTTTTTTGTGCTTCATGCATTTTTAAAATTTTAATATATTGAATCAATTACAACAGTTACTAATTAATGTTAGTTATGTACAACTTTTTGTAAGATACATTCTTGCCATCAAATAATGTACTTCTTGGTTAATGTAAAGAGACAAGGAAATTGTTAAGTAATTTGGATGTTGAATAGAAAGCATATCATGTATGTAAAAATGAATATATTCTATACAAAGGAAGAAAGTAGTATGAGTATGTATGTCAAGATTATAAGACAAGAAATTACCACAAATAATGTAAAGGGTTCACATGTTCCACAAAAATATTATGTCACTAGTATTAAGCATCCCTATACTCAAAATATAACAAACAATAATAAGTGAAATAAACAAGAGAAATCTTTAAAGAGTTTGGGGCACCTGCAAATCCTACAATATGTAAGAAGTTATTTCTATGTAAAATTTTGTTGAAATATTGTAACTTCAAAGAATATTCTATATGTACTTTTTGTGGTCCCCGATGCTCCTACCGGGAGAATCATTTGTATTTCTTTATACCCCGATGTTTCTAATTAAGAGAACTATTAAGAGTCATGAGGAAGTCCCCTCCGTTGTAAGTCGGGTTATTAGTACCCCAGTTGTGGTTACTCGAGCCTACAAGATTAAATTAGGATTACTCGAGTCTACATAACTGAATTAATTATTAAGTGAACGAAAGAATATAAATAGAGGTGAGGTGCTTCTCATTTGAGACACAAACACTCACTTGTGTAGCGCATAAGAGAGAGAGAGAAAGAGTTGTGGTTGGAGGAGAAAGAGGATCAGTCTTTTGGGTTTTGCCTTTTTATCTTTTTGGGGCATCTATATTGAGGAAGCTTTTGCTGGGTTTTTCCCAAGATAAATCTGTGTTGTTCCTGTGATACTGTTTCTTTCAATGATCCTGTTTATATGCTTTTGTTATGAAATTGAAATTAAATGCTGATGATCTAGCTTAGCATATGGAATTTTAACATGGTATCAGAGCTAGCCTGAATAGGACAGCTTTCACAAGGTGAAAAAGCCCTCTCTCTCTCCTCGGAAGAAATTAGGGTTTCAGGAAAATTTTTGATTTTTGGAAAACTGCTTGCATAGAAAGTTGCGCCCTCCCAGAGCACATCTATTGATCCTGCAATCAAGGTTTTTGGGTGAGTGAGTCTATGGGAAAGTCAAACCCTAGTTTGATAGTTGTACCAGAAAAATGTAGCACCAGAAAACAACTGGAAGTTGTAGGGTTGAATCTCGCAAGTCTGATTTGGAAGGTGAAGACTTGAGATCTCTAGAAACCAAACACACCATTCAACTCACCGCAGTCAAGCACATCTCCTGGTAAGTTCACTTTCTCATTCCGCAGAATTTCAAATTTTTGTGATTTTCTGACAAGATGGCCCCAAGCACTAAGCTTGAGGACAAGCTAGAAGGCATAGAGAATTTCCGAGCATGGAAATACATGATTGGTCTCATTCTCCAAGAGAATGATCTTGATAAGTATATCAAGGAGGAAGTTGCAGAACCTGAAGAAGCTGAAGCTAAGGAGAAGCACAAGAAGGATATGATTAGGGCACAAAGGATTATTGCTGACTCTATCAAGGATCACTTGATCTCTCAAGTTTCATCCAAGAAGACTCCAAAAGAAATGTATGATGCCCTATCTAGAATGTATGAGGGTAGAAACATCAACAGAAAGATGAATCTAAGAGCTCAACTGAAGAGCACCAAGATGAGTCATGGAGAATCTATCCAAGACTTCTTCATAAGGGTTTCTCAGATCAAAGAACAACTAGAAGCCATTGGAGACAAACTTGATGACGATGAGATGGTTATGACTGCTCTCAATGGTCTCACTAGACCCTGAGAGTCATTCATCCATATGATGTGTGCCAGGAAGGAATGCATGAAGTTTGATGTGCTATGGGAAGATTGCATTCGAGAGGAGACTAGAGTGGCAAATAGAGAAGCCTTACTAAAGGAGGATGATCAAGCCCTAGCCACTCATACCAAGAGAATAAGAAATCAACCCAACTTCAAGAAGGGAAACAACAGGGAGTATCAACCTCCTAGGAAGTTCCAGAAGACAAGAGAAAGTCTCCCCGATACGGACTACTCCAGCTTTCAATGTTTTCATTGTGATAAGATATGACACATTGCCAGAAATTGTCCTATGAAGAAACAAGAATATAAGAAGAAGATCAACAACTACAAAATATATCATGCTCATCTAGTTGAAGATGAGGATGAAGAAGAAGAGGAGGAAAGACCTCCAAGAAAGTAAGCAAGAGAAGAAGATGCAGAAGAGTATGTACTACTCTCTGCACTCTCTGGGTCTGTAACACATGGAGAAGACACTTGGCTTATTGATAGTGGTGCTTCAAAGCACATGGACAAAAGAAAACTCTGTCCAAACTTGAAGAAAAGAGCTCTCCCCAGAAAGTATCCCTAGGAGATGACTATCAATATCCGATCAAAAGAGTTGGTGAAGCAAGCTACAAGCTTGGTTCAGAAAGTCCCCTAAATATGAAGGAAGTATTGTATGTACCAGGTCTAAAGAAGAATCTAATTTCTATCTCAGACTTAGATAAGAAAGGATTCAGAGTTGCCTTCATAGATGGCCAAGTACTCATGTGGCCCAAATGAAAGAAAATTGAAGATGCAGTTGTTATTGGTGAAGGAGAAGGAGGCCTGTATAAACTCAAGGGGCACTCAGAAACAACCTTTGTTCATGAGTCCAGTAATCCTAGTGAACTATGGCATAGAAGGCTTGCTCACATCAATTACAAAGCACTACCTCATGTGAACAAAGTAGTGATGGGATTATCAGACATGAAGATCAAACATGAAGGCATTTGCAAAGGATGTGCGAAAGGAAAGAATATCAAGAATCCATTTCTGAAGAGCAAAACAAAAACAAAAGGTACGTTAGAATTGATTCATTCATATGTGTGTGGTCCAATGTCCTCCACTTCTTTAAGTGGTTTTGAATATTACATTACATTTATTGATGATTATTCAAGAAAGACATGGATATATTTCTTTAAAGCAAGGAGCGAAGTGTTTGAGAAGTTCAAGGAATTCAAAACCTTGATAGAGAATCTTTCAGACAAAAGGATCAAGACACTCCGATCAGACAATGGCAGAGAATACACTTCAAAAGAGTTTGAATCCTTTTGCAAAGATGCTGGAATCAAGACGGAACTAACTACTCCCTACAATCCTCAACAAAATGGCGTTGCAGAAAGAAAGAACAGGACTATCATGGAAGCAACGAAGACAATGATATATGTTCAAGATATTCCAATGCATCTATGGACAGAAGCAGCCAAAACTGTTGTATATGTACATAATAGACTATCTCACAGTGCCCTTGGATTCAAAACTCCAGAAGAGATATTCATGGGAAAGAAGCCTGAGGTAAGTCACCTCAAAATATTTGGTTGTCCAGTTTACGTTCATATACCTAAAGAGAAAAGAACCAAGTTGGATCCTTCCGGAAAGAAGGGGATATTTATTGGATACTGTGAAGTATCCAAGGCATTTAGAATTTACATTCTTGGATTCCATCACATGGAAATCAGTTGAGATGTGACATTCAATGAAGAAGCAACCCTCAAGAGATCCAACAAGTGGCAACATGAAGAAGTGTATGAGGAAGAGGCACCTCCTAGAAATGAAGAAACTACATGTCTCCTTGAAGATGAAACTCCTAAAGAGCATGACATGACAGAACCACAAGAACCTCCTACGATGGAGATGTCACGAAAGAGAACACCTGCTTGGGAAAGAGAGATTATACAAGAAGTAGAAAGATATGGAGCTCCAGAAGGCTCCACAAGGGTAAGTAAGAAGCCTAATACTTTCTCCAACTATGTAGCCTTGATGTGTGAACTTGTAGATCAAGAACCTACAAATTACGAGGAAGCGGTACAAAAGAAAGAATGGGTAGAAGCAATGACTAAAGAATACCATTCAATAATGAAGAATGATGTATGGGATATAGTTCCCAAACCAGAAGGAAAGAGTGTAGTATCCTCCAAATGGATCTACAAGATAAAACATGCAGTTGATAGAAGTATTGAGAAGTATAAAGCAAAATTTGTGGCTAGAGGTTTCTCTCAGAAAGAGGGAATTGATTATGAAGAGACTTTTGCACCTGTAGAACGATATACTTCAATTAGAGCTATCATGGCACTTGCATCCATGATGAAGTGGGACTTACACAAGATGGATGTGAAGACAACCTTCCTGAATGGTGTGATTGAAGAAAAAGTATACATAGAATAACCACAAGGATTTGAAGTTGAAGACAGACGTACTCACGTATGCAAGTTGAAGAAGGCCCTGTATAGCCTGAAGCAAGCTCCTTAAGCTTTGGTATGGAAGGATAGATAATTTCCTGACAAGCATGAGCTTTGCCAAGAGTAAAGCTGATCCTAACCTTTACCTCAAGGTTATAGAATATGAACATGTCATACTATTACTATATGTGGATAATTTATTTCTGACAGGGAATGAGAAAAAAATTGTGGAAAGCAAAAAGAAAATCACCGAAGAATTTGAGATGAAAGACCGTGGGTTAATGCATTACTTCCTAGGTCTGGAAGTATGGGAAAGTTCAGAAGGAATCTTTCTCAACTAGGGAAAGTATGTTGTAGAGATATTGAAAAGATTCAATATGTTGGAATGCAAAGCCATGGCCACACCTTATGGATTCCAACTTGAATTTGTTAACTGATGACTCATCATAGTTAGTGGATGTGATTCAATACAGACAGATTATTGGGTCGTTGATGTATCTAACAAATACCAGCCTAGACATTTGTTTTGTTGTGAACACCTTGAGTCAGTATCTAGTTCAACCTAGACGTGTTCACCTAATAGTTGCAAAACATGTAATGAGATATCTGAGAAGGACTATAGACTTTGGTAAGGAAAGAGTGTAGTATCCTCCAAATGGATCTACAAGATAAAACATGTAGTTGACGGAAGTATTGAGAAGTATAAAGTAAGATTTTTGGCCAGAGGTTTCTCTCAGAAAAAGGGAATTGATTATGAAGAGACTTTTGCACCTGTAGCATGATATACTTCAATTAGAGCTATCATGGCACTTGCATCCATGATGAAGTGGGACTTACACCAGATGGATGTGAAGACAACCTTCCTGAATGGTGTGATTGAAGAAGAAGTATACATAGAACAACCACAAGGATTTGAATTTGAAGACAGACGTACTCATGTATGTAAGTTGAAGAAGGCCCTGTATAGCCTGAAGCAAGCTCCTCGAGCTTGGTATGGAAGGATAGATAATTTCCTGACAAGCATGGACTTTGCCAAGAGTAAAGCCGATCCTAACCTTTACCTCAAGGTTATAGAAGATGAACCTCTCATACTATTACTATATGTGGATGATTTATTTCTGACAGGGAATGAGAAACAAATTGTGGAAAGCAAAAAGAAAATCGCTGAAGAATTTGAGATGAAAGACCTTGGGTTAATGCATTACTTCCTAGGTCTGGAAGTATGGCAAAGTTCAGAAGGAATCTTTCTCAACCAGGGAAAGTATGTTGTAGAGATATTGAAAAGATTCAATATGTTGGAATGCAAAGCCATGGCCACACCCATGGATTCCAACCTGAATTTGTTAACCGATGACTCATCATAGTTAGTGGATGTGACTCAATACAAACATATTATTGGGTCATTGATGTATCTAACAAATACCAGACCATACATTTGTTTTACTGTGAACACATTGAGTCAGCATCTAGTTCAACCTAGACGTGTTCACCTAATAGCTGTAAAACATGTAATGAGATATCTAAAAGGGACTATAGACTTTGGTCTATACTATGATGGAAGCCATGAGTACAGATTGTATGGCTATACGGATGCAGATTGGGATGGAAGTGTATCAGATAGGAAAAGCACATCAGGTGGATGTTATAGTCTGGGATCTGCTATGATTTCATGGTTTAGCAAGAAACAGTCTAGTGTTGCTCTTAGCACGACTAAAGCAGAATATATAGCAGCTTGCTCTGCTAGTTGTGAAGCCATATGGCTTCAGAAGCTAATGTTAGGTTTATTCAACCTAGAATTGGATACTACCGTGATTCTATGTGATAACCAAAGTTGTATAAAGATGACAGAGAACCCAGTGTTCCACGATAGATCGAAGCACATAGAAATATGATATTTTTACATTCGAGATACGATGTAGAAGGGAGCCATAAAGCTCCAGTATGTAAGTACTGATGAACAAGTTGCTGATGTGCTGATGAAGCCTCTATCTCGGGTAAAGTTTGAACACTTTCGTGACAAGCATGGTGTTGTTTGGAAAGACCTTCCTCGAAAGGGGGAGCAGTGATGTTGTAGTGGGATTGTATCATCCCTGGACACTTGTCCTAAAGTGACCCGGTGACCTCAGTCCTTGAGAATGAAGAGGGATTGTATCATCTCGGGACATCTGTCCAGAATGGATCTGGTGACTTCGGTCCTCAAGAATGTAGTAGGATTGTATCATCCTTGAACTTTTGTTCAGAATGGATCCAATGACTTCGGTCCTTGAGAATGTGGTAGGATTGTATCATCCATGAAATTTTGTTCAGAATGGATCCGGTGACTTCGGTACTCGAGAATGTGGTAGGATTGTATCATCCGTGAACTTTTGTTCAGAATGGATCCGATGACTTCGATCCTCGAGAATGTGTTAGGATTGTATCATGCGTGAATTTTTGTTCAGAATGGATCCAGTGACTTCGGTACTCGAGAATGTGGTAGGATTGTATCAGCCGTGAACTTTTGTTCAGAATGGATCCGATGACTTCGATCCTCGAGAATGTGGTAGGATTGTATCATCCGTGAAATTTTGTTCAGAATGGATCTGATGACTTCGATACTCGAGAACATGGTAGGATTGCATCATCCTTAGACTTAGTCCGAAAGTGATAGGGAGTGATTATCTCGTAATTGAATCCGGTGACTTCGGTTGTCGAGAATGTGGTGGGATTGCATCATCCCTAGACTTTAAGTCCAAAAGAGATCCGAAGAATTTTGTCTTCATACTGTGGATTGCAGGTTGTTGCTAATGATGATGTTGTTCCTGATCGAAAGATCAGAATGTGATGATGATGTTCCTGATCGAAAGATCAGAGTGTGATGATGATGATGATGCTAATCGAAAGATCAGAATGTGATGATGATGATGTTCCTGATCGAAAGATCAGAGTGTGATGATGATGATGATGCTGATCAAAAGTTTAGAGTATGATGATGATGATGTTGCTGATCGAAAGGTCAAAGTGCTGATGATGATGTTGATCGAAAGACGATGTTGTTGATCGAAAGATGATGTTGCTGATCAAAAGGTCAAAATGTTGATGATGATGTTGTTGATCGAAAGGTCAAAGTACTGATGATGATGTTGTCGATTGAGCGGTCAAAGTGTTGATGCTGTTGAATATTGGAGATGAAGACTATATGATGTTGAAAAACTTTCGATGATTTATAGATGTGTCACCTTGATGATATTGATGATGTCCTCTCTCTCCTACTGTTGTTGTTGTTGATGTTGTTGTAGAATACCCTTCTCGTTAAGGGGGTGTTGAAATAGTGTAACTTCAAAGAATATTCTATATGTATTTTTTGTGCTCCCCGATGTTCCTACTGGGAGAATCACTTGTATTTCTTTATACCCCGATGTTTCTAACTGAGAGAACTAATAAGAGTCGTGAGGAAGTCCCCTCCGTTGTAAGTCGAGTCATTAGTACCCCAGTTGTGGTTACTCGAGCCTACAAGATTAAATTAGGATTGCTCGATCCTACATAACTAAATTAATTATTAAGTGAACGAAAGAATATAAGTAGAGGTGAGGTGCTTCTCATTTGAGACATGCACACTCACTTGTGTAGCACATAAGAGAGAGAGAGAAAGAATAGTGGCTGGAGAAGGAGGATCAATCTTTTGGGTTTTACCTTTTTGTCTTTTTGGGGCATCTATATTGAGGAAGATTTTGCTGGGTTTTTCCCTTTAGGGTTTTCCCAGGATAAATCTGTGTTGTTCTTGTGATACTGTTTCTTTCAGTGATCTTGTTTATATGCTTTTGTTATGAAATTGAAATTAAATGTTGATGATCTAGCTTGGCATATGGAATTTTAACAAATTTTCATATGAGTAATGAATTTTTATTGATTATAGAATTGATTGATAACAAGTGAGGGGCTCCCCACTAACATAGTGGTGAGTCGTTAATGCAATTAACTTACACCTACCCAATAACTTTGTGATGACTCATTAATAATCTGAACTAACTCAGTGAAGGGGCATTATTGTGCTTAGAAACAAATTGTCATTTGCAAAATATGTCATGTGTAAGTACACATCATGCCCCCCTTTAAATAATACCCCCCCGAAAGCTATCTCTCTCTATATTACAAATTAATTATTCAATGCTTGCATAAAAATAGGTTTTCTTATACCAAAAAAAGGCCTTTATTAACATGTTGTTTCATTACTAGCCTATGGAACCCATTGTCTGATGAATACAACAAGAACGTGAATTACATTCGTAAGTCTTCTTGTCACTAATTGTGTTTGGGACATAACATGCCATTCCTTTCTCAACTGATTGAAGCTCAAAATAGAAGGAATAAGTAGATAAAACTGCAATCGATATCCTACATCCGTCTCTTGTAGCAACAATACTATTTCCCTCACTCCTTCCTCGAGTCATATGTCCTCAAATCCATTGTAGATATCAACACTATTAATGAATGAGGAATGTTCAATGGGATATTGGGAATTGTCACTACCATTATTATCATGTTGATATTCACGGTGCTCTTCTAGTAGATAGGAATGTCTAACAACTATTGTGTCCTTTACATGTTCCATGAGAAGAGTCTCATCTCGGACAATTTTGGCTTCATGGATTTTGAGGATGCTATCGTCTTGTGAGTTCCCTTCATAATGAGATTTATCATTATGAACAATAGGGGATTCATTAGGGATAGGGACATATCCTTGAAAGAGCGGTTGGGAGATCATGCTCGCCTCTTCTAAATCCTTTCAACATGGAGACTGGCCATAAATAGGAATATGATTAACAAATAAAAGATGAAGGTAGTTATTTTCACACCAGTTGAATAAATATTCAAACCATTCTTTATAAGAATCTTCTAAATCTAACAATTCATTTATTTCATTTCTAGATTATCATCCTATAGAGATTGAAATTGAATAAATCTTCACAAGCACCCATAATGTTCCGTGATATTTCCAACCTAGCATTATTCAAACATACCTTCTCTTTTTTTGACATTTTTTTTCAAAATAAGGTTTAATAGATGAAATAGGAGAAACCTTGCAAATATGAAGCTAAAATTTGGTATGCATGTGGATCTAAACTTCTTTTAACATAAAAAATTGTGTTGGATTTTCTTACCTAGTTGAAGGATACCATGATTTCCCTTTCCGACTAGGGCATTGACGTTGAAAATGACTAGTCACTTGTCAATCTTATGAGTTTTCTATATTTTACGTCAAATATATTCCATGACCCACCATTTGATGTCTCTGAACTTGCTTCCCAACTAGAAAATGATTCCTCAATTGGATACACCAATTGAAAGATAGGTTGTTGATCACAAGGTACATAATTGGACCATGTTTTTAGCCTCTTTGGAAGGGTAAATTGAGGTAATTGCACATCCCTTTATATTCCTTCAAAATATATGATTGAGTAACCATTAGAAGCACCTCAAAGTCTACTTTTCAATAAAAAAATCACTCCAATTTGATTTTTTTTCTTTTTTCATTTTCTATTCTTTTTTTCTTTTTCAACAAAAAAATGGAAGCAAGAACTAGCTTTCTTTGACACCGACTTGAAGAGTCCCTATGCTAAAAATTGGACAAATTCAAGAATAAAAAACAAGTGAACCAATCAAGAGAAATAGATAAGGGATGGGTGCACCTACACACTTAGGTTGGATTGCACTTGCAAAAGCTACAACATGGAGGAAGACATTTCAGTGTAAAGTGATACTCATATATGAAGCATTTTTTTGTTGATTATAAAATTGATTAATAATAAGTGATGGGGGGAGACCCCTTTTAATGCCACTCTCATAGTTATACCTCCCCACTAACATAGTGGTGAGTCATGAATGGAAATAACTATCACCTACTCACTAAATTTGTGATGATTCATTAATAATCTGAACTAAGTGATGGGGAATTCATGAGCTTACAAATAAAACAACTCATTTACAAAGGATGTTGTATAACACAACATTATGCATAATTCCAAGATTGCAACGAAACACCATTTGCTAAATAATGGATTGGCATGCAAAGACTATGAGTGAGATAGGGTTGTTTTGAATTCCTTTTGATTCCAAGGCAATGAAGTGCATGTAGAATAGTTTCTCTAATTATCCTACAAGTAGTTTTGGAGTGTAAGGATTAGCTTAACGATTACCATGGAAAGAAGGCCTAGTTAGCGATAGATGAAGTGGGTCCATTCTATTTCCAACCTAAAAATTATTTAATTTGACCTATTCTATTAATTAAGTACAATAGCTCTCCTTGGATGGTTTTGAATAAAGAGGGTTTGATGTCAAGTGTTATTGTTCCTAGAAAGCATTAAATTAACGACATGGATGTTTATTTGGAAGGATCATCAATAAAGGAGATGTTACTATTGTGGAATGGAATTCAAATGCACAATATTTCAAGTTCTTTGCTTAAAAGGTCATTTGTTATGTATTGTGTAATTAGTTGATTGGAGCATGATCAATTACATCAACAAAATCAACAAACCAAACCTTATGAAATGATTCAAATAATATTAATAAATTAATCAACATTTTTTCACTTCATCCATTTATGGTAGAGACATGTTGGTGTATCATTTACCTTATTAGATTTTTTGTTTATGACTAAGGAGTACATAATGGATATTTACTTGTTTATGTTTTGGTCAGAACATTGTTCAAGGCATTGGATAGATTTTCATTAGTGTATCTCTAAAGGACATATGAAGTTTTTGTAAGCAGGGCACCGTTTTCATCAAATGAAGAGATATTTAATGGATAGGCCAAGGACATATGGCCTCCACATAGCATGGCACCAACAAATTGAAGAATTATTGGAGAGTGAAAGGACAAGGGTTGGGATGAATTGATCAATGGTGATATTGAAACTCCCAAGCATATAGATGACATCAAATTCTTCAGGATCTCATCCGAACATTCATTAATAGGGATTCCATATTTTACAATCTCTTATGTTGGAAAAAAATTTAGTGCCACATTTATTGAATCCAATACACATGTTCAATGATATGTCAAATTCACTTTAGAAACATATTATCTCTACTAATAAAGATACAAGTGCATCTATAAGATAGTTAGTTGTATAAAAAATGAATAAAGTTCTACAAGAAAAATAAATGAAAATAGCCAAACAATTTATCTTAAAGCACAATGAATATAATTTAGAAATGACTTTAAAATTTTAAAGGAGATGATTCTAACGAATCAAACTTATACATGATATAATTCTTCATTGCGCAAATAATTTATTATTGATGGTCCCTTACAATATCAAGTCTCATGCTCACCATAAGTTATTAAGATACAAAGTATTGATAACACTATGATATACTTGTGACCAACACCCTTACTTTATAATTTTCTCCTCGTTAATATTATCATTAAACTCTAACCATTGTGAGGATGAATATGTTTAACCCATCTCTTCAATATCTTTACATTGATGTAATAGTTTCACGTCATATTTACATGGGGACATTAGACGATTATTTACGTTTGTGAGGTACTTGTTAAATTTATGGATTGATATTTATTATTTATTTATTGTACTCACTTATGTAACTTTAGGAACATATTACACATTTATTATGTATTGGATGAAAATAACTGTGTCGTTCTTCATTGCACATTTGGAGGAAAATGGGTTTTGATCCAAGAAGAGGATGATTAAAGGTAGGTGGTGAACTAAATGGGGTAATCAAACCAAAGTGGAAAATTTTAAGAATCCCTATTTATTTAAAAGTGTATAAACCTTGGCAAATCTTACCAATTCTTAGAATGTCAACTATAAAATATTTGATGTCAACTATAAAATATTTGATGATATGTTTCGAAAAAAAATTAGTTTCTAAAGATTTTATGTAGTTTATATAATAATTTGGTGATTTTTAGAGTGAACAAATTTTACCCCATTAAATTTGGGAGAAACAGGGCTTCACAAAATGCAAATTGTCCAATCGTTTTTTTTGGAAAAAAAAACATGAAAAAATAGCCCATGAGATAAATTTCGCCTCTAAATTTTTCCTTGATTTAATTAACACGGAAAACACTACAATATGTTCATACCTATGCTTAATGAAACAAAATTGCTTGTGGACAATGCATTTTCACACATAAACCAGTGTTGCTTACTATGGACATTGTGAATGTTTTTTTATATTTTCTTATATTGATGGGTACAATACTAATGAAGAAGAAATTAAAATGACTTTTCTATTATATTTACACTCATTAGTTACAGTTCAACAAGAGCTTGGGGTTAATTAATATTCAAGGTAAATAGTCATTGCAGTTCTAACATTAGGGAAATTTTGAGGTCTAAAATGGGCCTCATAAAATATATAATGAAATATTATGAGTTAAACACTTTGTGGAGAAGTTATATTTACACCTTATTTCTTACACGATAACCAATGCAAGTATGGTTAAGTTAAATTGAAAAGATGTCTAAAATAAACCAATAAAAAAATCATCTTTGATATGACTAAAAGTAAAGTACTTTTAAGTACATAAATTACTTTTAAATATAATATGATGATATAAAGTAATGTACTCATAAAACAAACTAAAATAATTTTGAAATTTGAAACATAAATTATTTCTTCAATATTCAAAATATGTTTATAAACCATCTATTTAGAATTTTGAATTTTAAATATAAGGTTAAATTTAAATGAATAAATTGTGATTTCATATATATATATATATATATTAAAATATATATAAAACTATAAATTAAAAAAAAAACATTTTTTAAATTTATTTTTCAGCTTTTTAATACACCTTCAAAATCACGTGTAAATTCATTTTTTTATAGTTTCTTGTGATATATATTATATATATTATTTATCATTTTTAATGCAATAATTAATAACATCATTAAATAAATTTTAAAAAAAATGTTAATATTGGAATGAAAGAATAGTACATAAATTTCTATCACTAAAAAGTTGAGTTAATATTAAACAAATGAGATTATATGTAATAAACATTATTATTATATGTAATAAAAATTATTGCACCGAGAGGTGTTCTACAACGTAGTATGGATGAGAACTTGTAACGTTACGTAGCGTTCTTCATATAAATGTCGGCTATATATATTATGAGGGAGATCATGTAAATGTCGGTTATAAATATTTACTTCTATTTACTTATGATTTTCTATTATGAGGGAGATGTTGTAACCTTATGTAACGTTCCTCGTGTAAATGTCGGCTATAAATATTTACTTCTATTTAGTTATGATGTTGTAACGTTCCTCATGTAAATGTTGGCTATAAATAGTTTCTTCTATTTACTTATGATGTAGATGTGGCTCCATTAATAATCCAGATACTAATTTTGATTCAACAAATTGTTTGTGGATGGGTCATCACCAAAAATGCGTGAAGTCAGCTTTTTGGATCTTTAAGTAAAACAAAGGTAGAACCATACAAATCAACTTCAGCCACTGTAATTCCCATGACTTATACTAAACCCCACCCAATAAACTTTCACAAAATCAATAATGCCACTTTCATATCCTGAAAATACCCTGGGATTTACTCTTAGAAAATCAATAATGCCAAATATATTCTATGTACGATCCTCACAATAGAAAAAAAATAAAAATAAACCACTTGAAGCACTTGTGTCCAAATACGTTGAAATTAAGATTTGTTTAACACGTAGAAAATAAATATTAAAATTCTTTTTAAAATGTAATAATAATGAGGAGATCGGAGTCCTAATCAAACTAGATGTATTCCCATCTAAAAAATTTTACCCGAGGAAAAATATAATAATAAATAACCTAAGAAATTATATTAAAGTCCACATACGTTGAAATTAAGATTTTTAACATAAAAAAATATTAAAACATTATAATAGTTATATATTAAACATTTAAAAATATAAATTCAAAATCTAACCATAATGGAAGGAATAAGAACCAAAGCACTATATATATGTTTCAATCAGCATATTTTATTTTTGCACTTTCATGGTGTACAAAATGGCAATTCCTATACATGATGGGATTATAGATCCATCGTTAGCACCCGGTTTCGAATCCCATACTCACCTAAATCAAGTCCTGTAATAAGCAAATGGATTGCATACATCCCCTTACTGGAGAGCAGTGATTCCAAAGGCATCCAGGACAGAATCATCCATGCCCAGAAAATGGTTTGGATTGGATTTGCATATATATTTTAATATAAGATATTAATCTTCTCACAAAAAAATTTCACTTTCTAGATTTCTAAAACATTTAAATCCAAAGCATTAAGCACTAAGTTAAATTTCAAAAAATATATTATTTCAACCATTAATCAATATCTTCATTTAGGTTTGCATCTAGAGAGATTTGATCCCTCTCGACGCTTGATAGAGCTTAGGATTTGGATCTAGGCTGGTAATAATATAATATCTTATTATGATATAATAGTTCATTCAAATTGTTACATTAAGATTTTATGCATGTATTTGGTTTTGTAACTTGAATGTACATGTCTAATTTATGTTGATATAGACATAGGTGTTTCAAAGGTTAAAATGTGATAGTAAAATATGAACCTTGAATAATACCTAAATTTTAAAAAAATATATTAATATTAAAATTCAACGGCTGAGAATATATATATATATATATATATAGAGTAATTTATTATAATATAATATTTTATTTTTATAAAATAAATAAATAAATATATTTTTATATTTAAATAATAATTATAATAAATTATTAGATATAGTAAGTATTTAAAAAACAAAATTGATTAATCATCAAATTGTTTTTAATATAATATGTTTAGTAATTTTGATTTTAAATAAAGATTCGACATATATATTTTAAATATTGAAAAAGTAATTACATAATTTTAGTTTTGAATAGAGCATTTTTTTTATTTGTAATTTATTTTATATTAAAATATAAAAAAATAATTACATTTAAATAAAATATTTAGTTTTTTTATATTTGTAATTTATTTTATATTGAAATATAAATAGTAATTTTCTTTCTAAGTACTTTAAAAGTACTTTAGTACATTTATATTATATTCAAAATAATTTATAAGCACTATTTTCATAATATACTTTATTTACAATATTGATATAGTTAACTATGAGTTTTTACTCACCATTTACAATTTGACAAATAAACATCTTTAACTCAACTAATGCCACCTCAACTATCATAGATGATGTCATCCTCTAGAATGTGATTGGTTTTTTTAATGTGAATTTTGATAGTACATTTTTTGTTAAGAGGCCCATTTTTTACCTCAAAATTCCCCTGCTTGTGCTTAAGGTTTAAACAACGTCCAAACACATTATTGAAAACCCAAGCCGAATCAACCATAAATAAACAAATTCACATGTCGACAATGAATCACATTATCACACCATAGGACAAGACATGTTTACCGTGGAAACCAAATTCAAATGGTAAAGCTTAATCTTTATAAATTAATATTTTAAGAGGCCTCATTGTGCAAGTATTTATAGATAACCTAAGCTCTATTGGTGGTAGTTAGAAGGTTAGGTCTCCATGTCCTTTCATCTTTTCCTTCTGCAACACTCTTTGTTTACCCCTATTATTTGTCTCTTGTTAGTAGTGTTTCAAATTCTAGGTTCCCATCCTTGTTGTATTTTATTAATTTGGGATCTTATGTGGGAAATCAAAACTTCGTTGTGGTGATTAGGTGATTGGATAAGTCAATTGCCATCATGCTAACAAGTGCAACCTCACACTTCCTCCACATTAGTAGATTAGAATTATACATTCTTTTCGATCCTTTTATAACATACTATGTTCTACTCTTTTGCTGAGATTTGAGCCATATTCCATTTGTGTTTTTTCTTGGATCCAATTCATCTCACCTACCTTAGAAACACAAATAACCTACCCCATTGGCCTATCTTACCTACCTAACCTATCCCATTAACTTAGCTAACCTTTGTAAATCCTAACGCATGAAATGCACAAACTTTCTTAATTCACCTAAATCCTAACATACCCCATTGACCTACCTAAACTCCTAATGCCCTAACCCACCTGACCCACTAACCCACATAACCTATCCTAATCCACTAATGTGCCTAATATATGTGATCCATATAAACCTCCTAACTTAATTTACCGAGGATGATTTTTGTTTCGAGGGTTTTGAGATGTTATATAGATGCTTGTTGGATGTTAATGGTGCTATAAAGATGCTAATGAGATGTGACTGGGATGCTAGAAGAGGATGGTTTTATACATGACAATTCTATTTAAATTCTATAAACATGCTACTAATATGCCATAAGGATGCTATCGAGACACAAAATTTATGTAAGGGCACAAACATTGATGTAGGACAATGCAAGAAGGGGGCACCTAGGTGTGATGTACGGTAGACTCTCGTGCATCTATTTTCTCAGTGCCTAATGGTTAAGAACATGTGTTATTTTCTTGGAGGTCACAAGTTCAAAACCAGTGGGGGGTAGAGTTTCTCATTGGCCTATTGTGACAAGGCTAGAAGGGTAGGCGACCCCTAGGATAGAGGCTCACCTCGATGGGTTTCGGGATGTCTCGGCCCCTGCTAAGTCACAAATTATTGGTATATCTGGCTTGCAGGCTGTTGGATATACTCTTGGGAGGTTGTTGTTCCCATGGTTAAAAAAAAAAACATAGAAAGACACATTTAGTATGCAAAATGGCCCTATTGTAGTAGTTATTGTTATGTAATGATTACCCCAAGTGGAAAATAGTTTTAAAAATAATAATTAACGGAGATGTATACACTTGGCACAACAATAAATTTTCCCTTACATCATTCACAATGAAAGTGATAATAAGTTAATTTAAACATCGACAAAATTTAAATCTTTAACCAATGGTTATCATGTCAAGATTGGTGTTGTGGCCAGGGGAGGGAGATTGGCAATGTGAATCCTATTATATTGAGTGCTAATTTCCCTTTTCTGATTCCTTCAAAGATATAGCTTATTGTTGTAATATGTATAAAAAACAGATTTCTTGGACTTGTTATAAAGAATAAGAATAGAATCCTATTTCCTGAGTGCTAATTTCCCTTTTCTGATTCCTTCAAAGATATAGCTTATTGTTGTAATATGTATAAAAAAAAAGGGATTTCTTGGACTTGTTACAAAGAATACGAATAATATTATTGATGAAAATTATGACTCGCAACTTATTGAGTATCACAACTTGCATTTGTTTTGTATGCATTACTTGAAAATTTTGAAAGCAAGTAGATTTTCCTACCTTATGTGACATGCTTCTCCATATGAATTTCACATGCCATATATTTACTTTCCCTCATTTTTTCTTAATATTCCATGAATTTAATGAACTCAATGCAACATGACGTCTCTAAACCCATATATCCTTTATTATGAATCCATTCTTCTCTAAACCCATATGTCCTTTATCATGAATCCATTCTTGAGTTTGGATTTCTTGAGTTTGGATCAAAACCATTTTTTATGGAGATCAATAACCTAAGTTTAATATAAAGGAATGTTGGGATTGTTACTATTGTCCATAAGATGGAATGTTTCATGGATGAAGAGGAGGACTAAACATATAATATATATCCTTCCTTGGCCCTGTTTGTTCAATATGCTCCAGAAAATACTTTAAAAAAGTCTTGTTTATTGGTATACGCGGGTCACCAGCTTACAGACCACGTGTACACACAACTTGCTCCACTATGACTTGCGTACATCGAGAAATATGCCTAGAAATAAAATATTTGGAGTTTTCCTCATTTAGTCACGAATAACTTGACTATTGGCCTTCCATATGCTTCGAAACACTCTGACTTGACCCTTCACTTTCTATTAAGGGATATATATTGAGCTACTTGGATGAATTAGAGGAGGAGATTTTGTGAGAGCAAAGAAACTATAGTGGATTTGTTTTCCATACTTACATACTTGAGTCTATATCCCTTTGTCCTTCGGGCAACCATTGATTATATTCCCAAGATTGCCATTGTCTTGTGAGCTTGTCATTGATATGGAGGATTGAAGTGGTGGAGGACTCGGTTTCTCTGTTTTGACGAGGTGCTGACAGAGTTTCTCACTTATATCTCTGTTTACAATTAATAGAAATATCCATTTCGCATCCATTGTATTTGTGTAACTATGAATATTCTTGTCAATGGATGTAGTTGCTTTGATTATATATGTATGGATTTATATATGCTAGAGTAGGTTCTAACGCTTAATTTCTATCATGCTTGTATATTTCGTTATTGTTGAGAATGGAATGTAGATGCAAGTGTGGTTGAAAGCTCAACGGGGATCTACTACGAACGCCTAAAATAAGGTACGCTTCCCATCCCTTAGTGTTAGACTTGTTTATCTCTTTAGCATATTTGAAGTGGATTGATTTCTGGTGTCATACTGTCTGTTGTGGTTCACCACAAGCCATAGAAATTTTTCTCCATAACAATGTATATTGATTGGTCGATGGTGTATTTAATTGTAAGCCATTGATATGGACAACAAAATGGGCTATTTTGTAATCGAAGAAATTTGGGGTCTAAAATGGGCCTTATAAGAAAACGCGCCAACAATAAATTTTGTGAGTTGGAATTTATGAACCAATAGAATTTCAATAAAATGAGTCAACCATAATGGTTGAATTGACATATTTGTCATAAAAGAAAACTATTTTTTTTGTTCGTATTTTCGACATATCTCTTTCTGTTTTTACTCAAGTTCCAAGCAGGAGAGCTCGTTGGATGCGGAATTTAATTCCGCATCCAACGAGTACCCACACTACATACTTTTCACGGACCCCGTTACCCCAAAAGTAAGAAATACCTGAAAAAACGTGGTGATGATGTCATCATCACCATGTTTTTTCAGGTTTTTCTTATTTTTGGGGTAGCGGGGTCCGTCAAAAGTATGTAGTGTGGGTACTCGTTGGATGTGGAATTAAATTCTGCATCCAACGAGCTCTCCTGCTCGAAATTTGAGTAAAATCACAGAGAGATATGTCGAAAATACGAACAAAAAAAGTAGTTTTTTTCATTTTTCCTCCAAAATTAATAACTATTATTTTATTATTTTAACTATTATTTTATTATTTTTCTTAGGAGGCCCATTTTAAACCTCAAATTCCCTCTAATGTATAACTTTCACATTGACATGCCACCATTTTGAACAAATCACACCCCAAGAAAAATATATTGACATGCCTCCATTTTGAACAAATCACACCCCAAGAAGAAATATAGTGAACATATCACACCCTAAGAAAAAATATGAAATATAGTGAACATATCACACCCCAAGAAAAAATATGGTGGTTAGGAGTGTGACTCCAATGCATATGTGGTATAAATTTGGAAGTCCAATGTAGCACCATGTAAGCACCACATACCCTTAAGTTAGAGTGTCCATGTGTAATTGTACATATCAAGGAATTCACTATAGTAGTTGAAGACAACAAGCTTTACAATTTTCAATAATGGTTATACTATGCAACATTTGAATAAATAATGTCGATGCTCTTACTTTTGATTTCGGCTCCATCCATAATGTTTACAAAGAGTATAAAATGATCAAAGAATGCCAAATTGAGAGATAAAACATTTTATTATTATTAAAAATAACAAATAAAATGGTAACAACGTTTACAATCACAATTTAAGGGGCAAGATAAATCTTATGGAAGCCTCATATGGAGATTACTGGACCATCAATAATTTGTTTTACTTCTTCTCTTTTGAACATCTCCTTCTGGATAAAAGTTTATGTTATGTTACCAACTCCTACAAGATAGCTTAAAGGTTTCGATTGGTGACTACTTACAATTAATTAATATTTTGGAATTCTTTGATCCATTTTTTTTAAAGAGAGGCTTCATTTCCATACCTTTGTATGTATGAGAGCTTATAATGGTAGTTAAGTGTGAGTGAAATGAATAACAACTCAATATGTCCTTACTCAACCTAGCACAAGGATTTGTGTATTAAATTTAATTAGTTTTATTAATGGGTCGACAAAATTTACTAGATGAATGTGGCTCTTAGATTTCGAAATATATTTTTAATTTAAGATATATAAGCTCTCAAATTAACTACCAAATTCAATGACAATGAAAAATGATACTCAAATGTTAAAAATGCAGGTAGAACTATCATTGAGAGAATCTATTAAATATTGGAGACTATCATTGAGAAAATTTATTAAATATTGCAGTCACTGAGTGGTAAGATAATATAAAATTTGGGAAATATTTTATAGTGAAATGTATTACAATAATTCAATAGTAGGAAACACTATTAGTCTTTATTCAATGGTAGTTTATCTAATATCAAAATTAGTTATTAATACTAAGCTCAAATTGATTTATGAGATTATTCTCTTGTATCTCATGTCACAACATCAAATTTCATTAAATTGCAAGAGACACATCTAAACTTTGGACATGCAAATGCCAGAGTGTAGATAGCATGTAATAGTGTAGATAGCATGTAATAGTAATAACTAAACTCAAATTGATTTATGAGATTATTCTCTTGTATCTCATGTCACAACATCAAATTTCATTAAATTGCAAGCAAGAGACACATCTAAACTTTGGACATGCAAATGCCACAGTGTAGATAGCATATAATAGTCACATATGTTTTTTTGAGTTAACAGAGGTTATTATTCCTATGAGGAATAAGAAACTCACTTCGAAATTGAGTATTTTAAGTCATTGCCACTATTGTGGGAGGTGACATGGGTTGATAAAAACAAGGCATTGTTACAACCATGTCC
The DNA here is from genome assembly GCA_001517045.1 of Pseudotsuga menziesii. Lineage (NCBI taxonomy): Eukaryota > Viridiplantae > Streptophyta > Pinopsida > Pinales > Pinaceae > Pseudotsuga > Pseudotsuga menziesii. The sequence goes on along the minus strand of LPNX011046105.1, from coordinate 469,584 downwards.
CAAGTTTCAATGGGTTTTCCTAATGGAGAAAAATGATATATATTAGAGTTGTGGTCCTTAGTCAAGTCTGACCTCAAAACTTTTAAAGCATCTTTAAAAGTATTGTAAGTCATTACCTTTGATATTAAATATTACACCTCAATTCTCACTCATACTTTATACCTTCAAAATAATTTCTCTCTTGTTATATATCCATATGTATTTTCTTGAAATCAATTGTGTTTTATAATTTTGGCACCCTATTAAATTAAAAATGTATTTAATATATATTTATCATGGAAAGTATGAAAAATAAAATCTCTTGTAAGTACATGTTGCATTGCAGGTAAAGTGGTGTTTATTATTTCCCATTTGTTTGCAGCCACTCTGCTTATCTTGTTTTTCATTTCATAACATATTTCTCATGTGTTATATATATTCTTTAAACGGTTTAATTTTGTGGTTTGATAAAGACTTTGCAATACAATATTTAATGTTATGTTACGGTTGCAAAAATGTGATCTGTTAGATTAACAGTTAAATCAATCTATCTATTCACATCCCAGCAACAACATTAAATACTACACTATGAAATGCATATTGAATGCCTTCCATGTTTTCCTTTTAAAACCAATCTTGCTTCAAATTTTCATGTAACTTTCTAATATCAACATTTAGTGACATGTAATCACTTTAGCTAACGCATCCTCATCAACTTAGCAAGTCAAAACAGAAAGTTAAAACTCGTGGGCAACTCCATTATGTAAACCATTTCAACTAATTTGTTGCAAAACATCAATTTTCTCTTAAGTCACTGAAGTTGGGAGTGTTTGGATGCCAATTCTGCATTCAACCCATGATGAAAAGGCATAGGCCTTAGTCCACCCCAAATTTCAGATTTTGAACGACAAGAATCAATCTCGACAGTATCTCATCCTCCTGTGTAGATGAAAAGGCATAGGCCTTAGTCCACCCCAAATCTCAAATAAAAATGTCTATCGACCAATAAGATTTAAACATATATTAATTTATTAAGTAGAATTTGTTTAATGTTTATATTAATTAATTTAATGTTTATGTTATAGCATAAATGATAACTACAACAATTTGGTAATTAGTTTAATGTTTAGCCTTTGTTTAATAGCCAACCATCTCCATAAAACTAGCACACTTAAATGAAAGACACTTTGAATTTTTTTTATTCCCTATATTCTGTTAGTTAAATGAGATTAATTGTGAGTTATCCATCCCTAGCTACATTTTATCCATTACCAATTATTCATTCATCAAGTACAAGTTATTGTATATATATATTTTTTAATTAGGTCGTTTTTATTTGAGATTTGAGGTGGACCACGGCCTATGTTTTTTTAATCTACCACAAGTTCTTTTTTAATATAGGATGAGCTTGAGGCTACGGCAGTAGTTCAAAATTTGAAATAAACAATTATAAAAAAAGGAATATGAAAAATAACTGGTAGCTAGGCGATGAACTAATAACTGGTAGCAATGCATGGATAACTCATAGGTGATGAATGGATAACCAATACAATTTCCAAATTGTTCCTTCATAATTATTTCTTTATTTCTTAACCATTTGATCACTATCCACGTGATCCAGCCACAAACTATGTGGGTACATGCTAGTAATTATTTATTTCGAATTTTGAACAAGTGCCATAAAATCAATCTCAACAGTACACTTGTTTCATATATGTAGATGCAAAAACATACACTGTATTCCACCCCAAATCTCAAATAAAAACATCTATCAAAAAACTAAATAACAAATGTCTATAGAAGTAACTAAATGACTAGGTACTCCAGTCACAAACCACCAGTTTACTCGTGGCTGTGTTGTAGCTATGCTAGTGTAGAAATTATGAAAATGTATCAATAGTTTCAAGCAATCCATATAGACTCTCTTGCTTAAAGCCTCATCTGAAGGATCTCTTCACTCTCAAAAGGCGTTAGCTTTCCACCTGACCATTTGCAGCGATCGGATGACCAGCAATGCGTGATGTGAAAGCTCACACGAGCCAGGTCGTCCGATCGGTGCAAATGGGAGTGAAAAGATAACTCCCTCTCAAAACCATCATAAATCTGAGAGCAAATATCTCATCAGATCACTCAGCTACCGTCGATATCACTTAATCGGATCCAGACAACTCAAAGTGTAAGGCGTTTAATCTTCTGGGCAAAAACAGGTGACTCATTCAGTTCGTACATGAAATCTACGATTGCATTTCCTGTCACTCTATCTACTCGAAATTTGGCCTTTCAGGATAAGATTGGTCACACTAACGTGACTACTTAATGGAGAAAAATCCAACCAAATTCCTCATTATCTATCTGTGCATAACATCTCCCGTTGTCCAGTCTGTTAATTCTTGAGCGTTCAATCATGAGTGAAAGCAGCAGCATGGGAAACTCTGATCCTCCCTCTCAACTTGATCGAATCGAAAGCAAGATCGATGATGTTGGCAATCGTATGAGCGCTAAGTTCGCCCTGATCGACTACACGCTTCAGGAGATGGAAGGTAGGCTCAAACAAACCGAGCTGAAGATTCTGAAACTTCATCATGCTATGATGGGGTCTGGGACCCCAATCGAAGAGGAGAATTCAAGCCCCAATAAATGATTTTGGCGTTCTCGTCAACCAGTACCAGCTATGCTCCTGGTTTGAATCTTTGTTCGGCGTTTTTGTAGTTTCTGTTATCGATAGCTATGTTCCCGCTTTGAATATTTGTTCAGCGCTTTTGCAATTCCTGTTATCGATTTCCATTCTGAAATTAGCAGTGGTAATAGATCTTAGCTGTACATGATTGCATGGAATAGTCTGACTCTCGACGAACAATTCTACTTTTGTATATTTTAATGTAATCTCAGGTTTTTTGAATAATTTCATGTCCAAAATGGATTGCATGTTTTTCCATAATTTCATGTCAAAAATGAATTGCATGAAGGCCAATGCTTGTATCCATGTTATCTTTTTCTGGAAGTTTTGATTTTTTTAATGAATATATATATATGTTTTCTTGAATTGCAATGGCCATCCTTATCTTGATTGCAGATTTGTTTCATCCAACTGGTAAGGAGCAAAGTTAATTGTTGACTCTGCTCCTTGCCCGTTGGAGGGAGAGAATCAACAATCAAGATAAGCTCAGGCAATTATACTAGCCTAGTAGCTACAAAAGTAAAGTGGAAGTAGAAGATAGCTTGCTGTTGCAGCTACAAAAGTAAAGTGGAAGTAGAAGATAGCTTGTTGTCCCAGCCACAGAAGTAAAGTGGAAGTAGAAAATAGGTTGCTGTTAAACAAAGGCTAAAATATAAAATTTTATATCCATTATTCATATCAGATTGTTAGAGTTAATATAAGCACAAAACAAATACTATTTAATTAAAAAAACAAAAACAAAAACTGATATGAAAAAACAAAAACAAATTTATTTAACCACCATTTAAGTGAAGCTTATTCAAACCTTAATCAAGATTCATTTACGCATAACAAGATAAGGCGGCCATGAAATGAATCCATGTTGTACACCTGTTACACTTGGATTAATCTTGTTGATCAGCTAAAGCAACTCCAAAATCTGAAATAATATCTAAATGTACCTATAAATATAATTATTAAGAATAGATAAGTTAATAAATTTGGACTAGCAATCTTATACTCATTGATACAAGTACATAAAAAAAAAATGAAACATATATATAATAACATAAGGAACCCATAATCTAATATATAATTTAAATATGATTTTGTGACAAAATTGATAAAAATTATATAAAATTAATATTTATTATTTAAAAACATATTTTTTATAAACAAATTAATAATAAAATATAAATATTTTCACATAATAATATAAAAAATATATATATATATATATTTAAAAAAACACCTAATATAACTTTATACACTAATACATTTAACAAATATCCTAAACCTAAGCACACCTTAAGTCTACAAATACAAGGAAATTGTCTCATATTTTATAATCCCTTTCCACAACGGACATACATTCCCTTTCTACAAAGGACACACAATCTTTTGGTTGAAATTGTCTCATATTCTATACTCCCCAAAATCTTTTGGTTATAAATAGTTGGGACATTGCATGAAACCATGCATGTTTTGAAAATGGAATCAAAATCTCTTTGAAAATAAAGTGATTAAATATGGGGTGAAATGTTTTTTTTCAAGATGAAACCATTTTATGTATAAAACTATAAAATGTCTTCGTTGCTTGAAAATAGAATTGTTTAAAAGGGGTATAATTTTAAACACTATTATAAAATATACCATTGGTTTCCTTTATGTTAGTATGTGGAGTATTCAATGTTTCAAGTTGAGTATTATATAAAGGATTGTATTTTGTAAAATAGAGATTGATTGAACTTTGTTGTAATTGATGCCATAGAGGATTATTGAGTAACTCTCAATAGACAAATAAATTAGGAAAGATGTCCACTATATTTAAATAACGTATGAAGTTAGTGTGGAGACAACATCAAAAGAGTGATATGGATGCCCCATTGTTAAGAATTGCTAGTTATTAAGGTTGGAATAATTTGACATGTTTAACCATTTGTGTAACTTAGGATATTCCAATAATGGAATGATACTAGAAGATTGATGATACTAAAATGGGTAACAATTGAGTTGGTTGTCATGCCTTCATGAGACATTCATGCTTACCTAAAAATCACTAGTAACTATTAGAAGTTAATAGGTTTCATACTCTAGTTAGAAGTTGCAATAATAAGGTCTTCATTATTGACAAGAGAAATATTTACAACACTTTTAAGTTAGGTACTACTTCTTGCTTAAGGAGCTTATTGTGGAACTTTTTTAATCTTTTGGTTTATTTGTAAAACAATTATTGGAATTTATACATGCTTCATATAAAGTTGAAAATATTTATGTTAAAAAGAGCTTGTTGTTGCAATTGATGTCATAATGATTCGATATTTTCTTTTGTATGGGAGCCTAATCACTTTGTTGAAATATTGAAGCTCATGTTCTCATTGAAAGCCATAAAAAAATGACCCTATGATTAATAGAATTGGTCTAATAGTGCAAGGAAGAGGAAATTTCAAAATTTGTAGAATTTGTCAAGTGAAAATTAAAGGAATTCTCAAACCTTAAAAATAATTGAAAATCCAACAAGTATCACATGTAAATCTTCTATAAAGAGTCTCAAGGGGCCAACTCAATTGATTGTCACCATTGTTGTTGGGAATTTGGCTAGTTTTGTGCTAGCAAGTGCCTATTTTGAGTCCTTTTGAGTGAGTCATGTATACAAAAATGGATTTAATAAGGATGCTATCCACAAATGTGGGAAGCATCCCTTGGGTTTCCCTGTAAGGAATTCCTTGGAAAACATTGGTACAAGGATAGTGATTCCAAAAGGATCCTAAGATTGGACAAGACCATGGCTAGAGGAGTCGTGCTAATGAAAATTCATCGCAATAAAATTTTCCAAATAGAAGCATGCAAATTTGATTTTATCATTGATAATCAATGTAATTATACATTGCAGTGAACGACTTTGGTACAATTAATAAAAATGATTTGTCATTGTGTCATAGATATGCTAATATTTCAGCCACTTGTGCAATTTTGTTCATGTAACCTAGTCATGCAATTTCAAAGTTCAATCATGCCACCTTTGCACACAATTTTTTTCATAAACACAATTACACATAATGTAGGCACTCTAGCATAGATGGACAAGTTATCATATTTTCTCATGCAAAAATCAAACAATCAAAATAGATCATCCTTCTCCCATTTGTTACCTTTCCTAAATTTGTACAGTGTTGTAATTTAGAGTATACAAATACAAAAGAAATGATTTTTTTGTATTTGCTTAATAGATTATTTATACCTTTTATTTAGGGTGTTTATATTTTGTTGCGCATATTTATATTGTTGATAAAATTTTAGATCAAAGTTTGTTGCCAAATCTTTATTATTTAAATATCTAAGTTATCCCAGTTACTAATCACACCATGAATATTTAAGGATTGTGTATGTTGAAGTTGTTGCAGCTTGATGTTGTGGGTGTGCTAATTTTGCTAGTGCACTATTTTTTTCGATCAAAATGGTATTTGAGTATCACCTTTCACATATATGTTGGATTTTATGCACAAACCATGACAAGGACTTAATATTTGATGAAAAATAAATGAAGAAAAAATTGTGGAGGTAGGAGTGGACATTCTTATTAGAAAAAATGAGAGTATGGATGAACAATTGATTAATATTGTCCATGTGATGTGTTGTGTTAGATTGTGAGTCTCTAGACATTCGAGAGTCGTAGATCACCTAATTATGAATTATAATCCTTAGCTATTAATGAGAGGGCATCTCTATCCATTAATGAGTTGTCAATGAGATCTAGATCTAAAGTGGCCTAATTCATGTATTATAAATTGATGTCATTAGACAATTACAAGAATAGAATATGGCTTTAAGCTTTTTCTGCAAGTTTTTGTCTTTGATCTATATGTTAACATGGTATCAAATCCATGATAAAGAGATAGATTATGCATATGAGAGTCCCTTTGGTCTTAAAGGCCTATTAACTCCTTCATGGTACTGGAATATGTTTCATTAAAACAAAATAGCCCTAATCCAATTCAGATTGATGTTATCAAATTCTACTAATAACAAACAAAAATATTAATATTTGTTGAAATATATATATGCTTGTAGATTTATTACTCCTACTGTAGTTCTATTATGTAGATCTATTTGCACATCTATGGTATCTGCTTGAACCAAAATTAATTGCAGGGCCTCTCTTTTTATGTTCCACCTATCAATATAATCGCTAAATTGATCTGTGAAGTTCTCCTCTACTGCATTCTTTTTATACAACCAAAATCTAGATCTAATATTTAGATCACATGTTTTGGTGTATTCTTTGTATACAATCAAAATCTAAATCTAAAATTTAGATCACATGTTTTGGTTCTTGAAAACATAATGTTTGGTTCTATAGGTTCTCTGATGGTCCTAGATTCCCCATGAGAAGATCAGTTGTGATGAAAAAAAAATTAATCATATTGGTCTAAGAGGAGAATGGATTTGGCTCTCTTCGCAATTCGAAAGCAAAGTTGTTGTATATTTTCATTCACTTATTCAAAATGCAGGGAGATTTTTGTTCCTACAATTTTCTCCATATGCCACTGCTCTATTATTTAACATGAAGTGAGTTTCTTTGTTAAAAAAATGAGCGTCCACCCAATTGAAATTCAATATGGTACGAGAAAAATCGCAGCTTTAATGTGATGTGAGTTAGTTCAAGATTGACCACCCTTAAGATAAAGTGATTAAATTTTGGAGTTGTCTAACTAGGGACGAGTGTGACTTCTCAACTGGTTTTCAGCTGGAATCTGGTGAATTTTACTTAATTTTTGTTGTTTTTTTTGGACGATTTTAAGTGTAGAAATGAAATCACTTGACACAAAAACCCCAAACACTCACACTTTATAAAATCTATCAATGTTTTTGCAAATTTTGAAAAAATTCATAACTAAAAACAATAAAAACCAGCGGAAAATGAGGAGACGAAACTTTTTGCAGCCTTGACGGCATTCCCCATGGTTGAACTGTATTGCAGTCCAAGATTTTGAAAAGGAAACGAATGATCTCAACTTCGATAATAATAAAAAAACAACTTGGAACTGTCAGTACAACGAAGGATTTTATGGGAAAATGTTTGCAACTGCCAGTAGAAGCACACAATAAAAAATGGGAAAAGTGATATGACATGAAATGTTGTGTTCTCATGGATCTTCTGTGACAGTATCATCTTATCATCAAGTCAATTCAATGCAGATCCCAGTGACATTTCAAAAATTGGAGACGATGATGCTTCTATTGGCTTGTTTGCCTTTTTGTTCCTTCTATCAGGTTTCCTTTTTGTTCCCGAGCTATTGGTAACTTCAATGGCATCCAACCCTTTAACTTGGTAATGGCCCTTCTGTATCTTCTGCACACTAGACCACATGTCACGCATCGTCGGGAAAGGATTTGGAAGAGAATTCATGCACACGCATCAAGAGGAAGAGGAAGGAAGGATAATGCTTTTTTTTAACTGTGGAAACTAGAGCCATAATATGACAGCTTGGCTGAGGAAACCGTTATATCTGACAAATGTAGTGAAAAACAGAGGCCTTACTATTGTTTTCCCTTGTGAAAGTAGAACTGTCACAATAGAGGAAATGTGGAATTGTGCCAAACTTTTTGGTGAGACGAAAAGAAAAGCAGAAGATGAGTTGAAAGTGTTGTTATATATGAAATTTTTAATAAAAAATTAAATTTTGTAGTGGTAGATATTCTTAGATTTCAGGATAAGGGAATATAAAGACATTAATACATGTGTATAATGGTGTATGATTTCTTGGATGTTTGATGTTTTATGAGGATTCGATGTCTAGTACTTGACACATTTAATTTTACAAGCAAATCAAATATATCTAATCGAACACCTACAAAGTACATTGAAGCATTCAAATTGTTAATCACCTAAGCATTCAATTCAATGGCAAACATACATTGACATTAATTCCAAATTGCAACAATTCAACTTGAGAACCAACATTCATTGTAACTTGCGAATAGTCGTTTTGTAAGCTGTATTTTTAAATCAATCTGAATTGCATTGTAATTGTCAAGTGCCTTCTTGGTTCAACTTGATACCCTTCAATTTATGAGTATGAATTGAAGTTGATGGCTCTTATTGTCAAAGGGTGGATATGCAAGAAGCGTTGTTTTTTTGTCAAGTCAATTGTAATCAAGACCTACCTACATAAGGAGGTCCCATTTAGTTATTTTAAATCACTTTAAGTCAATAAATATTAGAATTGTTGAACACTCTAATACTCACTATCGAGGACAACATAATCATAATCCACAGAGGAACTCTTCAAACTATTATAACTTGTTTGCAAGTTTTACAAGCCAAACTTGAACTTATTCAGAATCTATCACACCTCCCACATGATGAAATACAAGTAAACAATCAACAACTTCTAAAACATTTTGAACTAGTCTTTCTTTAGAGCAATCCCTTATTCGAATTTGATGTCCATCAAATTCAAATTCCAATAGCAATCAATAGCCAACACAAGATGGACATAGTAATGTAGCCATAGACGACGATTCAAATGAAGTTAAGGTCATACATGAACTTGAATTTCAAGAGTTCACTTATAAAAACGTTTCAATGGTGCACCAACATGTAGTGAATCCATTCCCACATATCTTTAAGCAGCAGGTTCAGAATAATCTTTCCAATCCTATCATCATACCTTGGAAGAAATTCGTGACAGTAAACATAGAACATGATTTGGATGTTAAGGAATTTACATTTCATATTCCCAACTATTCTAGACGAATCCTCTTCCACAATGTAGGATTTCTTGTCGAAAATTTGAAGATAAAACCTCACAATGTAGGTTGAGTTCGTCCTCTTTTTGACTTGCTATCATTGAAAATATCTGAGACAAAAGTCCAACCATATGGTAGATGCACATATCATGCGGTTCGACTACTACACAATTGGTGAGTAGAGGGATAGAGGAAGAAAAGTTGGTCACCAAGTTTATTGGAGAGCTAATAACACCAACTCAAAAGGAGATTGAGATGTTTGACATATGCATGCTTTAAGGTGTCTATCATTAAACCAAGTTAGCAAAGGAAAATATTAGATAGAATGAGCCTAATAGTGCTTTTGACACTAATTCCATTGAATGCAATATGACAGTTGCAAAAGATGATGTGATGAAAAAGCCATTCATTAGGGAACACATTAGAAACACTAACTCCAAATCATTGAAGGGAGAATAGAATGGATCAAAAAAGAAGAACAAGACCTTCTACAAGTCTTGCAAGCATAGAGGCCATATGAAAAATGGTTGTCAAAAACCATGTCTAAGGAAGCACCAAAGATATACCACAGTAAAGAAAGAATGAAAGGAAATAATAGTACTTGACTATGTGATAGAAGGCATTTTGTTGATGATAATTTTCCAACTTAGTAATGTACAATACAAGAAAATATTCGCCATCCATATTCAAACAAAGAGGGAGATAGTAATCACAATATTTTTAGAATGGAATTCGATGAGACCTCATCTCTAACACAATATTAAATAAATATAACTCACCTAAATTTGCACATCTTGAACCCTACTCTTTGGATTGGATAAACAAAAACAAGTAGATTTAAACATTTATTATAATTACCGAGTTCAATCTAATTAATTTACATGAAAAAGAGTTCCTTTTGGAAATCCATACTCGAAGGAAAAATATGCAACTTACCAACATCACCTAAACCAATATTGACATGGTAAGAATGTTCAAACTTATTCAATGACGTTGTAGAAAGATGAAGCACCCTTAATGTTAATTTGTGTCACTTAATCTTCGACATTGGTCAAAGCCTCGAGAAAAAATGCTTTCTTAGTTATACCACCAGAGAAAGAGGAGAGTGGACTCTTCAGTTAGTGCTAGGTCATTGAAGCCTCATTGAGTGTATATTTGACACAATAAGTGAAGTGACAAGAGAAGAATAAGATGAACCACTTAGTTCATCACTACTTTGAGTTATTATACATTAGAGGAAATTTCAACTCAAAATGGGCCTCCTAAGGAAAATTAATAAAATAATAGTTAAAATAATATTTATTAATTTTGGAGCAAGAAAAGAAAAAAACTACTTTTTTGTTTGTCTTTTTGACATATCTCCTTGTGGTTTGACTCAAATGTCATCATCACATTTTTTTAGGTATTTCTTTTTTTTTGGGTAGTGGGGTCCATCAAAAGTATGCCGAGTGGGTACTCATTGGATGCGGAATTAAATTCCGCATCCAAAAATCTCTCTCGATCAAAATTTGATTAAAAACACAAGGAGATATGTCGAAAATACGAACAAAAAAAGTAGTTTTTTTTATGATACTTGTCCCCAAATTTATATTAAAAAATTGTTTAAGACCTATACGGTATTTCAAATTTAAAGGAATTTCATTTCCTAACACATGATGACATGGAATTTGAATTAGAGTTAAAAGGCCCATTTTGAGTTGAAATTTCCTCTAATGAGAACTGCATGTAATGCTTCCATGCCATGCAACTGAGCACTCTATTGACTTGAAACATTAAGTTGTTCTTCCAAATGGAGATATATGAAGAACTTTGTCATCACTGAAAAAAAGAGGCCAGGAGACAAATTTAGGACTTGTCGGACAAAAAGGGCCTCAAATACCCTAGCTCATTGCCTTATGGACTCGTCATTGTTTTCTCTCCCAAGAAAGAAACATATGGAGAATATGTGTGGATTATCAACTCTTGAAACACACCACTATCAACAATGATTATCCATCCTCAAGCATCAACCTATTTGATCAAGTTTGGGAAGAAAAACACTTTGGTAAGATCAACTTAAAGTCATTTTCATCACACAACAGGATTTGAACCCAAAATCCGACGTCAGAATCCGACATCATCCGACATTTCATACGGATGTGTCGGACAACAATCATTGAAAAGAATGGCGATCAGGAAAGTTTAATAGCGCCATCAAATATCCGACGCACCAGAAGTGTCGAATATCCGACGGTATTTGAACCCAAAAGGGTCGCATATCCGACCCCAGAGTGTCGGTTGTTCGACCCATTAGTGTCGGATTTCAACGGTTTTTGTAGGTTTAAAAAAAAAATGTAAGGTTTGAAAGATTTGAAATTTTTGGTCCCATATTTTCAACGGTAACTATGTTCAAGGTGTCGAATATCCGACGTTGGGCCGTTATAAATATAATTTTTTTTAAACATTTCGACATATTTGTTGTAGAAGTGACGAACGATTTGCGAAAATTATTTGTTCCTCGACGGACGTTTTCAGGAGGTTGTGGGAATTTTTTTTTCTTCGACAGACAGTTTGCCGAGAATTTTTTATTCTTTGACTTCTCTCCATTTGAAAAAATGTTGATGCGTGGAACTTGATTTTTTAATACAATCGGTTATATTCATTCACGAAGTTTGTGACAAAATGTCAAATAGAAATATTCTGGATCCAAACGAAGACAATCGACAATTGCTTACTAGGCTATGGGATGCAACGAAACGAAGGGGCGATGGAAAATGTTCTTGTCCATGTACTCAATGCAGGGGATTTAAGAGGAGAAGAATATTGATCTCAACAGCCACAAAACATTGCAGGGAACATGGACACGTTGAGGGGGGGAACGAATATCGTCCATTTGTAGGTTTAGCATTAAAAAGTTTATTATATTCTTTTTTTGGTAATTGTATGTATTATTTTTATTTTTCATATATTAATGTATATCTATTGATGTTTCCATTTATTTAGATTAAAGGAAAGACACCCTACAACATATTGTCCAGAGGAAGTGCTTTTAGAACAAGTTCGGGATCAAGATCATGGAGCGTGTATATTTAATGGAGAACAAGTGAATGATCATATTGAACAAGATGATCATACCGATAATGTAATTGAAGATGATGGTAGAAATACATTGATCCATGATTCATTTAATGTTAGAATGGATGATGATGATGACGTTGATAGTGAAAATGATGATGACTTTGATGATGTTCACGATATACCTCTTCTTGATAAGGCATATGAACCCCTTTATGAAGGCTCCAAAACAAATCTTCTCTCTGTTGTATTGTTGATAATGAACTTGAAGGTTATGAATGGTCTTTCAAACATTGCAATCACACGGATGCTAAGGTAAGTAAAATAATCCATCACATATATAGGATCATGATAAAGTTTATTTGTATTCCTCTAAGAATTGTATTGTTAACTCATTATTGATCATCGTACGGATGAAGCGTCTTTTGTTAATATTATTTATTTATTACAATATTAACTTTTTTTTTTTTTTTTGTAGCTTGATAGCTGAATTTTTGTTACCACCATCAAATATTTTACCTCGCACACATCGAGATTTATCTTCCATCATGAAAGAGATTGGAATGCATTATGATGCAATTCATGCATGCCCTAATGACCATGTTATATATTATAATCAGCATGAATTTGCAACAGAATGTCTAGAATGTCATGTAAGTAGATACCATACAGATAAAGTAACAAAAACGGTTCCTCAGAAGGTTCTTCGTTATATTCCCATCATTCCATGTTTGCAATGACTGTTCTAGTGCAAAAACATAGTGCAATTTATGGATTACCATGCCAGGAACAAAAGTCAAGATGATGCTATCCGAATGCCTATAGATGGTTCTGCTTTTAGAGACATGGAGGAAAAGTGGCCTCACTTTAAAGAAGAACCACGTAATATTAGGATTTCTTTGGCAGCATATGGTGTTAATCCATTTGCACAAATGAAATCCATTTACACGGTGTGGCCTATTTTTGTTAGCAACAATAACATTCCTCCATGGTTGTCAATAAAGAGGGAGCACATAATGCTGTCGATGATTATTCCGGGTTTTTTTGTCTGCAACTGTTTTATTTATAATGTAGTTGTGGCATTTCATTTGTCGTATTATGTTTCCTAATTTCATATATATATCTATTATTTTACTCATGTGCATGGTTTATATATCTTAATGGTTCTCATAATGATATATTTTATATGTACTTCAAATCAATCAGGTAAGTTCCAAGTCAAAGATATGAATGTATTATACAGTGTGACTTTAATTCCTTTAAGTTCTATTCGTTGTCAAATGGTACAAGTTACGATTGAATCAACGTGATCTCGATAGAACTATTATTGAACATGATAATGGATTTACCATGGTAAACACAAGGTTGTTTGAGCCAGGAACAGAGCCCTATGTTCTTCCAAGCCAATGTGAACAGGTATTTTACTCATAGGTTCCAGGTAAAGCAAGTTGGTCATTTGTTGTGAGACACGATCCAAGGGGAAGGCCGGTAAAGTATAACCTAGATGATGCTAATGAAGAGGGTTCTTTGGAAGAAGGATACGATGACACAAAGCATGATCAACATGAGTTCGGCAATGATGATGATCCAACAGAAGATGTACTCCAAGAAATAGTTGAATCCGATGATGTAGCAAACAGTGCCAATGAAATTTATATCGATGATGACATGATGAGCATAACTGATGATGATGACGATGATGATATGGCCAACCCTTACGATGTTGACTCTGGATCTGATGATACAAATGATGACTTGGATGAAGAAGACGAGGAAATATAATTAATGAAAGGTTAATATCCTCATGATCATTGTCTTCATCATTATCATTGTCATCGTCGTCATCAAAATCATAATTATCATCATCGTCGTTGTCGTCGTCGTCATCAAAATCATAATTATCATCATCGTTGTCATCATCATCGTCGTCGTCATCATCATCATCATCATCTTCATCGCCATCATCATCATTAAAATTAAACCTAGATCAAATTAATTACTTCATATCATCGTCTGTAGCATCGTCGTCGTCGTCGTCGTCAACGATGAAAAATAATGAAAGGTAAATATTTAATTAGACCTATTCTTTTATCTTATTTCTTTTTAAAACACATCGTAGTTAGTAACACACATGGTTTTCTTTTGACGTGATATTTGCCAATAAAATAAAGTGAATATAGCTATAAATATTTATTTTATTTATATTTGAAATATTTTTCCATAAAATATTTTATATGAAATTTTAAAATTTAGCATTTAATTTTTGTTTTGAATGTTTTAAGTTTATTTTTAAAAAGCATTTATTTTAAATAAGATATTTATAGAAGAATGTAGTTAGGAAAATTGATGTCCAAAATTTTACTTAGTTTATTGCTATAATAAAAAGATTAGATTTTAGATTTTGTAGATAAGTTTTATGTTTCCAAATTCAATATGAAGAATGGAGTAAACATGGAAAGATGTTAAGAATGTAGAACATATCATTAATGTTTTTTTTTAATCTTTTACATTCCTTATGGCTCACGAAAAGATATTAGATTCCAAAATTTTCAAATATCTTTGATCTTACCGCAACTTTAAAGTTTGGTGATAAACATCCCATCGTCCTCATCATCATTGTCTTCATCATCAGACATCATCATCTTCATCATCATCGTCATCATCACACTTCATCACACATCATCATCTTCATCACACATAGTCGTCGTCGTCATCATCATCATCTGTATCATCGTCATCGTCTTCATCATCATCGTCGTCATCGTCAGCGATGAAGTATAATGCAAGGAAGATATTTAATTAGACCTATTGTTTTATCTTATTTCATTTTAAAAAAAAATTACTAACATCATCATCATCATCATCATGTGGTTCATCATCGTCACCATCCTCACCATCCTCATCATCATCATGAACATCATCATCATCATCATCATCTTCATCGTCTTCATCATCGTCTTCATTCATCATCATCATCATCTTCATCATCATCAACATCATCATCAGCAGCAGCAGCAACAACAACATCATCGTCGCCATCGACCGCATCATCAACGTTGTCATCATCATCATCATCATCAACATCATTAGCATTTTCATCATTTCATATGATATCAAGATGGTCATCACCATCATCATCATCGTCATCATCATCTTCATCATCGTCAACATCATCATCTTCATGTTCATCATTGTCGTCATCATCATCATCTTCGTCTTCATCATCATCATCATCTTCATCCTCATCATAAGCATCCTCATCTTCATCATCATCATCATCATAATGATCGACATCATGGATAACATCATGATCATCATCGACATCATCATCATGAGCGACATCCTCATCCTCATCATCATATATTCACTTCACACATAAAGACTCACATAGATACACCCCCCTCTTTGTATATATAGAAAAATAAAACATAGTATAAATAAATTAAAAAAATAAAACATAGTCTATATATATATATAAATAAAACATAGTATATATATATATATATAAATAAATAAAATAAAGCATAAATAAATAAATAAAATAAAACATAAAACAATATATAGAAATAATTATAAAACAATTATTTTAAATCCATATATATAAATAAAATAACAAAAACATAAAACCATAAAAAAATCTAACATTCGCGCTATTTTCCTTTCAGCTTCATGAGAAAGCTTCTTCTGTGCATCTTGTTGAGTGCTTGTCGTTTAGTGATCAGGAGGAAGCTTCTTCCTCTGTGCATCTCATCGGGTGCTTGTCGTTCAGTGATCAAGGGTCGATCTGAGCAACTTGGCCGAGGAATAATATCAGTGGGAGCAACGATTTGGACCCACGAAGACTAAGGAGAGTGGATTGTGGTTTTGTTGCGGACAAGGAGGCCACCTGTTAGTCAAGACAATGCATCCCAAAATTGTAAATACCGTTCCCTAATTCATATGTATTTAAAAAAAAATTAGATATGCCTACAAATCTCCAGGGTTTCTTAGCCAATAGAGGAAAGGTAGAGGCCATTAGAGCAGGATTACACCCAGGTTGTGCAGGGTTGGTACATTTCAATCCTGCCTTCTCAATTTAGGCTTTGGATAAAGCAAACCCCCATTTTTACGGGGTTGGATGGTCCTCACTCTCTCATCCAGTGGTGATGTGTTCCTTCTCACTCGATTATGGTGAACGGGATCTTGTGTGGGTGAGCACTTAGACACCTCATTTATATACCTTGCCTACTTGATTACTTTACTTTTACCAACAACCCAAAGGGTCTCTATCTATATTGCCTGCTTCTTAACCAACTTGAATCCTTCCTTTTTTAACCTTTGTTTGTAATGCTCTAAAATTACTTACAATGTTGTACGGACTTCAAATAGAGATAGCTGTGGGGGTAAAAATAGAGTTTCATTTGACCTGCATTTGACCCATATTGGATTATATGGATTCTGAAGTCTGGCCAGTCTGAGCATTACAATTTGTGGACGAACCCACCACATTTTGGTTCGCATTCAAATTGGTTTGGTTGTTTTTATGTGAGTTATCTCAGCAACCAGTTCCCAAATAAGCTATTAAGCTGACCCCACCGAAATGAGATGCTTAAGGGAGGTTTAGAGAAGGATTTGAGTTCCCTTGTAGCCACGATAGATAGAGTTTTTATGCGCACATGTATGCTCGGCCCGGTGGAGAAGGATGAAAATCGGTCGCTGCCCTGAGCAGGATTTCCGAGCCATATTTTGTTATAAGCAAGAAACTCGAACCTATCCCCTAGATCATTCAAGATCATTATAAAATCCCTAAGCTCGAACCCAACCCAGTATTTTCCAAAGTGTAGCGACAACAGGGGTTTGCCAAAATTCTACCAAATGTTATGGATTTCTTCTTTAAGGTGTTTTATTATAGAAACCTTATATTATAAAGCAACTCGAACCTAACCCAATAATTCCCAAGCTCTAAACACCATGAGAGCTTGGAATATACAATATATTTTCATTAAGTGATTGAATGAAGTAAACCACTTACAATAACTATTTTTTCAAAATATTAATTTTTTTTCTACATACCTGTAAATATCATCATCAAACAAAATTGTCCATGAGGACAGAGTTCAAGAACTCTATCCACATGAACTATATCTCACAAAAGATAACAAGTGTTCAGCCAAGCAATGGTGAAGATTCGTGGTATTATGTTTCACAAGTTTGCCACGTTGCAACCTAATGAAACATAATACCATGAATCGTCGCCGTTATTAGCCGACACTTATTAGCTATTTTAGAGTTAGTGAATTGAAAGTGGCTAAGTCAATGCAAAAAAGAAAGGTAATAAGTTTGACTAATTAAACTATTTTGATAATTGTACCTTCATCTTCCGCTACATGCATGGCTTGCATGCCTCACATATCTCGACGTACTATCAAAATTATTATTATTGGTAACTCCAATTTTTTCACATTTCTAGTAACCTAAAAATTCCAAAGTCTTTGTTTTCACGAAGTTTTTGTGAGGTTATGGGTGCAAAAATATTGGAGATTGGCATCCTAAGGTTGATATTGGTACCTTCAATTTTTTAGATACCATGATATTTTTATGGTTGCTAATCCCAAGGATCCTCCTTAATTGATACCATGATAATTTTATGGTTGCTAACCCCAAGGGTCGTCAATTGGTAGACGCTCATGTGAAATCTCACATAGGTCTCAAGATCAAATCCCATTGAGTCCCTTGGGGTTACCAGTTGATATTCCATCTAGTGATTACCATCATCCTCCATCCTCAAAACCATGGAAAAGGGGGAAATCCACATAACCCACCCCAATCATCATGGGACATATTGAAACAACCCAATGTCCAGGTTGTAGATGGGTTGTGGAGCCCACTACAATGAACTAGACAATCAATGTATGAACTCCAAGACTCAAAGCACTATCCATGAAAACCTAACCTCTTATGTTTCTCTTTCCTAAAAAAGAGACCCTGAAAATATGTCCATGTAAACGCTAACATCCTTCGTGTTGTTCTTGCCTATGAAATAGATTCGAAGCATCACTCTGTGTAAGCCTAACCTTCTTTCTCTTTTTTTCCTTGCAAAGAGACTCAATGAATTTATCCATGTAACCCTAAGCTTATTGCTATTATTTTTCTTAGGAAGGAGGTCAGATAATGAAAAATGCAAGGATAGGCTAAGCAAGGCAACTATCATTCTCGAAAATACAAGTTCTCCAAAGAAACAAGTCTCAACCAAGGAAACTCCTTCTTTGAGCTTCTTCATTACTCCCCATCTCAATGGATTGGCGGTTTCTAGTGATTTAACACTTTCATTATGTTAGGTTCATTTTCTTTCTTTTAGGCATTACTTGGGGATGTATTTTAGCTCGTGTTGTCTCAAAAAACACAATCCCTATTAGGATTGTTCAAAATTCAGTATCATCCTTTTTGTTTGTCAATTTGTCCTACTTGATACATACTATGTCCTCTCTATAAAATTTCGTAGTGCATTGTTGAAGTGCCATCTGAAACTTCCTCTATCTCCACTAGACCGGGTTGATAGGCTAGTGCCTGCTTTGAAAGAGCGTATGTTTCCATATTTAATTCTCGGTAGACATGGCCAAAAGAAATCCGTCTGAAGCTGAGTTTTAATGTCTGAATTTCTGCTAGCAAAAGCCGTAAATGCGGGGCTCTTATAGTGCTCTTTCCATTTGATCAATCAATCACTACTTTTGAGTCTCCATAGATCTGAATTTCCTGTATATGTATGGTTTTTTCCACCTTTAATGTTTCCCATAGAGCTCATAACTCAGCCTTGTTGTTTGAGGCTTTCCCTATTGCAAATTTTATCTTCATCGTTTTGGTTGAAGGGAAAAAAATTACAACTCCAGCTCCTCCTAAAGGAGGCTCCCACTGACTAGCTCCATCGAAGAAGGCCCACGATATCTCTTTGTTTATCTTTGTGCGCATTCTGATTATTCTGATTTTGTTCTTTGCTATGTCCCTCTTGTGTTCCTATATTTTGCTCATTAACAATGAAATAACAATGTTAGGAGGAATCCATGTATTGTTGAAAATGGTTTTATTCCTGGCTTCCCATATACTGTATACAAACAGAATTGGGAAAGCTTCGAAAGGTCCTACCCTTTCGTCATTCTACCAGGCTTTGGTTTTTTCTTCCAATGGTACCATTGCTTCATGAGCTTTGTTTGCTTCTAGTTTGCTTATTATCCCATTCCAAACGTTGCCTGCATAAGAACAATAAGTGAACAGATGAGAGCTCGTTTCATCATTGGATTTGCATAATGGGCATATTCCTGGACCTTCAAAGCCCCGTTCTTTTAGCATTTCCCAAGTTAAAAGTTTGTTGGAAAAACCTAGCCACTTTGTGATTATGGTTTTTAATGGGCATTGAATCTTCCACAACTTTTTCCACCACCAATGTTTTCCCCTGTTACTTCTTGTTCTTTGGAAGCTACCTGATATCCTAGCTTTGCTATGTAATGACCTGAGTTTGGATTTTTCGTCCACACCAACTTATCATGATCACTTCTCAGGTGAATATGGTTTGACACTAATAGGTTTAAGTATTTGTTCCAGTCCTCTGTGATTTCTCCTATCAGTCCCAAATCATGTGCGTCTTTCCAATGTCCTCTTCCTTTGCTCTGTGCATCTCTACAAGCATCATTTAAGGTGTATATTATGTGTGTTTTTAGGGCTTGGAGTAGGTGCACTGATAATTTGTATTTTTCCCTCACCCCATCCAGGGATCTTCTCCGATTCTGACCTTCTTCCCATCTCCGATCTTCCATCCTAGCCACTGTTTGATTAAAGGGAAAGTCGTTACCATTTCCTTCCACCCTATAGATCCGTTCTTAAAGGTTTTTTATGGAGTTCGAATCCATTCCAATATATTGTTGTCAGGACAGTATTTAGTCACTATGACCTTACTCCATAGCTTATCCGTATTTTGAATTAGTCTCCATAATGATTTTGTAACTAAGGATTTTGAGAATAATTCTAAGTTTTTAATGACCCACCCCACTAGGTTTTTAGGCTTTGATAAAGTCTTCCATTTTACCAGAGCTATTCCTTCATTTTGCTTAATGGCTGTCCACAGAAACGAAAAAACACAACTTTCTTATTTTTGTTAGAATTCCTTTAGGGATGTAAGCTGTTGAGGCCTAGTATACTGGGATACTTTGAAGTACTGATTTTAGCAAAATTAGTCTTCCTCCTCTAGATAAAAAACGGTTAGCCCATATATTTATTCTTTTCTCTAGAATTAGCTTTAGAATTATTCCCTAGTGTGAGTGATATTTGATGTTTCCTTGCCCTTTTTCCATCCCCTTGGTTTCATCAAATCATTCAGGAAGGCATGATATAGTTAATTTAAGAGCCTTTTGATTTGTGTGGAATAGTCTTTTTGGTTATTTCTACTATGGGATTGCCTTAGGGTTGCCTTAGGATTGAAAATTAGGATGGGAAAACAAGTTAGCGTTGCCTTAGGGTTGAAAATTAATATGGGAAAATAAGCATCATCATGACAAGCTAAAAGGAATAAATCAGCAAATATTACAGACTGATATAAATGTATTTAAAACATTATTTTCATTCCTGAATGTGCCAAGTAGCAGATCTGGAAATGTTCGCTCTTCACCACCATGGATTAGATATATATATATATATGATTGTTGTAGGTTACCACTGGGAAATATGCCTCTGAAGTGCTGCGTTATGCACTACATAGTAGCACTGAAGAGGTTAAAACATCCACTCTACAGGATCTCCAAGAACTCAACATCATTATTTGTCCATTACTGTAAAGGCAATGTATTAGAAGATTTTCCTGGACTTGTTGATTTCACCATGAAGTTGAACGTAAATGATCAACAAAGAGGAGCACTAAGCAAGCTACAACACTTTGTAGGAAATCGAATTAGAGATATAATGTCTGCAACAATCTACATACATCCTTCACTTGAATGATGTTAGTTCTTGACGATCCTGTAGAATGGATGTTTGGTTGCTTTAACGGTTGCTTCTTGGAATTTATAATAAACTTGGCCCAATATCATGATTCGACCGTGAGGTGCTTAGTTGACTAGAAATTAGGTTAGGTAATACTTGGCCATTAATGGAAAATCATGAATCTTATGGTTTATGCTTTGGGTCTTGAAGCAAGTAGTAGGTATTTTGATGTCCTCCATTTTTTATTTGAACATTTTATGTCAATTTTCACCTGTCTGATTTTTTTTTTGCCCCTCTTACAATTAACACGATAAGATGAACTTTGTGGTTTAGACAGTTGGTTAGCTTTAGAATTATTCCCTGGTGTGAGTGATATTTGATGTTTCCTTGCCCTTTTTCCATCCCCTTGATTTCATCAAATCATTGAGGATGGCATGATATAGTTAATTTAAGAGCTTTTTGAATTGTGCAGAATAGTCTTTTTTGGTTCTTTCTACTATGGGATTGCCTTAGGGTTGCCTTAGGGTTGAAAATTAGTATGGGAAAACAAGTTAGCTTTGCCTTAGGGTTGAAAATTAATATGGGAAAACAAGCATCGTCATGACAAGCTAAAAGGAATAAATCAACAAATATTACAGAGTGATATAAATGCATTTAAAACATTCTTTTCATTCCTGAATGTGCCAAGTAGCAGATTTGGAAATGTCCACTCTTCACCGCCATGGATTATATATATATATATATATATATGATTTTTGTAGGTTACCACTGGGAAATATGCCTCTGAAGTGTTGGGTTATGCACCACAGAGTAGCACTGAAGAGGTTAAAACATCCACTATATAGGATATCCAAGAACTCAACATCATTATTTGTCCATTACTGTAAAGGCGATGTACTAGAAGATTTGCCCAGACTTGTTGATTTCACCGTGATGTTGAACGTAAATGATAAACAGAGAGGAGCATTAAGAAAGCTACAACACTTTGTAGGAAATCGAATGAGTAGAGATATAATGTCCGCATCAGACTGCATACATCCTTCACTTGAATGATGTTAGTTCTTGGTGATCCTGAAGAGTGGATGTTTGGTTGCTCTATCGGTTGCTTCTTGGAATTTATAATAAACTTGGCCCAATATCATGATTCGACCGTGAGGTGCTTAGTTCACTGGAAATTGGGTTAGTTAATACTTGGCCATTAATGGACAATCATGAATCTTATGGTTTATGCTTTGGGTCTTGAAGCAAGTACTAGGTATTTTGATGTCCTCCATTTTTTATTTGAACATTTTATGTTAATTTTCACCGTGTCTAATTTTTTTTTGCCCCTTACAATTAACACGATAAGATGACCTTTGTGGTTTAGACAGTTGGTTAGCTTTAGAATTATTCCCTGGTGTAAGTGATATTTGATGTTTCCTTGCCATTTTTCCATCCCCTTGGTTTCATCAAATCATTGAGGATGGCATGATATAGTTAATTTAAGAGCCTTTTGATTTGTGCAAAATAGTCTTTTTTAGTTCTTTCTACTATGGGGTTGCCTTAGGGTTGCCTTAGGGTTGAAAATTATTATGGGAAAACAAGTTAGCATTGCCTTAGGGTTGAAAATTAATATGGGAAAACAAGCAGCATCATGAATATACATACTAGATCGGCATAAAACTTTGTTTCTTAGAGCAGTATGGGTGAACAATAGAAGACTACAAATCAATGATAAGTTAGGGATAATCTTCATTAAAAAAGGACCTTTGGGTAGGCAGAACAGGGCATCAATTCATCCTCCATTGGAGTCCTTCAACCATTCATCTCACTCCCCTTCATTCATAGGTCTCAAAATATTTACTTTGGGAACAAAGTACTTATACATTTCGATCAAAGCCATTAGCTGTGCAAGATGCTAAAAGTAAGGATATTGTTTCATGTTTCACTTTTGTTGTCAAAAGGAATACTGAAAAGTTAGGAAGTACCAAAGCTAGTCATTATGTGCACATGGACTTAATGTAGGGAGAGAAGTCATGTCTACTTTTTTTGTTCTTGAATGGGAGCAATGATGAAACCAGAATAGTGGTTTATAGACGGCAATCATGTAATCGCAATCACAGGGCAACTATCAAACATTGGGAAGAATCATTGCACTGACAGGGAAACTATATACAAAGATGACATGCCAGATGATTGAAAGAGATACCTAAACCACGAAATGCCAACTCAGAACAGGTCAAACCTACCACAAAATCTCCCTAGCCATTTCCATGTACCCACCGCCGTACCTATACATTTAGGAATGTTTCATACCCACTTCAAAGCCCCCAAGAGCAGGGAAACACTAGGTATGGGTTGGCTAAACCCAACATTATTAAAAGATATATCTTTGGTGGGGAATCAAAAGTCACTTTCAGAAATGAACTTGTTTTGAATAATTAAAATCCTTAATCAACCAAAATCTTCATGCCTTGACCACAATGAATAAAATACCTACCAAAAACTCCTGCTGCAAAACTACAAAATACAAGGTTTAAGATATTTAAAAACATACCAGCAGGTACAAAATATTGGCATTCAAATAAAAAAAATTGTGTACAGTTACAAATTTGAAACATGTAAAAAACGCATTAAAACCAGCACAAAATAAAAAAAGGTCCTTAGTGTTACCCTCCATTTTGTATGGGTGTCCACCAGTGAGTCTAATCACACTCTCCAAGGGTGAAGTTGTCATGATTGTAATCTTGAAATCAAATCTAGGCAATGCTGAGTTGGTTTTGAAATTTGGACATTTTATGGAGTGTAACAGCAGTGAGCCCTTTCATTTTCAGTTATGAGCACACTAGGAGCAATGTTGGGCAGTCCTATGGGCATAAACAACTCTAGAATCAAGTATGGGCATCAAAGGGACAAATCTAAGCACTTTGGGAGCATTCTGAAAGTCACAACAAACAGTAAAGCATCTCAAATCAGCTATAATTAGGCCAACTTTCAGATCTAGGCACATTGCAGTAATAAAAGATGATGATCAATGGCAATAGAAAGCAGTGTTTGCAATTCTGGCTGTGAAAATGAGAAATTTGTGGGTGAAAGCAACCCTAAAATCTCATTCATATGCCTTATAGCAGCATCCACAAGAATTTTGGGCACAAACAAACCTGTTTGACAGTAAAAAATGGTATGAAGCAACCCTATTTCAACATCTTGGCCACCCTTGTGCACTTATCCATCACCAAACAGGCCTACCTCTAAATCTAGGCCAAATTGGAGGGTTAAAAGGCAGTTCTGGGCATGAATAGCATATGAAAAGTGATGAACAATGGAAAAAAACAAGCTTTGAGAAATGTTGGGTTGAATTTGAGAGTTGAAATGACATTAACAAACAATTTCAGGCATAGATATGGACATAAAGAGCAGGCCTGGGCACTCCAACAACCTCAAACCTTCATTCTGGGAATAAATAAGGGTTGTTCCAACCTCCTAATCAACAATTTATAGCAATATCGTGAATTCTAGGTGCTTTTTCTCCACAAAAGGGGGGTCAACAAACCTAAATAAAACAAATATCATTTAATTTCAGACCCTATAAACCAAGTTGGATTGTGCTTTAGGTGATTCCCGGCAATCTCTTGAAGGAGATCAATAGAAAATAACAGTCTTTGGTGGCTTTCCTTGCAACTGTAGGTCACAAAACAACCCTAAAAATCTCTAGACCTGTGCACAAGAGAAGTAACAACCCTAGTTGGCCCTAAAATACCAATTTTGTTCTACATTTGGTAGCCCTAAAAATTATAATGTATGCCCCTCTTTTAGTTACATACAAGTCTCCATTCTCACTTATTGCTTGCATTGCCTTTTCCTAACATGAATTGGGTAGGCTTCATAAGCTTCATATGTATTCTTGTGGCCATTGTACTTTGGCCTTTCAACGTTGTCAAGCTTGAGATGATCTGTTATGCATATGCATCAAATATAACACTGCAATTTATTCCAATATATGTCTGTACAGGGCCTGGAGGTTCTCCTTTAATGGACTATCTCCTTGAAAGAACTTATCTTCGCATTCATCTAAAATAAACTTTAGATAGAAGTGATACGAAGTTGGTATGTTTTGGTGTATCATTTGGAGAATAACATCCTATAACAATAGTTGTTATTATGACTCATAAAGGGTCCTATATGAGATACTAACAGGTATGTGCACCCTAGCAACGATGGAAAAGATCATAAAACATATTAGGTAAAATGGATAATCATCTACAGCATCACAACATCATTCATGGGAAAACTAAAAACCACTTACAACGATCAAAAGTAAGGGTTACAACAACAACGAGTGTAGAGTAAGGAGAGAGGAGTGGCCAAGAAAATGAATAATCAGGCCAATGTAGAGTGGAAAAGTGACCTAGAAGTTTGGAAGAGGAGATTAACCAAGATTCCTTGAAAAAGGAACTAATGTCAAAGATGGTTTTTGATGTAAGTGACCAACACACCAACTCCATATCACTTATATCCGAAGTAAATCTAGATGAATGCGAAGATATGCTCTTTCAAGGAGGTAGTCCATTAAAGGAGAACCTACAGGCCCTGTACATACAAATATTGGCATAAATTGCAGTGATATATTTGATGC
Source organism: Pseudotsuga menziesii (assembly GCA_001517045.1). Lineage (NCBI taxonomy): Eukaryota > Viridiplantae > Streptophyta > Pinopsida > Pinales > Pinaceae > Pseudotsuga > Pseudotsuga menziesii. The sequence continues at coordinate 443,581 of LPNX011046105.1, read as the reverse complement.
ATATGCATAATAGATCATCTCAAGCTTGACAACGTTGAAAGGCCAAATTACAATGGCCACAAGCATACATATGAAGCTTATGAAGCCTACCCAATTCATGTTAGGAAAAGGCAATGCAAGCAATAAGTGAGAATGGAGACTTGTATGTAACTAAAAGAGGGGCATACATTAGAATTTTTAGGGCTACCAAATTCCCACACCTATTAACCAAACTCATTCTTGAAAAGCTTTTTCTTTAACAAGTTTTTTGCTTATATGTCTTTCCAAGTTTTTTTGCTATGCTTATGCCAATTTTTTTTCCAGCCATGGTGCAGGTAGAACCAAATAGGTATTTGTCAGACCTGTCTTCCTCCAGCAAAGGGAGTTTAGAAAGGTTAGAGGAAAGTGAGACATCTAGTAGGTCTACAAGGGCTAGATCAACTAGATGTCAGAAGATCAGAAGAAAATTCAACAAATGCATGAAATTTTTTCTCAAAGGAGGGGGGTCATGTTCCTATGATGATGAGACAGTGGGAGACATCGACGTGCCCTTAAGGTACCAAATCCTAGTGAAACAATGGGTGCCTAGGGATCTTCCTCAAGTAAACACTAATTTTTGTGTGAATGAGAGGATATATAGAATTGCACCGTCGTCATTGCATGGATTGGGGTTGTTTTGCATGGACGGCATAAAGGTTGGATACGGTAGATGTACAAAATTGATGGAGTATGTTGGACCCTGTTACAACTACAGTGATGCGCCTAGTCCAATATACACGAAGTATGCGTAGATATGGGTTATCAATGAATTATATACAACTAAAAGACAAATATCAAAATAAAGGAGCAACGTTGTACATGGACGGAAGGCCAAAAACAACTGGTAATATTGCGGGGTTTATAAACAGTACACAACCGGGGTCTACACTAAAGCAACCCAACTGCATATTCGAGTCACGTGAAGGAAACCGTGTCTTTGTATGTGCAATTAAATCAATAGATACTGGCGAAGAACTGCTTATTGATTACAATTTGAATCGTGTAGATACAAACATGGTTAGCATGGTTGTGGTACAACAAACAATTTAACCAAGCTTTTATTAATTATTTTAACATCTATAGGACTTTTCATTACCATATAATTGTAATTTTCTACTTTTCATGTTTCCTTAGGTAACCTTTAGTATGTTTTTGATGCAGGGTTTTGTCAGGAGCACCTCCATCTCCATAGATGTTTGTCAACCCGAGTCAAGGCAACAGGTATACATCGATATTGCCAATGTAATATTAAATTTAGGATGGACATATAGATACATTGTTATGTATTTTCATTAGTATATTAGGTTCGTTTATATAATCTTATCTATTTTCCATGCAAAGTGTTGATCAGGGAAGCCAACCAGTTATTGATCAACCGACTACAACATCGGGGCAACAGCCAAAGATGAATGTAATTCTCCATTTCAAATACTTTAAAATCGTAAACATGTATATCATGACGCATAATGTTTGGTTTGTTATGTATTCTTTCATTTTTATGTTTGCCTTCATGATGGTAATGTTGTCTACCTTTTTTTCAAATTGATCGGGGAAAGTCCCAAGTTGTTAATCAGACGATTGGAGCCTCGAGGCAACCAGTAAACCTAAATGTAATTCCACATTCTAAATACTTCAAAAATGTACACATATAAAACATGTAGCATAGTGTTTATTTTTGTTTTGTATTTGTTAGCTTTTACATATTGCGTTCATTGTGATAATGTTCTCTACTTTTTTTGCAGATGGTTGATTGAGGTAAGTCCCCATCTGTTGATCAGACCACACCCTCGTCTAGGCGTCAGGTAATCCTAGATGTAATACTATGACTATATCATGATAGGCAATTTTTGTTAGTATAATTGTTTGCGTACACTATTGCTTCAAAGACTAAGCATTTTTATATATATTTCAATTGCAGACATGAGATCTGATTTATGAAACAACGTCTCAAAACGCTTTACAGAATGAGGTTTGTCGGTTGATGAGAGATAGTGAAATTAGAGAGTCTGCAGACCCATTGAGGGTGTTACAAAAGACTGGGGAAAAACAAAATGAGAAACTGATTCGTCTGACATTAGCAGTTCCACAAACAGAAGGGATCGAACAAAGGATTCAATTGTTGTTACAGCAACGTAAACAAGTGGACGTAAGTTCTCGACTAATAATGTAAATTCATTTATAAAAACTTTATAATATTTGATTTTATATGCTATTGAACTTATAATACAATGGTTTGAATTTACAACGCGCTATGGATATTATCAGTGGTGGTCAAGGAAATGTTGGTCCCAGTGACCAAACCACTCCACTTACACCACATACTGCTCCCATATTGTCCACTGAACATTCGGCAACATGCTCTACGACACCCCCGAGGGCAGCAAAGGGTGTAGCCGATGCTGCCCCACCCACAACAGATGATGTAGAAGAAGGGGTGGATGCAGGGTTAGATAGAGATGTGGAAGCATTTCCTAGATTTTCTCGTGTCACTAGCACTAGTTCAATAATGTGTACATTTTTGGTGAATGAAGAACTGGTTCCAATAAAGATAGAGAGGATTCCAAGTCATTATAGATTGTTTAATTTAGTTTTATAATTTGTGTCTAATATACCGATAATATTTTTTAATGTTAACTAATGATGGCATTAATGTTTTGCAGGAAATGATATATTTTATAAACATATGAATGATTTGGCCTTGGAGATCTTCGGGCCCACCATCCGCACAATATGGAACAAGCAGCCAAAAGCTTTAAAGGATGATCTGACTAATCTCTTGGTTAGTCTGTTCGGAAAATATACCTTCGATATATCGAAGGTCCTACAGAAGGCTGGAAAACATCTGAAGATTTTATGAGACTAGTATAGGGTTCACCTAGAAAAGAACCCTAGGTATGAGAGCCCTCCAATGATTCCATCTATGGAGTGGAAATACCTAGTGGAAGATGGAAAAGAGAAGGGCCTGAGAAAATCAGGAAAGATACCACTAGCTGGAACAAGGAGTTATGCAATACATTCCAAAATGTAGTGGTAAGCCTTATTATTACTAGTTTTTATATCAATTTTGGTATATCGACTAACGTATTTAAAAACTTAATTAGGCTCTCGGACACATCTAAGGCCACCAAGGCAAGAATTGAAAAAATTGGCCAACACAAGCTTGGGCCTGGTGGTTACTCCAACTTGGCGGCCCGATATGTAAGTATCACAAAACCTGAATCCGCATCTAAATATCATACATATTATTATTTTTGTTTTGTTCTGGCAAAAAATGTTAAATTAATGACATCATGCAAATATGAAGGCCGACCGGTTCAAAGAATTTCCCAATGCAGATTACATGAAGCTTGGCTTCGAATAGGGCTTTGAATCCGTTGTTGAACACCGGAGAAGCTTATCTGGGCATACTGCACGATCTTCTGTTGATCCATCTAGTGCCGAGGTATGTAAAAACTATGATAGTTTAATGATAATTTATTAATGCTCATGCAATTTGTTCCTTATAAATAAATTAACATAAATTATTTATTCCTTTTTGTGCAGGAAAGTAATGATCCCGTTCATGTCGAGGATGTACATGACCAACCAAACGGAGATCATGCTTTTCATCCTGGTAATGAATTTATTAATGTGCTACTGTTTTTTATAGACCATTGCAGATGATGAACATTAATTCTAATTCTACACAATTCAACTGCAGAGCATGTAGATGCAGATAACACGGAATAGGTTGGACCTATACAAGATAACGTTGAACATGTTGATGTGCCCATGGCAGGTAAAAACACACATTTGTAATGTTTTTTAAATGAATTACTCGTATTTATCAAAATATAAATATATTAATGAAAGATTTTGACATTATTGCAGAAATTCATCGCCTCTCGCCTGAAGTTCAACCTTGCGAGCAGACTAGTAGGGATACCGATGGTCAGATTCCGGAAGATGTGACTCTAACTAAATATTTAAAGAGAAGAAAAGTAAAAAGGAAGTGACTAAACAAATTTTGAGTAATTCTTATTTATAAAATAAAAAAAACATTTAATGGTTTTTTCCTTTGTTTCATAAATGAATGTTTGAATGAATGCTTTGATGAATGGTTTACTGATTTATTTTTTTCTGCCATTGACTAAATGAATGATTTAATGAATGGTTTTTTCAACTGTTGAATGATTGAATGGTTTAATGATTGATTTAAAGAATGATTTAATGAAAGCATCTTTCAGCTATTAAGTGAAATAATTTGCAGTAGATGCATTGTTATTTGGATTGTGAAATAGTGAAATAAATTGTTATTTGCAAGTAGATGCATTGGGTTTGGGGAGTTGAGAGTGATGTGAGGGGGGGAGAGGGGCCATAAGAGCTTCCACCTTCACGTGGTTGGTCCTGTTTAGTAGAGAATATTAAATTATTCTCGAAACATAGAGGATCTCAATGAATGGTAAGGAAGAATACATTAAAAAACATCTATTTCTATAATTTTAGTGTATAATTTTCACTATTGCTATTTGACTCCTCCATTGGAACTTGTTACAGATAGCGTTGAGAAACATTTCCATAGTTAGGAGGCAAGAAATGGCGTTTTGATTAGATAGATGGCCTTATATACATAGTATTTTTGGTTATCCATGTTTTATCAGATGATCTATTCTTAACAATTAATTTACTTGAATAGTTGAATAGTATTGTAATTTACATTGTAATAGAATTGTATTTATTTAAATTGGTTTTGTTATTTTCATAAACAAACTTTAAATTTATTTGATGGGTCCTAACATGAAACTATTGCAATAGGACAAAATATGAAGTATGTTGAATGATGCTTTGAAAGGCAAAGCATAAGAAGACAGTGTGAAGATCCACAAATCAAGGTATAATTATGTTTTCTTTTGTTTCATTGAGGTGTGTGTTGGGTATTTATACATGTGCACACACATGCATTTAGTTGATGATGATGATGATTACCATACATTGAGGCAAACTTTGTTCTATATGAGCTAAACAATTACCTTAAATAGTTTGATTTATCATGATAACTGACCCCTTGGTAATACTTTACCAATTCCATATAGCTAGGACAACAAAATTAAATGTAGGCATTTCATTACAAGAAATATGATAGGCATTTGAGTTTGATGGGAATATGAAAGGTTGTTTCTGAAGCGTTGTTTCCCTATTATTTCGCATGAGCATATTGTTATCTGCCCAAGTTTATCTTTCTCCTATAGTTTTGTAATTTGTTTCTTAATCTCATATCTTGTTCAACTTTCATGTTTGATTCTGTAGTGGAAAACCTATGTTTATATTTGTGCTTATCCCTGTAGGTTATTAAATGGTGTAATATGAAGAAGAGTAATTACTGAAGCATGTACATACATGGATGAATTAATTATGTCTATCTTGTTCCCAATCTTCCTCTTTGGAGGAAAACTGCTTGGAATCTCATGTGTAATCCCAACATATCCTTCTAGCATTCTACTCAATTATACTAATACTTCCTTCTTAGTGTCACATTTTTCAACATTATTGGACTTTATGCCATCTAAGACTCTTATTTGCACCATTTCATAACACTCCTTGGTATCCTTTATTGCATTTATGAGGTTCTTTGTAAATAACAACACTTCTCTCTGGCCCTTATCTTTAATTGTCAACTAAATTATTTCTCTATCCTTTATAATGTCCCAAGTTCTTCTCAAGTTATTTATATCTCCATTGGGCATCCACAAACTACTTATATTTTACAGCTTAGTCCTTTGGTTGACTTGGACTTGAGCATGCATTTTATTTATATGTTTGACAAAATGATTCTATATCATCACTCATTTTGACATGTTGAGTGAAAATATATCATATCTAAAACACTTCTTAGATTATTTTGATGCATAAAATTCAATGATCACCGGCAGAGTGTGTGCTCTGGAATGAAAAAGATATATAGAAGCATACCATACTGATATGTCATAAGAGTTGTCAAGTAAAGAACTGTAAATGAAAACATATTATCAACATTGTCTATCAGAAGAGTTGTATCACATCTGTTTGTTTGTGTTTGAAGTTTCAACCACGCTATCTCCACTTATGCTAATGTTTCTATCTACACGAATAATAGGTGTTTGGTATTGTTGCAAGTCTACACTAGCTTGAATCTCCAAAGCTTCATATAAGCAAGGCACATTCTATTATCACTTCGGATGTTTTGTAAGCAAGTAAAGGCGTACTCGTGGTTTAAGTGAATTTGTGAGCTCAACAAGTTGACAATAATCAATATTTGTTTTGCATAAGGGAACAACTTGAGGCCACATTCAGAAGTAATAATGAAACAGTGATTCATCATCCCTCTATTTTATGTTGAACAAAAGTTTCATGCCAATATCATAGGTCTAGCTATGTCAAAGTGTCCAACAAAGGCATCTATGATCTGTTGGAAGTGACTAATAGATTCAGTGCTAGGTGGTGAAACCATCTAAGAGCTTCATCCCTGAATGAATCAGGGGAAGTTTCAATATAATGTTGTTTTGAGGCATCCACTAATAACAAGTATCAACAAAAGCATCAACATGGGCAGCATGGTCTTGTCTAGGGACTCAACTATTGATATTTTGACTTCCTTTATTATTATTATTATTTTAATGCTAAGTGTTAAAATTGGTTCTATTTCAATTTGCAGGATAGATTTCTACAAGCAACAGTCAATTGGAAGAAGAGTATAGGCTTCAATTGTAACATTTTTCCTTAAACCTATACTTCTAGCATATTAGGAAAAATTATGCTTAGGTGATATTGTGAAGGAACCCAGTGCCCTGCTTTAATGTTAGTTTATGTCAAACTTCAAAGCTTAATTGAAGGGATGCCAAATTTTCACTTTAGCATGGCTAAGCCTTCTTGTATTAGTTACAAGAACTCTTCTAATTGAACCCAAACCACAAGAGCCGACAAAACACCATTAAATATCAATCCTTCTTTAAGTTTTTATATAAATTCATTGTTTTTTGTCTTCATCTCCATATGTTGTACTATTAGAAGTTGACAGGTTTAACAGTGATTTAAGATTTGGTTATCCTTTTTGCTAGGTATGATTGGGATGCTACAACAACAATGGGTTTCCTGCAGAGATATGGACTTGCAGGTGTATATTTCTTCAATTCCTGAATGCTTTTCTTTTGTCAAAATGTTGCATATACTTATGTAAAGTATTCTAGCCTCCTAACTGCACATCATTTTTTTGAATTTTGAACCAACATTTGCACATAGCATTTTTTGAACTTTGAAGTAATTCATCCCTGATTATAGCATATTTTTAACATCTTAACATTGTGTCTATTATCCTTTGGTTACAGTTGGACATTTGAATTTTTTTATTAATGAATTCATGTAATTTAGAAGGGACTGCCATGCTTTTCTTTTGTAATATCAAGTTTCCAGATCCACTGCATTTAAAATGGTTGGACTTTACTAATGCCTAATTAAAACCACACTTTAATATTGGACAATGTTGCATGTACATAGTTCTTGTAGTTTTTTTAACAAAATGAAGCCATTCATTGTCATGCAAGGACTTTGGCCTTGGATGTTTTCTAGTGGCATTTATTTGAACTTTTGGATTTTCACCATCATGTGCATATTAAGGGATTGTGTTTGGGCATATTCCTTGTCTCATAGATTCATGATTTTCCCTGTATTTTTGCAGTCTCCTATAAACCATGTTTGGGAATGATTCTTGAAATTGTTTTTTTTAGTTCTAACATGTATTGTTTTTAGTTTCTAAATTGCTAATCAATTTCTGCATTTGACATGGCTGGACTGCAATCCATATGATTTTAAACTGAACATTGAGTGCAACCATGCAACCCTCTCTGGGCACAAGTAAGCAAACTTCCCACTAACGTTCTATCAAACAGCTAATTCTAGTATCATTGGATTCTGCTAAATTCAATGTAAACTCTATCAGTTATCTGCCCCTTGATATTTTTATTTCCTTGTGATTTCTCCTAAGGACCAAATTATATGTTTATTTCTGAATGTTTACAGTCCAGTAGTAAAATGGATGATATCTTTGGGAATTAATATATGATGACTTTTTTTAGTTGTCATCACGAGCTGGAAATGGCCCGAATTTATGGGATGCTTGGTAATATTGACGCAAACACTGGAGATGCCCAGACAGGTAATGGGGCTTATGGTCCTGTTTTGTTTGATTGAATTCATAAGTTTCCACTTTCGAATAATGGATTGCATCCCTTTCTAAGCTAATATTTTATATTTTGTATTCAACATGTCTAGTTTGGGATACTGATCAATTTCTCACAGATAGTAGTGAAGCAACTTTGATCATGTTGACTGTTAGAATGTAAGCCTTTACTTGCTTTTTATCCAAAGAAGTCTCTAATTGCTTTCATGTTTATGAATGTCATAAAAATTATAAAATCCTTCTTACACAACTTCTTTACCTTTTATTCAAGGTGGACTTGCACCTAGTGGTTTCAACTTCGATGCAAAACTGTAAGTAATATGGAATTCGTCAACTTATACATTCCTCATTATGACCAACCACAAAATATGTGTGCGTTCAAGGCATTCAAATGTTACCATTGTTACTACATGTTTAAGTGAACTACACTACACCTCTTCCTGAATGGAAACCTGTCAAATTTTTTTTTGTTAATTCTACCACCAGGTGTCACTTTTTCGACGGTGTTCCGATGCTTTTGTTGAAGTTCTGACACCTTTAATCGACACTTTTGTTGAATCCCCAACACCTGGCCCGTCAAATATTCAAAACTTTCTGAAAAACCACTGACGACTTTTCCATGCCTCCGACACTTCAGCCCATCGGAAGGCCAACCCTTCAACTGTCGGTACATGTCAGATATTCGACGGTTCGTCCATGCCTCCGACACTTCATCCCATCGAAATTCTGACACTTCAAGTGCCGGTATGTGTCAAATATTCGATAGTTTGGCCATGCCTCCGACACTTCATCCCGTCAGAAGGCGGACACTTCAAGTGTCGGTCTGCGTCGAATATTCGACGGGTTTTGCAAGTTTTTAAGGGCACTTTGAAATAGATAGTTGTTGAATATTCGACACCATGGTTGTGTCGGATCTTCGACCGACATTGATTACATGTCGAATATCCGACGTCAGGCCACCGACGACCAAAAAAAGTGTATGTGTCGAAGATGCGACAGAGAAGTGTCGAACTTCAGACATGCAAGGTGTCGGTGTCCAGTGTTCCAAACTCAATTACTTCTATGGATTTATGGTCTGCATCATTTATTGAGTAAAAACTTCACACATCCTGTATTTGGGTATCCTTCTACTTTTTGCTCTTCTTGTTGTTCATCCTTTTTTATCTGCATTATTCGACTCTACTGCATAAAACTCATTTTGCGAGAAATGAGCCATTGATACCCAAAGAAATAGAAGCTTGCTCCAAAAAAATTTATCTTCAAGTCTTCATTCTCCAATATTACTTCAACACATCCATCTCTTTCTTATTTATACTCTTTTTAATGTGTCCACTTATTGAAGGTCCTTAACCTTGGTGATTCCCCAACTCATTTGTGTCTTAATCAAGTTACATATTGTTTCGGAATGCCACTTATCATAATTCAACTCTGTGGGGTTTAGCACACATATGACACTTGCTTTGTGGGATTTTCACTCACAAGTCCATATCTGAGTGGTATTGCACACATCCTTAATTTTCACATTCTTCTTCAAAGTTGTTATGTGTGCGCATATGACCTATGTTATAGTGGGACCTTTGCACTTTCTAAGCTTCCATATTTTTCTCTATATACTTCTTCAAACTGGATTTGTATTTGGAAGACTCCATTCAATTTATTCATTTTTTTGACAACACATACTTAGTTGACAAAATGATCCTTGTTGATTTCAGTTGCTGACATGAATTCTTTGTTGATCTCGTCCATTGACATCAATGGCAACACAAAGGTTCAACATATGCAATATTGATGAATACTATTCATTACTTTAAATTTTTGTTTGAATGTTGTAGAATGCTACATTATATTATTCTACTATCATCAAATAACTTACCTCACACATACCAAGAATTGAATCTCGTGAAATATTTAGGATTGATGTATGAATCCATTGATCTATGTTTTTACTTACCATATTATATATTATGGACAACATGCAACAAAGTTGGAATGTCCTGAATGTCAAATTAGTAGATATCGAACAAATATAGTAACAAATAAGGTCCCCTGCAAGGTTATTCATCGCATTCCCATAATTCAATGTTTCCAACAATTGTTTAGGTGAAAAAACATGGAAAAAATTATGAATTACCATGCATGAAATATAAGTGAATATGGTGTTATGTGAATGGTGACAAGGATTTCAATACCTCTTACAATGATTATGCATGGTGATTCTAACATTTAGATATAACAAAATTTAACAATGGTGCAAAACACAGACTCACAATACACATGAATTTATGTTGGAAAAACCTTTCTAAGGAAAAACCAACAAACTAGTAAGATTTACTACTCATCTATTAGCAACTCTCTTAACCAATGTTTACAACAACGATTTACTAGATCACAATAGCTCAAGTGTAAATGCACTTACACTCTACTTCTTTACTCAAGTACAATACAGTGTATACAATACATTTAACATTTCCACCACATCTTATTTATAGATGCAATACTCTAATTCATGAAAACTGAATTAGTTACAACTAATTGCTCCATTAATGACAATCCATAACTTTCTAACAATTTTTTGCTATTATGTTACAGTCGAATTGACTAAGTCAAATTTAATTGACCGCTAGTCGATCTTCTCATTGTTCAATTGTTCGTCGAATTCCTTCTCACTTTATGCTCGTCGACAAACTGTGGTCTTTGATTAATAGACTATTCTAGTCATCCAATCAAACAAATTGCCACTGTTTGGTGACTTAAATTCCAAACAACTTGTTAGCCAATCGACTATTGAATTCGACCATCGATTTACATGCAAAGAATATAACATACCCAACATTCTCCCACCTGTTTTGTTATTTGAATATACATAAGATTTTAGAACTTCTCGGTGCTCACTGACTTGGTTAAAGAGTCTATAGTATTCTTCACATGGATACCATTTCCAGTAATAATTTAGGGTTCTCCACCATTTCTCTCACAAAATGGTATTGTACATCAATATGCTTTATCTTTGAATGGTATATAGGGTTCTTGCTAGAAATATTGCACTTTGATTGTCACAATTCAACCTAACAACTTTTTTTAAAACCCTTCCTCTCAACACAATCTCTCCAACCAAAATTCCTCTTTGCTTGCATGAGAAGTTTCCATGTATTTAGCCTCAATAGTTGACAGTGTAATAACTGAATTCCTCCAGCTCATCAAAGTGACTGCCCCACCAAATAACTTACAAACATATTCACTGGTTGGCCTTCTATGATTGAGATCTCTAGCCTAGTTAGAGACAAAAAGGCATGTACACTTATTATTTTATCAGTTTCAAGTTTTACTTGGTAGAAGATTGCAAAATCCGTTGTGCTAGGAAAATACATGAATACTCTTTTAACAACGGTCCAAAGATCTTTCCTAGGTGTCAACATGTAGATATTTAATATTCCATTTCATGGGAAATACCAGGTCGAGTACAGACCATTGAAAACATCAGAATACCTACAACACTAGCATAGGGAACATGTTCCATGTACTTTATCTCTTCTTGTGTCTTAGAACATTGTTCAACAGATAATTTAACTCCTACGAGAATGAGGACCTTAGCCATTTTTCACTCATGCATGTTGAAGTGTTTCAAAACTGTCTCATCATATTTACTCTAATTTAACCAGAGCCTTCTACATACTCGATCTATTTTAATGTTTATTCCAATAATTAAATGTGTTGCTATGATATCCTTCATGTTGAACTTCGATGAGAACTGCAATTTGACCTCCATGGTAATATCTATGTTGTTTCCGAATAACAAAATATCGTAGACATACACAATTACATATAGAAAGTGGCCACTGACTTTCTTACTATACACATAATGATCAACCTGACTTCTCACAAAACTTTGTTGTTGAATATACATATCAAACTTATGGTACCACATCCTTGGGGATTGCTTTATACCATAGAGGTACATTTTGAGCTTTTATACCAAATCCTTCCCCCCTTTCACTGGGAATCCTTCATGCTTCTTAATATAAATTTCTTGTTCAATATCACCATGAATAAATGTTTTCTTAATGTTCATCTGTTCTATTTCAACATTAAATGTTGCATCTAAAGAAATAAGTAAAAGAATTTGTCCAGGAAGATCTTGAATCAAATGTAACCTCACAAGAATTACGACAAAGATAAGCATAATAATGGAGAGAGAATAATAAAACAGAAACATAAGAGAGAAAAATCAATTCGTATAAACTAAATCTGATTTTTATTCACCAATAAGGTTACATTTATAATACATCTCCAAGGAAGATACTTGTGAGACTAAAGAGGAAGTTGAACTCCCCACATCTGGCAGGCTTACATAACATAGAAAACATCACTAGACATAGTTGTCAGTCATAACTCTTGAAGTAGATCAGTTAACTAAGTGTAACTAATAGTAGGTGGACCAAGAATGTGTATTAGCTAGTTAACTGATAATAACTAATGATGGAAGGCACATAAGAGATGTTCAGTTGAGTGTTAGTGCTCATCATAGCTCATACTAATTCAGGTGATGAAATCAAGGCTAATTAACTCAAGGTAGGCTCCTAAATTATAGGAATCGTCTCAAGTGGGTCTATAATCATGCATGAGAGCGCAGTAAATCCTAGAAACAAGGAAGAGGGCACATCTAAGGATAATGAGGCTAATAATGACAAAATAATAGTCCAAAGTAATCAAGACACTTAGGACTACACACTAGGTGGTCAATTGATAATGGTTTAAGTACTAGAAAATCAAATAAATTATTAAGGCTAATGTCTAGATGGGTTGAATATTACAACACTCCCCCACCCCCATTAATCCCAACTTCTGTGAAAAATAAAAGGATATTAGGGCCCAGCAACAAAGTCTAAGGTCACCCTTTACAAATTTATTTGTGCATGTAAAATGAGGAAAGAGGCAAAACCTCATGGGGAAAATCCTCCCTCAAGAATGTAAATGGCATATAAATTAAATGAATGTATTTACTCTATATTGTTCTTCACTTGAATAAGTTGAATGTACTACTTCTGGCTGGAAACTTGGTGGAGTTGTTGTAGATGCCTTGACCATGTATTAGTTTTCCAATGTTGTGCAGACAAAAAACATGTGGAGAAACCCCGTGAAACTCATCTTCTGGTGATGAAGGAGCATTATATGAATGGTTCTTGATGTGAAAACATAAATTATCAGATATTAATTCAAAATCAGATATGGAAAAGAGATATGTGTAATCATCTCCTAACCAAAGAACATCAATGAAATCAACGGGATCAATTTCTTGTGTAGCTACATAATGGTCAACCAAACCATAAACCTTTCTTCCAAACTGATGTAAAACCTTTCTAATTTTTTAATGGAGATTATGAGGCTATAAAATATCAGAATATAAGTCATATGGAGCAGCAAACAACCAAGTCATAGTGGCTCCAAAATTAGGTAGAGTCATAGTAGGAAAACTAGGTGCAACTAAAATACATTGACAGTTGGGAAAATGTAGAGAGTATATGAACCTTAAATTGAACCCAATGAAGGTTATATCAAATAAAAATGTATGTAATATCAACCCAAATATATCCATTCACATCAAAAACCAACCTATGAAGGAAAACAAATAAATAATAACTACTTGTACTAGTGACACAGTATCAGAAACCATGAAATTGTGCAATTTACCAACTGGAGAATTTGAGAGTTGTAGGGTATTTTGTGCATGAAATGGATGGGATACAAGTGTTATAACCTGAATATAAGCCTGAAAATTTTCTTATAAATCATATAAATAAGAATATGAATGTATTTTGAAAGAGTTGTATGGAGGCAAGTCAGAAACTAGTGACAAAAAACTAGTATTAGCGGGAGATGGATTTGGAGAACTGATATGTGTCTTATCCAAAGGAGTAAATGAGATTTCTGATTCTGATATATCAGAATGTGTATAAAAATCAGAGATGTGGGAAAAATACTTGACTCTTATAATCAAATCATGATAAACATTCCCTTTGAATTGTGCATTGTGGTAGTGCTCCTGGGATCAACAGAATTTTAACTTTTATGTTCCTTTCTTTCTAGAAAAATATGGAACATCAATGTTGTGCCTTTCTAACAACTAAGTCACGATGTCCATCTTCTTATTAAAACAAGATTTTTCAATGTGAGAAATTTTACTACAATAGGCACACTTCGATCTCCCTTTCTTGTTGCTCTTCTTCTTGGAATTTGAACCTTCATCGGTAGAATTAGAATCTTAATCTTTGGAATCTGACTATGGCTTCTTCTCCTTCATTTTTTCTTCCCTTTGTACTTGGAATTATTGCTTTCAAGATATTCAAGCGTATGATCCTTGGAGGTTTCGAGAGTCCCCATTTGAATCATCTTGACTTTCTCTTGGGTGAAAGAATCTATGAATGCATCCAAGGATGGCATCCTATGATTTTGAATGGAAAGCTAAGTACATTGGAATGTTGAAAGAAAAAATGAGTGTTATAGACCCAACTTGGATAGGATGGAAAGAACTAATTTCTCTTCTTTCTTCTCAATTCCACACTACTTGAGAAAAAGCACTAGTGACTTGAACTTGATGATGAATTCCTCAATGGTTTCTAATTCACTTGGTCTCAATGAGATCAACTCATTCTCCAATTAATGTCCTCTAAGATCATCCTAATTTTTGAAAAGGGATTCAAGTTTGATCCACACTTCATTGGGGATTGTCAAGCCATCAAGATGGAGAAGAAGTTCTAGAGAAAGAGAGAAACAAAGCAAGCCATAAGCTTCATCCTTCCTGTTATGCCACTTTGCTTTCTTAACAACTACATTTGGCTTGATTTATAAAGCCATAGTAACTCTGTAGAGACCTTTGTTGCGTAATAGTATCTCAATAATGGATTTCCATTCATGGTAATTCAAGGAATTCAATGTTACTATCTTCTATAGATCCATGCTTTGTTGTTGCACTACTGGTGAGAGAACTGAACACTTGCATAAAACTTGAATTTCTTTTTTGTAAGCTCAATGACACTGTACTTCGAAAAATAGCACATTATCAGGGTGCTTCACACCCGGTTATACTTCTCTGGATAAATCCATAGGTGGGGATGCAAAGATACCAGGATTTATGTGGAACCCAGTTGCTTCTGGTGCACCAATGGAATTATTTAAGGATTGAAATGACCTGACTAGGATCTGGTACCATATAAGAATTTGCACATGAATATGTTGAATGAAATGTAATTTCACAAGAATTACAACAGAGATAAGTTGAATAATGGAGAGAAAATAATGAAACAGAAACATAAGAGAGAAAAATCATTTGGTATAAACACCATCTTATTATTATTTATCAATAAGGTTACATTTATAATACATCTCCAAGGGAGATATTCGCTATCCTAAAGAGGAATTTGAACTTCACACATGTGGTAGGATTAGATAACATAGAAAACATCACTAGACATAGTTTCCATTCATAACACCTGAAGCAGATACATTCATAGTGTAACTGACTATAGGTGGACCAAGAAGGAATATTAGCTAGTTAATTGATGATAACTAGTGATGGAAGGAACATAAGAGGTGTTCAATTTAGTGTTAGTGTTCATCGAAGCTCATACTAACTCAGGTGACGAAATCAAGGCTAGTTAACTCAAGGTATGATCCTAAATTATAGGAACTGACTCAAGTGGGCCTAAAATCATGCATGAGAGCACATTAACTCCTAGAAACAAGAAAGAGGGAACATTTGAGGATAATGAGGCTAATAATTAAAAAATAATAGTCCACAGTGATCAAGATAGTTAGGACTGTACACTAGGTGGTCAATTGATAATGGTCTAAGTACTAGAAAATCAAATAAATGAGTAAGGATAATGTCTAGATGGGATGAATATTCCAACAATAAGTACCCTAATGGAAGTTAACTTTGAAACAAGATATAATATCTCACTAAAGTTTACTCATGGACTTGGGAATATCCCTTCGCTACTAGTAGAGCCTTGTACTTCTCAACTAGACCTGTTGCATTCAACATTTTCTTAAACACCCATTTATTGTTGGCGGGTTTCTTTCCATTTGTTAATACGACCAGACCCCATGTTTCTTTCTTCCATAAGGACTCCATTTCTTAGTCCATGGACTCTTTCTAGAGTTAACCCCTTGTCGATTTGATTACTCCCTTTATCGACCTGCGATCCTCTTCTATGGAATTTAATGTAAAAGCAAAGTGAAAATATGGTGGATTGTACCTTTCATTTTTTTTTCTTTGCTTGACTAGATGTCTTGACGACCGGAGTCTGTAGTTCCACCTCTTTGCCATATTTATATGACTCATCTAAACCATGACTTTCATCGTTCCATTGAAACTCTAGATTTTCTAGTTCTTTTTCTCTAATTTATCCTCTTCAATCCTAAAAGTAATTCTAAATTCCCTAAATATCACACCTCTATTTTAAATTATCTTCCTTGTGACTACATTCCATATCTTATATCTATTCACTCCATCTTTGTACCCGATGAAGATGCATTTCTCAAACTTGTTGTCAAGTTTGTTTCTTTTCTCCTTTGGGACATGCACAAAAGCATCACATTCAAAGAATCAGATATGTGTAAGAGAGTTCCTTCCCCAGCCAATGATTCATATGGAGTCTTTTTTTAACTATATTTGTCGATGATGAGCTATTCACCAGGTAACATGTTGTGTCAACTGAATCTACCTAGAATTCTTATTTGATATCTTCACCATTGAGCATGCTCCTTGTTTTTTCCATCAGTTTTCTATTCATTCTTTCAGCAACTCCATTTTGTTGAGACATGCATGGAGTTGTGTTTTATCGAGATATACCATGCTATCTCTAGAACTGGTCGAACTCCTTACTACAAATTTCTCCTTCGTTAGTAGTTCTCAACTCCTTGATCTTTCTACCAATTTGATTTCTACAAGATATTTTAACTCTTGAAACCTTTCAAAAAGCTCAGATGCCTTCCTTAGAAAATAGAACCATGTCATTTTATAGAATTAAACAATAAAAGAGACATAATATTGGGATCCCCCTGGTGATGGGAACACTATTGTTCCAAACATATCATTATGTATTAAACCCAGTATTTCCTTAGCCCTTGTGGCCCTTGATGGGAAAATTACATGACTTTGTTTACCATAAATACAATGTTCATAGAAGTCTACTTCTAAATAACAATCAGGGATACCTTATACCATACCTTTACTATGTAGAGCACGAAAACCTTTCTCACCAATATGTCTCATCCGCTAATGTCACAACATGTTCGAGTTGACTAGACATGAAGATATGACATTGGATTCAATAAATATTGTATTCGCACATCCATTGGTATATATTCTTCTCAAACATAGATTGCACACCTGCATTTCCCATCTTGCTAATAGAAATCAAGTTTTGAGCCAAAGCTCAAATATGCAACACGCATGGAAGAGTTCCTATCCTTCCATCTTTTAGGATAATTCGGACTTTACCTTGTTTGAAATTCCTAATCGATGAATCGTCTCCTAGAAGAACATCGCCACTATCATATTTCTCATATTCATAGAACCGCTCTTTCTATGGTTTATATGATATGATGCACCAAATTTGATCGACCAAGGCTCATGATCTGACTATGCACTTGTCGAGGAAAAATACACATCTCCTTTCTCTTTAGTCGAAGGCTTACTTTTATTTGGTTTCACTTCCTCAGATCTTTTGTTTTCATCAACTCTCGTTGAATTAAGATCTTGCTTATAATGCCTAAATTTACCACATTGACAACATTTTGTCGTCGTTGGACCAAGGGATCTAGATTTGGTCTTAGATTTCCCCCTTGAATTTGATTTTCTACCACATGTTTTCCCTTTTCCTCTATCTATTGGTCGACCTCTCACCATTAAAGCATCATGGGTCGATCCCACCATGTATTCCACCTCATCTCTTCTAAAAACAGATATGCAACCGCATATTTGATCTTCAATGTAGTATTATTGCTTTTAATATCCTTTACCAAGATATCCCAAGAGTCAAGAACACAATAGATGAATACGTTTCTCCTCCTCTATGATTTTTATTTCCACTAACAACAAATAACTAACACCATTGTTGAACGCATTCAGGTGCTATGTGACCAAGTCACCCTCAGAATGTATAACTTCTTCCAAAGAAACAATTTGTTAACCAAAAAATTTGACTGGTACAAGTTCCCCAACTATTCCCACAGTTTATTTGTAGTATATTCTCTTGAGGCATTCAAGAATACAAAATACTCCTTGCTTTTATGTCAAGATTCTTCCAATATTTCAATGAAATACCTGTCGAGGTTGTTCCAGGGTTGACAATAACCTCTTGATCTACAAGGAGATCCTCCATTTTGAGATTCCAAAGCCCAAAATTATGTCCTTTGAAAATTTTAATTTCTATCCATGAATTGTTGGCCATTGTATCTAAGAATCAATGTTCTAGAACTCCCATTGAAATTAGGTATTCTCCATATCCAAGATCAAACTAAAAAACCCTCAGTAACAAAGGTATTCCCTTGAATCCAAATATAACTCTTATAGGGATTATGCATAATACAACAACCTAATCAATTCACGTCAAGAGAAATGGGGCATTGTTCATTGAGATTCTCATAGACAACAACCTAGTCCCACTTAAGCAACAAAAACTCTCAAGAGAAGGAAATAATATGTTTTAGAATCGCTTACAAGAGAAGGTGTTACATCTTTTTGAGCAATCACTTATATAATATTTGACCAACAACCTTCTAATTTGAAGGAGTTTCTAGGTTACATGGTGGTCTATTTGTAGATATTTTCAATCAATCTCAAGTAAACACTTTAACAAGTAAATATTTGAAAACTATCACATATTCATATAGGGTCAATATATAAAAATGCATAGGTATGATCAACCTCATGTAATTCTTGATAGAGAGAGGAAGGCTCTCTAGGAGGAGTTGAAGTTTAATCCAATTTTCAATCCTTTATTATTATTTCACAATAATACTTAAATCATTTATTTCATCCCAAATTTTCATTGCAAATCAATATTTACTTGCAGCAAAAATAAAACAAGGATCACTGAAAGATAACCATGCACAAGAGACACAAATATTTATCATAGGAAACCCAAACGGGAGAAAACCCAACACAATTTCCTCTGTAGAAATCAATCCAAATTTCAAGTACAATACCAAACATGAAGATTAATCCCTATATCGAGAGTGTTTCCTTCCACAAGAAACCCTGGCGAACCTTGGGAGAGATAGAGATAATAAGATAACCCCAAAATCGCTTCTAGTTATTTTCACTTGTCCTCCTTGAGTAGTGTACACCAATTGAGAGAGATGAGCTTACTTGAATGTGGAAAATGAAGTGTGAGAACACTTATATTTATATTCTTTAGTTGAATTGATTTCACTCTTGAGGTCGAATTGTACTCTTGTCTTCTAGGTCCAAGTTCCCCTTTTTCCTAGGGGTATTTTCCCCTTTCTTGTCTTCCAATTCCTTTGGGACTTCTTCAATGGACTGTGTTGACTTATTTGGATATTTCTTCATCACAAAAAATTTCTCCTTGTTTATATATCCTCACATGTGCCACACATTTTTCACTTGAGCTCTAATGTTGATTTGATCATATTGTACGAAGTTCCAGACAATTCTTAAAACCAATTGGAAAATTCTACATTACATTAGACTTTGTCTAATATACAAGGATATAATATCTCCTTGTAACATAGAAAATTCATATCACTCTATAAGAATAGATCACTCCCACTACAGAGCACTCCCACACAACAATGTGACCTATAGCCTACTACCACTCCAATCAACACATGATTGGATGAGGCTAAGCATCTAATCCCTCTATACATATAATCAAAACATGACTAATTAGGACTATGATGGGGTCATTCTCTCCCTACGTCGTGAACCCATCTAAGAGAATGATCTGTAGAATGTTTTCCCAATATTGGAACCAAGAAGAAAATCAACACTTCCTCTCAGCAAGGGAGACATTTTGTGTCACCCAAAGCCAATAACTTAATGAGAATGTCCTTCAATATTCCATCTGCATTTGTAGAGTACTTGAAGTGCATCTGTATTAGAACTGAATTGTATATGTACTGCAATTGAAACTACATTTGTATTACAATGTCTGCACTACAACTACATATGTACTACTATGTCTATACTACAATTTCATATGTACTACCATCTTGGTATTTAGGCCATTCACCTCTTTTGAATGTCTGCCGCTCATATATCAAGCCATCACGATGTTTGGGCCACTCATCTCATATGAATGTTTTATTTCTCATCTATAATACCATCACGGTGACTGGACCACTCATATCTCATATGAATGTCTGCTGACTCATATGTAATACCATCATAGTGTCTAGGCCATTCATCTCTCATATGAATGTCTTCCTGCTTATCATGCCAATGTCACATATCCAACAACACTCCCTCACACTCAGGGAGGTATTCTTCGTCACACCAAGCTTGGTGAGAATGTCATCTATTTTCTCATTTGTGGATATGTACTAGAGATTCAGTACTCCTTTATGCACCATGGCTACAATTTGTTCTATTTTTGCTATACTGAGTTCCACAGGATCATGCTTCCCACTAATCCATGATATCTTAGTTGATACAATGCTTCAAGCCGCTTTCTCTGTCCATTTCACTTCTCTTAGTCAGAATTTGTATATATTTTGCAAATTCACTTCATCACTTTATAATATATCCAACTGTACCGTGCAAGTGTCTCCACACCTACATGTACATCACCAAATATGAATTTGAAGTCGAGTCACTCAACTTGTTTAGATTCATATCCATAGGTATAGTCATGGACTTGAAGTCTATCATTCTGAACCTCTCTGGATCTCAACTATGTACTCCCTCTGACTGAGGAAGATCTCATATGGCCTCTGCCACACTTCTAATCTCAAGAAGTGATGCATTAGGATAAGATACCTCATATCAAACAAGTCCAAATCCCTCTTGCACTCGACATTTAGCTTCTCTATTCCCATAATGGAACAAATCAAATAATATAACACCAAGATCAAATCAACAATCTTGTATTAATTTTTGGAATTCACATCATTCTTGTTGAAGTCCAAACTCATAAAGTACATGTTTATCCTAACATTCCAAGTCTTGGGTGCCCACTTGAGTCCATATAAAGTCTTATTTATCATCAAAAAGTTGTGTTGCAACTACTCCTTATATGCATGATTATTCTATTCCCTCTGCATCTGGACACTCTGCTCCCTCTTCATTTGAGTATTTTTCATCTCTGTATATGGACACTCCACACTCTTTGCATATGAGTATTGAAGAAACATGTTGTCTTATGCACTTGTTTATCGTTGTGTATTCATCTGTGTCATCTCTATCAAGTGGGTTTCTTGAGATCCTTCTCTTTCAAGGAAACCGAATACTATCCATGACTCCCTCTGAATATGAAAACTAGTTGTCCTGCATGTGTGATCTTGTAGATCCACTTGGAATCAATCACTAACTTCCCTTATGGTCTCAAAACTATCTCCCTCACATCAATCTTCATGATAGACTGATATTCTCCCATCATTATATACTTCCAAACTTACTGGCATATTAACTCCTCATTACTAGAAGGTTTGGAATCAACTGTAACTCATCAATTCCATATAACATGAGAACTTTTGAGATCTTTTGTTCTCTCTCTAAAATCCTTCTTGCATCCTACAAGGATCATGAGGCCATTATATCTTCTTCCTAATTACTCCATCATCTATAGGTATATCTACTAGTTCTATTGCGTCATCCTGATAGACATAAGGATGATCATTGTACTAGAGGGAAACTCATATTTTGGAGCTTCTTGCTCCTCAGTATCAAACTCCACGCGAGACCTTCTAGATCTGAAATCTATTGTCTTCTTCTTCTTCCTTAGCACATGGATGTATGTTGGACAAGCAAATATCTATTTTGCAAATGTTTCCTCTGGAGTCTTGTCTTTCCAATATTTGATGAGGATGCTTGATCTAAACATGACTGTCGTACTAGGTGCATATTCTTGTAAGAACATGGGTGTACTTTTACACTTTTCATAATGAACCTATTCTACAACACATAACATAAATGTTCAAACGAGTTAACCAGTACTAATTTAAATAATTATGATATTTATCAATAGAACAACAATTCAAATCAAGCACATAAACTTTAACTCGATCTATTGGATCAAGATAAATGAATTGAATCGCAACAACCGGTACCATAACTTATTTTGACTCGGATACCTTTGCTTTTGGAACAGTAACTCGACCTTTATCTACTAATGGATATGTTTTTGGATCAATGCGATCAAGGTTAATGGGAAAGTGGTATACTCACATCCAAAAATGCAGGTGCTATAACCCCCCAATATTTGCTTTTACACAAAGTAAAAAATACTTATCTTTATCTTTCTGTTGGCTCCCTCTGGATTTCTTCCTTAGTGCAGAGATCACTGGAGTTTCTAGGAGGGGCCTTTCCTTCATCATCTGATCAGGAACCCTTGATCTTCTTCTTCCTGAACTTCTATAACTTATGGAATTCTTCACCATTTGTCTTCATGAAGTCGATCACCAATGATAGTCACTTAGTTCAAGACATCATCCAAGGATGATGATGTCATTGGCGTACATTTATTTTGAGTGAGCTAGAAGAAATAATTCTTATGAATATCATCTGCAATCTCCTCGAGCTTATCTTCTTTTTCCTTCATTGGAGGAGGCTTATCAACATTTGTTGTTGATGCATGTTGCATTTCCTTTCTTTTTCCTTGAGTGCATTAGTAAGCAAAGTGACCAAATTTATGACAATTGTAACACTTTATCTTTAAAAGATCCCTCTTCCTTTAAACTGGGCTTATCCTTAACTTGTATTATTCTTCATTTCCAACTTTATTCTTCTTCATTTTCCTTTTCTTGCATGAGATACATGAGCTTGATTTTCTTCTTCTTTAGGTTTCTGTGAGCTATTCTTTGATAATACTCTGGCCTCTTCGTGAACACAATCAGCCCATAGTCGATCAAACTTGGATATCTCCTTTCTTTCACAAACACTTTGAATAAAGGATTCTCGTGAGGAAAGAAGTTCATTAAGAATTACCGTAACAAGTTTTGCATCCTCAATAAGGTTCCAATGGCTTTAAATTGATATCTCAATTGGGATACCTTCATAAAGTAAGTAGCCACTGAATCTGAATTGGTCATCTTCATGGAACAAAGTTGATTTCTCAAGGCTAGTCTTCTGCTCGTGGTTTTCCTTTCGAACAATCCTAATAAGGAATCATGCATTGCTTTAGCAGTATTTAACTCAGAGATATAGGAATAAAGTGGTCTTTTACAGATCTACCAAGATCCTCTTTACCTTCACTTCATTCTTCTTATATTTGTCTTTCTCTCCATCATCTTCTAGTTCTGAGATATCCTTCTTTACATAGTCTTGGATTTCATTTTCTTCAAAAATGAAGAGCATTCTTGTCTTCCAAGATCTAAAATTTGAAGCACCACCCTATTCGTCTTCTACTCTAACGTTGGATGCCATTTTGAAAATATTTGATACAGAAACCCTCGCAAGAGCTAGATCAAATTTGAAGCTTGAAAAAAATGAAATTTAACTCCACAGATAGATGTGCCCTCCTAGGGAGAGTTCCAGTATGCTAAGATTTAACCCAGTATTTGGTCAGAAAGGATCAAAACTAGAAGCCCTAGTTCTTGACCCTGACAAAGATTAGGTCAAAACTGAAAATTCACCAAACTGAAATATGCTTCCACATATAAGTGCACCCTCTTAGGGTGAGTTCCATAGTGCTCCTTTCAAGTACAATGTATGGAGAGAAGTTCCTAAAATTGGAATGACCCTAGTTTCCATATTATGGCACAAACAGTCTCTCGCAATGGCATCTATTTAGAACTGTACTAGTACCATGTTGAATTTTAATCCAATTTTCAATCCTTGATTCCTATTTCACAATAATACTTCAATTATTTACTTCATCCCATAAGTTCATTGCATATAAATATTTACTTGAAGTAGAAAATAAAACAAGGATCACTGAAAGATAACCATGCACACGAGACAAATTTATCTAAGTAGTAAGGAAACCCAAATGAGAGAAAACCAACAAAATTTTCTTTGAAGAAATCAATCAAAATTGCAAGTAAAATACCAAACATGAAGATTAATCCCTCAAAACAAGAGTGTTCCCTTCTTCCACAAGAAACCCTAGCAAACCTTGCAAGAGATAGAGATAATAAGATAACCCCAAAAATTACTTCTAGCAATCTTCACTTATCCTCCTTGAGTAGTGCACACCAATTGAAAGAGATGATCTTGCTTGAATGTCGAAAATGAATTTTGAGAACATTTCTACGTGTATTCTCCAGTTGACTTTATTTGAACTCTTGAGGCTGACTTGTACTTTTGTCTTCTAATTCCAAGTTTCCCTTTTTACGAGGGTATTTTTCCCTTTCTTGTTTCCACTTCCTTTAGGATTTCTTCAAAGAATTTCCTTAACTTCTTTGGATATTTCTTCATCATAGAAAATGTATCCTGGTTGATATCTCCTCGCATTCTTCACTAGAGTTCTAATATTGATTTGACCATACTCTAATAATTCTTAGACACTTCTTAAAGCCAATTGTCAAATTCAACATTAGATTAGACTTTGTCAAATATACAAGGAGATAATCTCCTTGTAACATGGACAAGCCATTCACTCTATAAGAACATATCACTCCTTCTATGGAGCACTCTCACACAGAGAGTATGCAATGTGACCTCTAGCCTAATACCACTCCATTCAACACATGATTGGATGAGGCTAAGCATTCGAGCCCTCTATACATATAGTCAACACATGACTAATTAGGGCTACGATAGGGCCATTCTCTCCCTAATTCATGAACCCATATGAAAGAATGATCTACAAAATGTTAACCTAATGCTGAAACCATGGAGAACATCAACAAGAGGATGCAAAGGAAAAGAAAATAAGACAAGGAAAAATGCATCCAAATGGACAAAGGTATAACATTCAGATTTAATTGTGTTCTTTTTCTTAAATTCAACATAAAAATTGCATTATTTAATGACCTTAAAACTTCTCGTAGGTTGAAATATACCTCCAAGACCACCCATGCCAGGTTAGAGAAGCACAGGAAACACTTGACCATGGTGGATAACTGAAATTGTATGCCTGTTTTGTAAGTATGTAAATTACTTTACCATCTCCTTACTGAAAAGATGCAACTAGTTCAATACTGATATTGTTATAGAAAGCAGGGGAATGACATGAATTGGGAACCCACAAAAAAAGAAATGAAGCTCACATTCAAGTGCAGGTTTCAAGTTGGCATTGAATGTGTGCAACTCGATAGGCAAGTTGAGGAGCAAGATAACACTATTGATGTTGGAGGAAAGAAAACCCATGACAATACTATGATTGTACAATTATCAAAATATAAGAGATATTGAATTTTAATATTAAATTTGGTTTAATTATATTTTTTATTTTGTTTCAAAGTCAACTATTATACATGAAGAAACTAGTAGACAAGCCTGGTGTGATTTCCCAAACCACGACTTCTCCACCTCAATAATGTAATAAACATTAACTTAATATGAACATTGAACTATAATTAAAATACAACCATGAGTGTTAACAATATATCTTTTTAGGTTTTATAGTGGATGTTGGTCCCGATCTTGGTGAGGCCACTCATTTTGTATGCAACATTAGGAATCAATAGAAGAGCAATATCCACCAAACAGAGATGAGGATGACATGCCTCTTACGAAATTTTTTAAGAATAAAAAACCCCATAGGAAACGATGTACAATCAACGTTATTTATATAATATAATGTGTACTATGATTTTGTACAATTAACTTTATTAATATAATTGTGTACTATTTGTAAGTGATTTATTTTATGGAATCTACATGTTTAATTATCGCACCAAGAGTGGCAAGGTGTTCCACAATCCAGTATCGGGGAGATGTTGTCACGTTCCTCACTTTATTCTACCAAAAATAAAAATTAATTAAACATTTTTATTTCACCACATAAAATAAAAATAAAAAATAGGTTTATAAGATAAAAATTTTAAACAAATAGAAAGTTATTAAAAAATTCAGGTTGGCTCATAAAATAAAATAATAAAAAACATAGCTCAATCTTAAATGCAAATCTATCGAGTACAAAGATGGTCAAATTTCTTGAGGTATAAATTTTTTCTAGACGTGTAAAAATTTAAGATTAAAAAAAATTACACCTCAATAAATTGGATCCCTCTCGTTGCTTGATAGATCCTAGTTTAAAATGGATTCATGCTAGTTTATGTTTATTTCAATTATTTTGTACTAAATATAGGTTATGGAAAATTCAGAGTGATATTAGGGGTGGGGGTAGGGTCCATATGAGCTTCCATCTTCACCTAATTGGTCTTGTTTAGTAGAGAATAAACTATTCTCGAAACCAAGCGAAGCTCGAGCAATATGTTTTTTGGCATCTTTCTTTTTTTAATTTCATTAATAGGACATTAAAAATGATGAACTATGTTGACCACCTAACCAACCAGGTGGGACACCATGAACCATGCACTTGTAATGTGTACCATGAAGATGATCAATATGTACTTGACGAAGTTTTTCAAGGGAGGCGATTTTTCCTCTTTCCTCTTAACTTTTCTCCATGAAATTTTTGCACCCCTATGGGGGATTTTGTAATGAAATGTCAGTATGAGGGTCAATTTTTGTAAAACTTAGTTACCTAGGACTCTAACATTAAGGAAGTCCTTTCATCAAGTGTTTTTTCCTTTGGATAATTAAAATTAATTTTTAGTGATTTTAATTACCAGGTTTTTTCACTCAAAATTTCCCCAAAAGTGGTGAAAAACGTTATAATGATCGAGTGTACGGGTTGATTAAGGCCTTGGAATGTTCTATGTTACCATGCTAGACATTATTCAAAGTCTTTTGGAATTTCATTCAGTCTTACATAGGATTTTAAATTTTTTATCACTAAAAAATGTCACTCAGCATAAAAACGTTGTGATGTAAATAGGGACAAGTGTCACCTAATTCCCATAAATAGCGGTGCGAGTACTCAAAATCAATGAAAGAGGCCCCCTAGTCCATTGGGCCAAGTTTGTAGTCAAGTTGTTGATTGTTGACAAGGTTTTGGACATATTTTCCTAAGTCAGTCAAGAAAATCAAGAAAATCGACAATTATTCATAATGGCATAATTTGTAAAGTGGCTAAAGTCACTTGGGGAGAGGAAATTAAGTTTTCAAATGTTATATTATGTTCCTAAGGTGAAGTTAGAGGCAAAAAGGGGCCCTCAATGCTAGTGTTTCTTTAGTTTAAAGTTGCCTCTATAGGAAGTGTGCCCCCCTCTCCATGGGTCCTTCTCTCTCTCATATGACAAGTGGCAAGCATGCAAATGCCCACTCTTCCTTCTCTTTTACTATTTAAGGAGGATTCTCCAACTCATTTGGGTTACATTCCCTCTTCTTTCTCAATATCTCTTGTTATTCTTGCTCTCTTGCTCTCATTTTTTAGAACCAATTTGTAATTTCCAACCATTGTGAATAATAGAAAAATTCTTTGGGGAAGATCTAGTGTGATGCTCTTTGTGGATAGATTGCTCCTATTTTTCATTGCTTGCATATGCCATTGGAGGTCAAAGAAACAAGCTATTTTGCTTGGTGAGATCTATTGCACTTATGTAGTAGATTTTATGAGTCTTCTTCCTTGCATTTGAAAAGTTCATACATTTCTTGGTTGAAAAGTGTGATTTTTCAAGTCATTTTTAGGGACTCACCTTTCTTGTTTATGTGAAGCAAATATCTCAAGTTGCAGGTTATCTACGTTGGAGAGTGGAATTCCTTGGTTGGATACCCCACATCTTCAAGCATTTGGAAGAGCAAAGAACACATATTCTTCCCAAAACTGTCTAATTTCTATGTTGTTTGTTTCATTGTATTTTCATATCAAAATCTTGTTTCAAATTTCATTTATAAGTTTTAATATTTTATTGTCCAAAAATTTCAATATTTTCTATACATTTTTTACCCTTACACTAATAGTGCCCAAGAGTTGTTTAGGGGCAATTTTTTGTCATTTGTTGCTTGTTTTTTTTTAGGTTTTTTACAGTACAAGGGGATATGCTGCCCAAATTTGGCCAAAACTAAGTACAAAGGACACCCAAAAGCGGCCATCTCAAATCCTTTACATGAAATGGGTCAATTTTTTTCTTTCTCTCACTCAATTTCCATTTTCTCAAGTGTTGAAAATTATTTATTGTAATAAGTTCAAGAGAGTCGCTTGAAACTTGGTTCTTCATTTCTTTCCAAAGATATTTGAGTTTCATTTCTTTTGGACCCATCCATTGCATACAAAGGAGGTTGGGTTTTCACACCCTTGTATTGCAAGTGAAGTGAGGCTAGAATTTGTTATTTTGTTTAATTTCCAGTATTTATTTTTCTATTGTTTGTCCCATCTCTTCTTTAGGAAGAGAGTTGTGTGGCTAGGTCAACCATTTATTTTCTTTAAAAAATTGTCATTCATTGCTTGCAAGGAAGTTGGGTTATCCCACCCTTGAAAGCAAAAGAGAAAGGGCTAGGAATAGTTGCATTTCTTTAATTTGTTTCATCATATTTAGTTTATGTCCCACCCTTTCCATTTGAAAAGAGGTTTTGAGTGGCTAGAATTAGTTTGTTTCTTCCTTAAAATTCTTTATTGTGCCCACATCTTACAAGTGAAGTGGCTTTGCCATCCTTGCAATATGGTGTTGGATTTTCTTGTTTAAAGTTCTTTAATTCTTTATTTTTTTATTCAAGGTTAAATAAACTATGCCCCTTGTTCACTCCCCTTTCTGGTTAGTCTGATCCTGGGTGATAAGAAATCAAAAATATTTGTTTGGCTAGATTAACAAGCACACAAATTTTATCTCACTAGAAACTAAGAAAAGAAATGTTGAAACGTGGAGCTAGAGGGGTAGAGGTTGTTGGGAGCCTCATGGCACTTAGTGTCCTCTTCTTGAGCACCCGACAATATTTGGAACCATCTTATGGAGCTAGAAGGGAACCTTGTGTTCTCTTGTTGAGCACCCAATAGTTTCTCTCAAATCAAAAGAGATAAATGTTTGGGGTAGACACATTAGTTAGATTCTCATTTTCTTGTCACACATAATACAAGTGAGACCTAAAATTAACTAAAATTCATAGGATCACCAGCAAAACATTACAATCACTTGTTTCTTTTTGCATTTATTTTGCAAAGCATTTTAATTCAAGTTCTTCATTTGATTCAGTTTATTTACAAGCAAGTTTCTATTCATTGTGCAGTTTCGCAGAAGGTTCGTTTCAGTAATGTGAATGGAAATAATGGTTACTTGTGGAATGTGAATTGATTAATTTTCCCTTGATATCAAGTTTAATCTCATGTATCTATGACTCCATAACCCAAATAGAATAGGCACCGGTTTAGTAAATTATTGTTTATTTCTTTCTTGCGTCATTTTTTGTTTAAGCCTTCAAGGCAAGGTTTGCATGTCATTTAAAGTTTTGCATATTTGCATGGTTGCTTGTCATTGAACTCAAATAATCTTAATTAAGTTATAACTCCTAAAACAAAACCTTTCAAAAACTTAGCACATAGGGACTACCCCCTTGACCTTCGTGAGTTGGGTTTAAACAAAGGAGTTGGGAATCGAGGTGACTATGGTTTCTGAACTCATGGTCGCCCCTCAAGAACACACATAGCAGTTAGTAGACTTTTATGCGGGTAAGTGTGTTTTAGGTGGCAACAAACTAAACAGGGTATTGGTTCATTGATTATTCATCTTATGTGACATGATGCATATGCTAGATTTTGATGTTCTAAAACTGTTTTTCATCTTATGTGCGGTCGTCGGCTCTACAATTGTTTGGATTATTCAAGTATTCAAAATTTGTATAGAATGTTTTATCTAAACATTTCATCTTTCAGTTTCTTTCTTTTACAAGCATAAATCATTATGTGATAAATATGCCAAGGGTTTCTATTAATTCATTTGGACTTTGCAACTCTCCTAGTGATGTTTAACAAAATTGTTTTTCCATCGTATAAATTTCCTTGTGCTAATATCAACACATTGATTCAAGTATGTATTTTTAAAATATAATAGATGTCATTTTTGCACTAATTTGCAATAACAATTGTTTTTATGAAATGTCTTTAAGAAATGAAGATCACATATTGCTAAAATTGTTTTGTATTGAATTATGGTTTTATATCATTTTGTTTTAGGACATGAAACAAAGCTTATTGATAGATAGTGTGCTCATATACGACTAATTTAATTTGAAATCTGACTCTAATAAATTTTATGAATAAATTTTAGACTCCATAGCCCAAATAGAATAGGCACTGGTTTAGTAAATTATTGTTTATTTCTTTCTTGCATCGTTTTTTTGTTAAGTTTTAAGGCAAGGTTTGCATGTCATTGAAATTTTTGCATATTTGCATGGTTGCTTGTCATTGAACTCAAATAACCTTAATTAAGTTGTAACTCCTAAAACAAAACCTTTAAAAAACTTAGCAAATAGGGGCTACCACCCTTGACCTTTGGGAGTTGGGTTTAAACAGAGGAGCTAGGAATCGAGGTGACTGTGGTTTCTAAACTCATGGTCGCCCCTCAAGAACACACATAGCAATTAGGAGACTTTTCTGCAGTGAAGTGTGTTTTAGGTGGCAACAAACTAAACAAGGTATTGGTTCGTTGATTATTCATCTTATGTGACATGATGCATATGCTAGATTTTGATGTTCTAAGATTGTTGTTCATCTTATGTGTGTTCGCCAGCTCCACAATTGTTTGGATTCTTCAAGTATTCAAAATTTGTATAGAATATTTTATCTAAGTGTTTTATCTTTTAGTTTCTTTATTTTACAAGCATAAATCATTATGTGATAAATAAGCCAAGGGTTTCTATTAATTCATTTGGACTTTGCAACTCTCCTAGTGATGTTTAACAAAGTTGTTTTTCCATCGTATAAATTTCCTTGTGCTAATATCAACACATTGATTCAAGTATATATGTTTAAAATATAATAGATGTCCTTTTTGCACTAATTTGCAATAACAATTGTTTTTATGAAATGTCTTTAAGTAATTAAATGAAGATCACATATTACTAAATTTGTTTTGTATTGAATTATGGTTTTATATCATTTTGTTTTAGGACATGAAACAAAGCTTATTGATAGATAGCATGCTCATATACGACTAATTCAATTTGAAGTCTAACTCTAATAGATTTTATGAAAAAATTATTCAGTTAACCCTTATGAATAGATATAGTGACCTTACAATAGACCACTTGCCAATCCATATAAATTTGAATCATATTCAATTTATGTTAGGATATTTAGATACTTAGGAGTTAGTTAAGATCAACTTGTGTAATATATCCATTAGGTAAAGTGTGTTTCTTTAGTATGCATTTGTAAATATTCTAATCCGACAGTCACGATATGTTCTAGACATGAAGTGATCCAACGGTTCAACTTCTCTTAGATCATACCTACCCTTGATCCGTGATCCATGATCTCTATTTAAAGAGCATAGAGGCTCCTTGGCTAGTTGATCGATTATGAGAATCTCATTTGTAACTTTATTTATTTTGCATAATAAATTGCTCCAAGTAGCTATTTGGCTAGGGCTATGGATTGTTTCCCTCTCGAGAGTTTTAACCACATCAAAACATCAGTGTATCGATCTGTGATCTGTTTGTGTGAAGTGGTTGCTCTTGGTGTTCAGTCTTTTGGGATTACCCTGTGTACCTGAACATGGTCTTTTGGGAGTACCCTATGTACCCGAAAATAGTGTACTTCGTGACCAAAAAATTGCCTAGAATGGATTCCCTTAACAGAGCTAAGCCAAACATTTAAAAAATTGCTTGAACAAAATTACATATTAAAATAGGTAATAAAAGCTCAACGAAGGTAATGGAACTAGATAAATAGTGTGAAAATAGTTTAGCCATGATGTCTAACTAAGATCCCTCATAGATCGAAATAGTAGAAGCACCACCATATATGAGCAAACTGACTGATAAAAAGATGAGGGTGTATATGTACTTGGTTTGGATCCAAATTTTGTGAGAGTATAGTAGCTACTTGGGAGATAACACAATGCCCATAATATTTAGAGAAGTAGTTTATAAAGAGGGGTGTATTGGAACCTTTTAGTATAAGTGTTGCAGCTGCAACTTTTTTCCCAAATTTGTGAAAAATTTTGGACCCTCCTTTTGATTTTATCTTTCTTGGGAGTGTTTGGATTACTAAATTTTGTTTTTCTCTCTGCTACATTTTGGATTGTTTGAAGTTGAATCTGTTTTTTTTTTCTTTTCAGAAACTGCTTTTTGTCTGTCAATGCTTTTGATTGTGGAGTTTAAAGTTTGATTTGAAAATGATGCCCTTTTGATCTGAATGATTTCCTTCATCTCTATCGGAAGTCTATTTATGTTGAGTCAGAGCTTTAGTTCTCTTTGCTGCCGTTGTTTCGAAGGTGAAGTGAACTAATATTTTTGTCGCCCAACTGAAAAACATTTCGGTTTATTTGAGTACTTAACGTTTGTTTTGATTTTTTCGAATATCGCTATCATAATTTTATTAAAGTTTGATCAGGGCGGTAGTTTTCTACACAGCCACCGTTGCGGAAGGTAAGTAATGAACGTCACGATGGACAGTTCTTATTTTCGCCGATGCGCCTTTATCTGTTGTTTTTTTTACTGTCGACGATTTTATGTTATCACTGTCGGAGCATTAGTCTTCTAAGTCACCACCGTTTCGGAGGGAAAATGGCAAACGTTCCGATGGATTAGTTCTTGTCCTTGTCAATTTTGTGGTTTATTGCTTTTCATTATTTTTTGTTTCTTCGCTATCGGAACGGTTTATGACTTTGATCGGAAGCCGTAGTCTGATTGTTTTCCACCGTTGCGGCTGCATAATGAATGGTTCGGCCGATGCTTTATGGTTAGTACTTTCACTCGTTGATGTCATTGTTTTAGTGGGTAGTGGTTCTGATCTCCGATGCATGGATGACAGCTTTTAGCGCTTTATTTCGCTGACGTTTTATTTTGCCCTCGAACCCTTAGTCTATATGGTTTTTGTCGTTGCGGTGGCTTAGTGAACTAACCATCCGACATATAGTTGTTTCGTTTGTCGATGAGGAGGTTTCTGCCCGATGCTGATTGTTTTTCCCGCCGGTGAGGGTTTTTTCCGCCTTTTTGTGTGTTTCTACTCTATTTTTCCATGGTGGTTTTCTCCGAGATGAAGAGCATAGTTTGGGGTTTTGGATTGGCAGTTACTTTGTTATGATTCATGCTTTCATCGGAGGATTTCGAATTGGTCCAAATGCGGCCTGGATTGAGACAGGGAGCCTGTTTTATTGGGCTTGTGTTTTTAGTTTGGACAGTGAATTTAGCGAATTTCAGACCCAGTTTGCAAGATTTCATTTGCCTTATCTTTTCATGCATTAATATTGTTTATAGTTCATTTTACAGAATGCATGTATTGATGCAGTTTGTGTTACTTTGTTAAACGCTAAATAGTCTAAAAATCTAATATGTTCATGACAGGATGATTGTTGCAAAGAAGATATGGCTAAAGGACAAGGCAGAAGGGAGAAAGCAAGGAAAGAAGAAGTTGAAGCATAAAGAAGCAGAGATGTTGCTCAAGAAAAAGAAGAGAGTTAAGGTCTGAGATCAACAGGATCTCAAAAAGACCAATGGATTACTGAGCAGAATCAATAGCAGCAGGGGCCCAGGCTTAGGAAAAGTTTGTCAGTTACCAAGTTGGTCCCTTTTTATAAAGTTCTCTTAAAACTTAATCTGAAATGTAACGTATTGTATAAATCATGAGCACTCACAAAGAGACAAAAGGGTGGGTTTGAATGGTTGGGGGGAGCCCAAAGGTCACCGAGGGGCAGCCCAAGAGTTTTGCTTGTAGTATAAGTATAGGAGAGTTAGATAGTGGGAGGGACTTTTTCCCAGATAGATTTGTGAGATTATGTTGTAAGAAGAACCATTTCCTTTTGCAATAAGAATTACAAGTTTCCTATTGGAGAAAGCTTGGTGGAAAATTTCAAATGTTGTGCCATGGATTTGTTGAATGTGAACTATTTCGTTTTCGGCTTGTGTCCATTAACTATGAGATCGTTCTAACTCTTTGAACCTATGTTCTTGTTATGAATGCACTCTAGTTTATTCTATGAAATTTCCACTATGAGTAATGAAGGCTTTTCATAAACAATGAGCTATCTTGTTGTTCATATATCTATTAATGTTCATGTGTTTTGAAATAAGTAACAGCTATCTGTGATTTTTCTTAATGCATGCGCAGAAACACATTACTCATTGATAAATGATAATCTTGCTCCCTAGGGATAGGTTAGATAGTTAGTTTTAGTTTCTTGTTGTGTGTGATTTAGATGCGAGTGAGTTAAGACAGGAGGTAAGAACTTGCGCATCACATTGTGACCGCTCCTCATATTCTCCATCAATCTGCATTCTTAGATAGGCACTTGCATATCATACTTAAACATAGAAAACTAAAAATATACACGGTGGACCGGGCCGTAACCCGTAAAACCTTTTTATTTTGTTGCTTGACCTACGGTAGTCGGACCGTAAACCGGACGGATTCCCCATACCAAACAGTAACGGGCTAGTTGGGAACGTTTACTGGGGAGAATCCCTAACTGTTGTTACCTGCGAATTTACAGGCATCAACAATAAGCTAAGGTTAAAACTATAAAACCTGGTAATATTATAAATAAACATGGGAGGGGGATAATCTAGTTACTTTGAGTAGTGGTTGCTCTATAGAAAGAGAATAGTAGTCTCCTAAATCAGATAAAGTCTTAACCTCCTTCAAAGACATATTGCTTAGTATTAATTGACTGGCTTGTAGAAATAGAGAAGCTCCATAATAAGGAAAATAAATAAATTTACCATAAGAATAAATTTTGAAACATTGTTCTATTCTTATGGTCAAAGTGGATAGCTCTTGAATCCGTACAAACACTAATATATACCTGTCGATAAGTTTTTAGTATAACAAGAATGATGATTGATTTTCAAGGTGTTATTCCTCTTACATAGTTTTCACTTTTGGATGACTGTTCGCAAACTTATTATTCCATTCTTTGGATGATGTGAGGTTTTCTTGTGTTACTGGTTGTAGCAATGAAGTTAGTTGAAATTATATGCTTATTTAGAGTTATATTTTTGAGCTAATGTTCCATATACTTCCTATCAAACTTGGCCGACTTAGAATACTCATAAAAATATAATTTGGGGTAAAGTTTCAAGGACAAGGATATAAGACTAGAAGTAACTAAGTCATATAAGACTCGAAGTAATTAAGTCCTCTTCAATTGCGATTACCTTTCAACATAGTAATAAAAAAAAATTACCTATATATCTAAGTGGAGGAAAACACAGTAATAGTCTCTTCTAAGAGACAATCCATAGCATAAAAGAATAAATACATAGATGTAGAAGTCAATGTAATATGAGTAAGGCCTACTATAAGCTATCATTTAATAATAAGAGTAGAAGTTGTAGAATTGTAAAGTGAGATCCTATGAAAAGATTTAACCAAAAAATGGTGGGCTTTAATAAAGTAGAAATATAAGGGCTAACTAGTGCGATCAAAAAGGTAATCCACTCTATTCCTAATAAAAATAGTGAATATACATAATTAGAAAGGGGGAGGATTATGAAAAAGAAGACAACTAATCTATTAAAGGGAACCAATTAGGTTTAACACAAGATATAGGAATAAGTTATGGTGAAACTATTCTCATTCAATTTCTAAAGGATTGATGGAAGCTCAATTGTATAAAGGTAATAAGTTTTGGTTGTTCGTGTTTACTTTCTTTCTTGTTCTTCTTTCTTGTTGTTTATAAGGTAAACACTTATGTTTTGCTTAGTTCTTCTTGTTTATTTGCAGCTTGTTACAATATTATGGTGGTTAATGTTTGGTTTTTGTCGACTACACCTAGAAAACATCTTGGTTGGGTTTGTCGCTGACAAGTTGTGGTACTAAATCTCATAGTCGTTATTGCAGGTTTTGCACTTTTCCTTTGGAATCTTAGTGTCTAACAAGATCCAAATTTTGAATAAAGATAATGCAAGCATGGAAATCTGAATCTTATTAGACACCAAGTTTGTAAGAAATGTCAGTTGTCCTCTTTCTTCTCATCTTTATTTAGTAACATTTGGTTATTAAATCAATTTGGTTTATTTCTCCTCCTTCCCACTTTATCATTTCATGTCATCATTATTTGTTGTGAGCATTAAATCCCTAGATGGGTGTAGTGAAAGTGACCCTAATTTGCTAGCTTCCCTAGGAAAGAGAGTGAGAGGGAGAGAAATAGATTTCTTGGGTCATGTATGGATAATATTTTATGTTAACCACACAAATGAAATCTGCGTGGCAATGAGCCCTAACATGTCTCTGGCATAGTTTACCTTTTGCAACAATAGTATTTGTAGAATGCAAAAGTAACTACATGTGTACATCTTTGTTTTGACTCACCACCATGGCCAAACATGAAAGTTATTCCAAATGAAGCTAGGGATTGTGCATACATTTGTATTTGCATGTATTTCTATGGATAATTTTGGTATTGTGTTGTGAGGTATATGAAGATTTTCATGGGAGTGGATAATCCAACAAAAGGTGGAGAGGCATGTTTTCATCTCTATGGCATAGCACTGCGTGGTGTTAAGATGGCACTCTTACTATGTGTAAGATGGTCTTGTGGCATTTAAAAATATCTCATGTGCTTGTAGAGTATGACAAAGGAGTTGAGCCACGTGTGAACATTGTTGGTTATGGAGTGATGACAAACTTGTGCCACGCTCACTATAAGAGGATCTTTTGGGAAGTTGTTGATGGTCATAGTCCTTTCCTCACTAGGATAGTTTGGAATGCTCATATTATTTTCTTTGTGGGATCATCTAGCATCCATGCCAACAAATGAGTCATGCCCTTGGCTTTGCAT
The DNA here is from genome assembly GCA_001517045.1 of Pseudotsuga menziesii. Classification (NCBI taxonomy): domain Eukaryota; kingdom Viridiplantae; phylum Streptophyta; class Pinopsida; order Pinales; family Pinaceae; genus Pseudotsuga; species Pseudotsuga menziesii. Next base: position 406,245 of record LPNX011046105.1, on the reverse strand, counting down.
TAGGGATTGTTTCTATACCCTAACATGATCTATAATAAGCAATTTATTGTGTTGTCTTTTTGAGGGGGGAGACCACTCTCGTAATAATTTAAATCTTTGAACTATGTTTGCAAGATAATCTAACATGCATGCCAACAAATGAGTCATGCTCTTGGCTTTGTATTAGGGATTGCTTCTCTACCCTAACATGATCTATAATAGGTAGTTTATTGTGTTGTGATTCCTAGGGGAAGACCAATCTCGTAACAATTTAAATCTTTAACTTCATGTGAAGAATCTTAGCATTGTATTTCAATGATTATCAAAACTAAGGCTCTCCATTAAATATATTTTAACTTTGTAACCAAACTTAATGTAATTGAAATTAGTATAAATATCGTATTTATCGTTCTCATATTATTTAGGTGTACTTAATGTGTTCTCACATTATTTAGGTGTACATAATATTCTTAGCTTTGTGTAAAATAATGTAACAAATTGATTTAAACACAATAATTATAACATTAGAATGATTGAGTTCATATATAAACTCCACGCTACATAATTCAGGTTTATTTTGTAAACTAGTGTGTTTGTCAATATCCCGTTATTTCAAAGGATATGCCCCTAGCAATACACTTGCAAGAAATGGTATTTTGTTATTCTACATGTGCGTCAAAAATGTATATGCAATAATGTCATCCATGTAATCTCCAAAGGCTCAAGGTCAGGATCTCACCCTCAAACTAAGGAATTTAAGGCTTCCTTTCACTAATATACTGTTAGCTCGATAATGAACTTTCAAGTGACAGGGACATGCTATAAAAATGTCCCTTTATGCTTGAGACCTATTTAAGAAAACACAATATCATAGAAAGTTTAATGAAGATGACATCAAAACCATATCACCATTCATAAGAAATTTTGGAAACCTCGTATTTCAGGAACTATATACGATCTTAAAATAAACATATTTCATAAATATTACAAGTAATTGGATATGACTGAATGCCTTTTAAGTTCATTTGTAGTAAAAGCATTCTTAAACAAATAATACACCCCCAACGCCATTTCTTATTTTTCATCTCATGCCGACTTTGATACCACAAAATGATATATTAAGAAATGGCATTATGAGAGAATTTTATTGCATCCCAATAAAAACTAGGGACATTCGAAAGAGATTCAACAAAGTATACAAAACATAATGACTCATGGTCGAGGAATTCCCCTTGTTGTCTCCACCATGTCATCATTCGCACTCTTAGTTTCTTCCAAGTCAATTCTATCTGCATTAACAACAAACATCACGAATTATTAAGTCACCCTCTTGAGGAGAAAATAGTGTCTTTAAACACGAATGCAGTCATGCCCTGAATTGTACAAGCAAACAATGATGGCATGTCATGACATACATATAAGACTCTCATAATCTACGCACTTAACAATGAATTGGCACCTTTTTCAAAAGAACCATCCGAAAATAGAAGTCTCTCTATTCTTTAGCTTTTAAGTTTTTACCTTTTTCAAAATGCACTAATACTTTTGGTAACAACTTGACTCTTTTTTTCTGTACAAGTTAATGCATAAGCATCCCTCCTCCCAATATTAGCATCACGAGGGTTCTATGCTTATGGTGATATTTTCATCTTGCAATGTTAAATTTCTTTAGTACTACAAGTTTTATATCTAATATCTGGTGGGTATCTGATTGTACTATGATATGTTATTCTATGGAATGTGGGATGCCCTTTATCTTCATGGATACAGGAACTCTTTGGTGAGGAGTTTCCTTGTGCTGATATGTGATGGGATTGGGGAGTGGATCCAATCCCAAGGAAATATACATCTTTTCCATATTTTGGATTTGATATAGCTTTAAAATAGTTTCCTGGTTCTGGACATGAAGGATTGACAGGTTTATCCAACCCCACAATGGTCAAAACCCAATGGGATGAGGTATTGCTAATGACCCAAGGTCAAAACCCAATGGGCATAGAGCTCTGGATTCTAAGTTATCCAAGTTTGATTAGTTTCATATGCAGCATTAATTTAAAAAATAAATACAAATTCAAAACTTTCTTCTAAATATAGTATATGTTATCCGTGTCTTACAAACACAAACACGAAACAAGTATATATATTGTGATGTCCTTAACCAACAAAGGCAAGAAAATCAAACTAAGAACAGCAATGCACATTGCAACTATGTATTCAAAGTAGTGTTTAATGACATAAATGAAAAAACAAGCATTGTAAATTGTGAATGAATATAATAGCACGCATGAATTATATGGTAAAGATAGCAATGCATACCAAACAAGGAGACAAGAGAAGGCTTCTTTCGCGAGCTCTTTGGTCTCATATCTGTTGCACAAGAGCAATTAACACTTTTCAGTCAGTCACAGACTCTATTTTTAGAGTTTGAACTCATTGAAACAAACACTATCTATCCATATAAACATATCTATATATAGTTTGAATTCATTCAAAGTTAAATGACACCATTCTAGGGACAAGTCACTTTCTTCTCCATGAACTTCTGCTACTTAATTTTAGAAAGCATCCATTAATTATGATTTTAAACTATTGGAAAGTTCACATAAAGAATATTATCCTTGAAATAATAAATCCATATCTACTAAGCACTAAACAATCAATCATAAGAAGAAAAGAAATTACGAGCAAAGCTCTCGGGTTAAGATGCCTACATGCTAGTTTATTTTTTGCATATACATTTCTGAAGTCATGGTAATTAATAAATGGTTGTAGTATTTTTTCGACATCGAATCTCTTCCCATTATATTTTATGAACGTTAGACCAACCAGGCGTTTGCGTGTATCTTCCAGCTTATAAAAGCAACTCACATTTTCTGGTCCTTATATTTTTATTAGCATTACACCAACCAAGAGTAGAACATCTCTTCCACCCATGCTGTAAAAGCACCTCCAAAGTTAGCCAATTGATAAATGCAAGCCAGTGCCTCATTCCATAAGTGTTGCCTTGTTAGGTGTTACCCCCTCAAAGTGCATGGCTTATTTCACATTTTCATTGGTATCTTTCTCTCACCAACAAAGCATGGATGATTACAAGTTACGAGGAGAGATTTGGAGACCATGCACCTTCTTCTATCTTGCATGAGCACCATTCACCATTTAGGGCAAGAAAATGATGTAAAGGGGTATTGATGGTTTGATGGAAGCTCTTCCAAAGGCATATTTCAACATGGGGTTTCCATCTTGGAACATTGACACATGTTTGTTGGCCTACATTATTACACAAGCTAGATTACTTAATGAATAAACCCTAGATAGGGTTGAACCACCTCACTAAGCACAAATAGGAGATTACATGCAATAACACATTAGGGTTGATCCTCTCTTTCCATGTAGGAAAGTTCTGAGCCTCTTGGAGTCTATCATCGACTCTCAACTGTACGGCCATAATGAAGTGTACCTATCAAAACCCTATATCTGAAACCCTAGGTTTGTTCCTTCAATAGATCTGCCCCCGATCTATTCAATACTGTTACTTTCTCTCAGATCTGCTCAGAAGAGCTCTGATACCATGTAAATTTCCTTAAAATCCAATCTTGAGTTACATAGTATATTTTTTATTACTGACAACCACAAATGAATTTCTTCACAAATATTGCAGCGGAAAATAAATACTGAGAAAACTAGAACAACAATCACATCAATAGAGACACCAATATTTTCGGGTATGAAAACCCCCGAAAAAACCCAAGATGGGAAAATCGATGCAGCAGTCTAAGAAGATATTTTTATTAGCAAGATATAGAACAATACAATCTAGAAATCAATTTTACCCAACCTAGCAAAATCGTACAACCGAAACTCATTAAGAAACCCCAACAAGATCATACGTCTCCTAGGTCAGCATGTACGGCCCCCACATCAGCATGTACGGCCCCCTGCGTCAACATACGGCCCTCTTACATCAGTGTATGGCCTACGTCACTCGTACGGCTGCCTGCATCACTCGTACGACCGCCCACATCTACTGTGCGGCCTCTTGCGTCACTCATATGGCCTCCCACATCTACTGTACGACTGCCCTGCATCTGATCGTACTGCCCCTGACATCAGCTAGTACGGCCTATGCGTAAGCTTGTACGACCCCTCTCTGTGTGTGCTAGTATGGCCTCTGCAATTTTCCTGTGTTGCCATGTCAATCTCCAAAAATGTTCTTCAGTCTCACTCTGCAAAATTTCTCTCACTCTCCGATTGAAAGCTATGAGTAAGAAATCTCTTTCTAACAATGTGTGTGTCAAAGCAGCTGTGTTGTGTGTTTGTTCTCCACCAAATCAATCTCCTTTTAACTCAATGGCCAAGCGAAAACCCTAACTCTCATTATGGATCAATGGATGAGATCCTTCAGTGAGATCAATGGCCAAGATTAGATTAGCCATCACTTAAATTATTTTACACTTGAACTTTATAAAAGTGCCTCCATTAAGTCAAATTAAAATTAGATCACATAATGCACTTTTCCTAAGTATAAACTTTGGATAAAGGAAATGATCAATCTGGCTTCTTGTTTTATGTCTTTTATCAAGCAAGGACACATGCAAATGTTAGAAGACCTTCCTTGTTGCCACTTTTTAACAAAGAGCCACTTAAATGTTGCAAATGTTGAGCCACTTTCTACCAATTGACAACTATGTTCAATACTCCACCATTCTTCACTTGAAAGGAAGGAACGAATGCAATGCACAATTTTTGATTAGGGTTTCCACCCTTCACGTTTCAACAATGATACTCAACGTCCACTAGGAGGCTGTGAGAGTTCACGCAACAAAGAACATACTCCATGATTTTCCTTTTAAAAGTTGCCTACAAACGAATTTGTAATTTGTTTTCACTTAGCATTAAGTCAACATGAACAACATTCATTCTAAGCTCGCATAGTCGAACTTTCTACCAGAATTTCAGTCTAGACTTTAACCAATGTCATCACTGTAAGTTTGTCCCAGCAATTGGAATGGATGTGAGACTAACTAGATAATAGGAATCCCATTCCACCTAGAACATAGAGCACACATCTCCACCAGTGTTCATGCAACTCCACTAAGAGGGATTCCATGCATTCTTTAATGGTTCAACACAAAGATTGAGAATGCACAGTTCTACGACCTCCTCACAGCGTCTCTATGTAGCCCAACTATCAATACAAACGGAGTATCACTTCAGCACAGATGTGGACTTCCACGATAATATGTTCATGCTACAGTATTCCATGATGGTCTCTTCACACAAGAGAGATCTACATTCACACTTCATGGTTAACAATATATATTCACAATAAGTCCCACAGCTTCACACTGCATTAATGAAAAAATACAACTCTTTATTCCAATCTCCATACTTAGATTGCAAGTGTGTTAGGGTTCACAAACGTAGCAGCTTCAAAGGGCTCTCACAAGACTTTACAGCAAAGGGGCGTTGGAGGTGGAAGGTGTCTGAGGCTAGGTATGAGTCATTTCTACAATAATAAGAAGGCACCTTTGCATAAAAACTTAGGCTAAGAGATGGAAATATGTGAGAGCAATCTTTCATTTCTTACCCTACAAGTCCGAATGCTCCACATCAGTTGCAGCTTTGAATTTTGAAGGGAACCATGTAGTCTTCAGAACATATGCCAGCTCCAATCTTCATATAGCATATCCAGCAGCAAATGGAAGAGGACACGCATAGTAATGACCATGTGTACTCTTGACTCTCCTTCAAGGAACATTCCTATGATCGAGACGATGCTGAGAGTGGGTATGAATATTGCTCGATTCAACTTCTTTCACTACTCCCATGGTCTTCAATGCATATTGGAGCAATAACACCCATGCACCAACATTGTCTTCAAAGTCACAGAGAGTACACACTAGGAGAGGGTGTTCACAACATGGACCCAGCAACAAAGTTTAGGGTTTTTGCAACACTCCATGCTTCACAAAAAACACTCATAGCTCTAGAATTCACTTTCCAACAAAAAGCGCAGGCAATTAGTAGAATACAGAAAACACAACTCTACATGCCCCAAGCGAGAATTAGGGTTTTGAAGAGAAACGCACTCGTGAAGAGGAACTGTAAAATTCCGGTAGAGTGCAGGACTAAAGAGGGCTCAAAGGGAAGAGAGGAAACGTTCTTGTAGAAACTAAGTGTCGAGACTGACAAGCAGGAGGACGCGGAGAGTGGATTTTTGAAGAATTGAGCCATCTAAAAGAACCATTTCCAAACCTCTTCTTTTCTATTCTTATTTTAAACTTTTGTAAGCCTATTGATCCTATTTTTCAAAGGATCAAAAGCATTCTTTTCAAAAGCACTTTGTAACTAATAATAATAAAAAATCAAGTGGGCTACATAGCTCCCACACCCTTCTTCCCCCATTAGGGGAAGCCTGTATCATCTCTTGTTTGGTTTGTTTTTTCTTAGTTCTTTGCTTTGCTTTTTATCTTAATAAATAGATTAGATCAATCATTTCGTTTCTTCCTATCAATTATTTGTAAAAGAATACCAACCCACTACACTTTTTAGAAGTACCTTAAGGGAAAAGAGATACGTAGTGTAGTAATTAGTCACACATTTCATTTCTTTTTGCAAGTAAAGTAACGAACCCGACCTTGCATTCTCGAAGCATGCTCTTGCAATCACATAAAGGGCTTGCCTGAATAAGTGGTGGATTATCAGAAAAGAGACTCTTGGTCAATAGTAATTAGCGTAACATTTGTTTTATTTTGCAATCAATTGGAACAAACATTTAGCTCTCCTCAGTATATGCTCTTGTCCATCGCAGGCTTGCCTCGGCTTTGGAACAATCAAAAGCGAAACTGTAGCATTCAATAAGTTCTCACATTTAACTAAAAAACTCATACTAATTAAAATCAATCCCCTTAAAACAAACGAAATTCGACGTCTTCGAAGCTTGTTATTTGTGGGAAAATTATTTAGAGAAAGCAAGACCAACTAGATAGTAACCGTGGAGATCCGTCAAGCTATACCCTCGCTTGGTGTATGTGTTGGACACACCCCCACGATTCCAATCTAGCCCATATTTTCTCATGTAGAGACACACTTGTCAAATCTAGACATATTCCTTGTACCTCACAGTATATCTGGAATTCTCTTTCCCCCTAATATACTCATCCTAATAATTTAAAACTAACCAAGACACAATTGCAAAGAATTTCCTATTTTCAGTAGCATTATTTGACTCCCTAATCTTATTTGCTTAAACTTTAAAGTCATCTCATGTTGTGAATGTTATATTATTATATGTCATTGAACTAAGCGTTACTTTGCAATGCTTGTTCAGTTAATCACTTTAACTCCTAAAATACACGCCCATCTAAACAAACTAAGAACCTAAAATCCTAAGTATTTTTTTCTTAGGAACTACCCCCTTGGCTTCATTAAGAGTAAGCCTAAAAGGAGGAGTCAAGATCAGGTGATGACACTTGACTCGAGACTTGCCCCCAAGGATACACCCAGTGGCTTGAAGATTTCTGCCACATTAACCCAAGGTGCGTGAAAGGCAGATGTCCAGGTCTGCACTAACTCATTGATTCTTGGTGAATTTGAGTAAATCTGGTTGGGTTTGACCAGGTCTGCTCATGTAACCTAGTTTTGGATCTATGTCCAGTCAGATTCATTGGTCCAGTCAGCCTGGCAAGATCTAGCAACTATGGTTGTAATTATCATTGTAATTTTAGCAATATCTCAGCATTGAACAAACTCAAGATGACTTGCCATGCATGCAGTGCAAGACACTTAGCATTACCGTCTCACTATTCGTGTACCCTTGTACTCTAATTATTGACAATAATGAAGAGTCTGTACAACATCTACAGTTTCAGCTACTTCTCATGTCTGCTCCTTTTCCCTCTGTTTTCCATTTGTGTACAGTCATCAATATTCTCTTAGCATGGCTCTATTGGTTATCAATCCTCGTGGACTGGATTAGTAGGCAACTATGCAATTGATGATGTCTTTGGCTAGTTCATTATCATAAAGGTTAGTATTTCTTGACTTTGACAAACTAGAATGAGGATTTTATTGATGCAAGTATGACTGGATTTATCATAAACCAGGAAATATAATAACAAACAGAATGAGGATTTTATTGATGCAAGTTTGACTGGATTTATCAAAAACCAGGAAATATAAAAGTCAAATAAATTGCTTGTGGCTAGATCCACTAGCATTGGAATCAACCATTTCTAAGTGGAATTCTAGTACTTCTGTGCTTTACATTTTTTATTGCTCCATGTAACATTTTTAACAACTACAACACCAAAGAATTTTTTAATATGAGAATCTAGAATGCTACACATCATCAAACATTGACCTCAAAAGATTCGATAAATAATTGATGGCGAAGAATTGATCAAGATTTAACAATAATGTCTATAACCATGCTAATATTCAAAGATTGATGCCATACCAGATGTTCCTTGTATTGCTTTAAACATGTCACGATTCTTATAAGTATAACCAACAAAATGTGTGTCCTTCGATGTTAACATCTGCATAAGAGTATGCCTTGATGTTAATAGCATCACAAATCAACATAAAAGCATGTAACATTATAAAACCACTTAGCACTAATATGTTGACAATTTTTTAACATAATCTGAACACTTGTAGTACACTTTGATATACCAACATTGCCTACATTATCCCAATTGAAAACAATGACTATTCAATAAATCTATAGTATTATGTATAGCCATTAATAGGGTACCAAATTTCTATCACTTGAAGGAACTGGATACTATGACTACTGTCCATTTTTCATGTCGCAATCTTGCAACTGGGCACTGGTGCCACAGAAAACAAAGCTGCATCTAAGCTGCTAGTGGAAGAAAAACATCACTGCAAACAGAGCCAAGATTACAACCAAAAATTGGCACAAGAATGCAACCAAAAACATAACTCTGGATAGGCATCCCGTCAGACTGGTCTAGTGGCTGGGACGGGGGGTCANATCACTGCAAACAGAGCCAAGATTACAACCAAAAATTGGCACAAGAATGCAACCAAAAACATAACTCTGGATAGGCATCCCGTCAGACTGGTCTAGTGGCTGGGACGGGGTGTCACCACATTAACGACCCACGTTTAAACCCCGACAGGCATAGAACCCTGTTTCTAAGTTGGCCAAGTTTGACAGGAAGTATATGGAACATTAGCTCAAAAATATAACTCTGAATAAGCATATAATTTCAACTAACTTCATTGCTACAACTAGTAACACAAGAAAACCTCACATCATCCAAAGAATGGAATAATAAGTTTGCGAACAGTCATGCAAAAGTGAAAACTGTGCAAGAGGAATAACAACTTGAAAAGGAATCATCATTCTTGTTACACTAGAAATTTATCAACAGGTATATATTAGCGTTTGTACGGATTCAAGAGGTGTCCACTCTGACCATAAGAATAGAACAATGTTTCAAAATTTATTCTTCTGATAAATTTATTTATTTTCCTTATTATGGAGCTTCTCTATTTCTACAAGGCAGTCAATTAATACTAAGCAATATGTCTTTGAAGGAGGTTAAGACTTTATCTGATTCAGGAGATTTAACAAGGTTTTCTTTCTCAGGATAACCTGTGTGTATGCCTTTGTTTATGTCATTTCATTTCCAGCTGCTCTAGTACTCCTTTCTCATATTTTGGTCTTTAGTGGACATCAATACAATTTTAATTCTAATTTTAATTTCACAAGAGAGATAAACATGTTAGGCTTGCTAAGTATGTATCAGATCATCCACTCATGAAAAGTAGAAAATCGTTATCATTAATATTAGCTATCGTTGTTTAAACTTTATACATGACTCAATCAGTGAGTCAAGATTATTTTTTAAGTTATTTACCATGATCATTCATACTGCAGCATATTTGAAAGAGCTAAAAACACTTTCAAAAAGTACTCTATTTAATACTTGCATATACTTGTTTGAACCAGCTTTTTGTATGAAATTCTTGAGCAATACAAGTAAGCATCATTATGATTAGATTATATTGTAATGTGTTGCATGAGGATAGTAGAAATCGATATTACACAGTTATTGCCATGCTTGTTGGAATATAATTAATCCAAGGTTTTTTCTCATTTCACTGGAAATCTACTAGGCAACTATGATAAAAACTAAAAGCTAGATAATATTGGCCACGTTGCTTTCAAAAAACTCAAGAGGTTTTAAATGTGAACATAATATGGCCTAGTCCAGACTCCAACAGCATTCAGCAAACTGTGAATGTAATTGCATCTCAACAAACTGTGACAACTCAAGCCTCTTGTCACGTCGCCTCCACTCTCGCCGACGGAGACGACATGACTCGCTGCTATCATAACCGGGCATCTAGCCCTATGAACATAAACAGAAATGCATAGAAAGTAAAAACATATGCAAATGCATAATGCAATAATATATAGCGGAAGCAAATCTCATTCAAGCATTCAATATGTTCATAATAATTCATAAAACAAATACATTGCAGAGTTATCGCAAGAGAGCACTTATCCTGAGATTGATCTGCCCCGAGCAACTAGCTATGTCGCTACAACGTTCCACCCAACCATAGGCCAGTTGTGTTCATCAATCTCTCAACACGATTGCCATCCCCGAGTTGGGCATGATTTCCACAAGGAAAAAAGAAACAACAAGCTCACACATAGCCAAATACACACCAAGGTTCATCCAAGCCAATCTACAGTTGGGTTTATCAGGATGCTAAGGCAGTGGAAAGGGAGAATTGCTAAGCTAGTGAGCTCAACCACAGAGCTATGGACACCTGCACAAGATCTATCTAGCTTGGCCTCCACAATACCTACACACCCAACACAAGGAAGTAATCCCTTCACTGCTACACAGTCCCTTAGGCCATACCTTCCCTTCCAGTGTTCTCTTGGGTGTGCATAGAAGATTAGCCAGCCCCTCTTGATCTTTTTGTGAGGTTCCTATCTTCACTAGGTTTATCAAGCCAATTCCGGGCCTCTTCCACTCCTAAGTCTTACTTACAGTTCAGACCAAAGCAAGGATGCACATAACAACAAAACACAAGGGTTGGGTATGAAGAAAAAACATTTTGGCAACCAAAAACGAAATGGTAGATGGGGAAATCAACCCTGGGTGAGCAATTCGATTTTAGAAAACGTTGATGGGCATTGCAGGGGCAAAAACGACCTCTATAAACCCCAAAATCGTGAATCTCTTCTCCCATTCACTGTGTAACACAAAAACAAGTTTCCAGCCATGGAGGAATGAAGGAAATGCAGGGAAACGTGAGGGAAAACGCCCCAGCTAGCTCTAGCTACGTGAGGAAGAGAAACGCATGGGTGAGGAATGGTTTGGGCACACATTTTTGGGTGTTGTCTTGCCCCATAAGCAAAAACACAATTTTCCAAAATTGATGGCTTGCCACAATACAAAATTGACTGCCATACCTCTCCATTCCTAATGCATTAACTACCTCAACCAACTTCTGGAAGAATTAAATGATTGGGTGCATAAGACAAAATGGGTAGTTAAGAGTTTATGGATTGTCTCATTGACATTTGGCTTAACACTATTGGTTCAAGGGTTTGAATAATTTCCCTCCCTATTCCTTGTGAAGCCATGCCCCCATCTCTTGTTGCATTGCATAGCTAGTTGTGGGTATTTTATTAAATTGCATATTTACATGATGTCTCAATTTATATTGTGCCTCGCCAGCACGAAAACCATAGGTATCGATTTTAATTGTCGATGCATAAAACGCTAAATCGATGGTGGGGCCTTGGCCTTGAGCTCCTCACCATGATTTAATAACGATATTTACATCATGTACAATTTTAATGCAATGGGGTCAAAATCGGGATGTTACACCTCTGTTCGTAGCTTTTGGTTTTCATTTAGTGAGTGTCAGTTATGTTTCGTTTTCTGGTAGGATCCTAAACTTAGAAAATCCTAACTCATTAACTAATCATGCTTTTCTGATTTTCTAAATCACCCGGCAATGCAAAAGAAGAGAGTAGATTAGTCCAAGGTATTCTCCCGCTCTAATACTACATTACAAAACCAAAGAAGCAAGAAACCCTAGATAGGGTTACGTTACTGAACACATGAGAGCTCAATAACACACAAAACAATATTATTATGAGACAAAAAACAATACATTGAGGGTCCTCTCTCTTACAAAGACTTTGAGTGACCAAAACCCTAATGCATCTAAAACCCTAATATTTAACCTAAATCACTTAAGTGACTTTACTACATAAGTAGCCTTATATCTTAACACTATCGTTGGTACCAGTGTTATTGGAACCAGACCAGAACTGGCAAAACCAGAGGATCCAACTGATTATGGACGTTTCCTGGTCTAAGTCAATGTTTCTAACCAAAGATGGTCGGTTCCGTATTGAACGGACTGGTTTTGTACAAGTTCGTACACCATGTTTTTTAACATAAAAAATTCTATTAAAAAAAGGTAAACCCTAGTGACCATCGGTAGTGTTAAATGGTAATATTAAATTCTTAAAGTAAAACTTAAATTTTTAACATTACCATTATGTGTTTCAAAATGTTTAAGAGTGGTTCCCACCTCATTGAACTTCATATGCAAAACGTAGAATTTTAAATCCCATTCAAAATTCAACAAACTTAAAAGTTTTCAAAATTTCAGGATTGGAACGTTTCCACTAGATTCTATCATGTATGAGAGTATGGGATTTGCATTTAATCAAGCACATCAACCCCTCTATGTAGCTTGATGTTGGTGGTGTTGATTGTTGAACTCCTTTGTCATGACCTTCACTCAAGCAAAATCACTTATTAAGCATGGGAGGCTTTTTCTACCTTATTTTAACACTTGGAATAGGAAGTTTCATAAAAAAATGTAGGGTGTTGACTAATGTCCTTAGGATCAATCAACTTCAAGATTCAAGAAAGAGGCAAGGGATAGACCTAGAGGACGGTAGCACAGGGTGCTATTGATGAATAGCATTCCAATATAAGGAATGATTTTGATGATATGTAGTTGTTTGTTTTAGCATGAATTTTTTTGGACTCTATAGGCATATTTTGGGTCAAATATGGATTGCACTCAATGTTATTTTAGTTATATGCACCCTTTCTTGCTATATACATGAAAAACTTTGCATATTTTTGTATCATGGTCTGGAATCATATGGATGCATATGAATATTTTTTTTTCAAAATTTGAATATTTTAAGTCTTTTTTGGCCAGCCAGTATTTTGGTCTGATTTTTTTCCGGTTTAGATTTTTGGGCTTGACCGGTTCGATGACCAATCTATTTCCAATAACACTGGTGCTATCAAAGAAAACAAAGATAATGATCAAAGTATCTATCTAAAAAATAACTATAAGAAAACGTACAAGAGAAGCACTAAAGGTTGAAACTAAAACAAGGCACAGCATAACAAGATAAGATAATTTTATTAATGTCCACCAAGTGACCACAAATAGGTCAATGGGACTGCTAAGTACATCAACCAAATTACAAAGTGGGAGCACTAAATCCACACTTAGTAAATCACGATATAAGAAAATCTATCCCATATAAAGAAGAACCCAAAACCTAAGTCATGACAACATGGAGAAGTGAAACAAAGCAATGATATAGATACGTGGTAGTGTGGTAAAGAACCAACCAAATGACAAGATTCAACGACTCTCCTAAGGGGGTGTCTTGATTAGGGGGAAAATAAAAATCCCTTGAAGCCCATCTCTCCTAGCATCTAAGTCTGAAGGAAAGAAATGTCGAAGAGAGATTCAAGGCATCCTGCAGTTCAATGTCAAGATAGAGTGATGCTACCAAGAGGCAAATTCCTCATCATAGTTGTCATTCATTGCAAAAGAGCCAATGCACTAACGGATGATTTCCTTACAAGGTATCAACAGTAAATGTTTGATGCATCATTTGGCATCTTATATATATCAATTTGTACGTCAATGTGATTATTTGTTGTTGTTGTTAGTTTCATCTTTATATTAAAAAATGAATAAAAAATAATTTATTTTGTATTTTTTAATGCTTGTTGCAGTTTGCCAATTTTGTCACCAATGTTATCGATGTCTCTAGGTCAAGACCCTCGTCAATTATTTTCCAATGCGCTTGCAACATTCCTCTTTACATTTAAGGCTGAAGTAGTAGATGAACATTGTGAATAGAACAAGTGCTTCTAGGAAGGGAGATTTTACTGAAAGAAAACTATCTAAAAAGATAATCCCCAATAGCGGAAGATGACACTATAAGTGTTAAATATAACATGAACATGAAGATTGCATGGCAATAACCCATTGAGTTGCATATAAGACAACTATAAATTACAAAATCAAATAGGTGGGGAAAGTGGCATGCAAATTCAGAGAGAGAAATAGATGAGACCTGCATTGCAGGGAAGCACCCTACCCCCCTCAGCTTCGCTCCCAAAGGAAGCGATCAAGAATCGATTTCCAGATCGTGATTCCTGATCGCCTCCTCTTGGGAGCGATTTTGTAATTCACGATTCTATGTAAAAAAAATCGCTCCAAGCTTTTCTCGGAATTGTTGAGGGAGCAATGAGGAACCAGCGCTCCCTCATTGCTTCCAAAGCCAAATTTTAGCTCCCAAAATCGATTATTTAGCGCTTCTATGGGCCAGGATCACCGGTTTGGAGTTTTCTCAATTTTCCATGGTTCCACTTGTTTTTTGTGATTGCCTAGGGTTCATTCAGGCTATATAAACACTATTTGACTCCATTTGGACTCATTCTATTCCTCAATTCATTGATTTCACTTGTCTTTTCTAGGGCTTTGAGTGGGTTTGCTAGTTGTTTATGAACAGATTTGTGGAAGCTTGGAAGGGAGATTGAAGGGGTGATTGAAGGCTACTATTTGTCAAAGCTTGGAAGGGAGATTTAAGGCTTCCATAGAGACATTCAACCACCATTAAAGAGAAGCAAAGCTAAAGAGGTAGGCTCTAAATCCACTCTTTGTTTATTTTTGAAAAAATATTTCACTATGTTAAAATTTTAAATCTTGAATGCTCTCTTCTCCTACTCTTTCCCATTTATTTTTCTCTATCATTCTATTGCAGGCATGAAGTGATTTGCATCTTGATTTAAGAAGCATGATGGGTATGTTGTTTTTGGTTTTGCTTCCACTTCTTCTCATGATGGTGGTGTTGGGAAACCCGAAGGAAGAGATAGGGAGTGGCACATACCATGGAGAGGAGGAAGGAAAAGAGGATGATGATAATGATGAGATTGAGAGTGACGAGGGGCAAAAACAAAAAGACACAACACCTTTGTGGAAGTATGTGACAAGGCTTGGGGGCGAGAGAGAGGGTGGAACCACAAAGTTTATATGCCCCCGTTGTACTAAAACTTACATAGGTTCATATACCCATGCGAGAAAGCATTTATGTGGGATTATTCCATGAGATCAAGGTAAGGTTGTTGGAGTCAAAACCTGTGACAAAGTGTCAGCTAAAGAGAGAAAGAAATACAATACAAAAGAAGAGGCCGCTCAAAACAATTCCAAGAGATCAAGGGTTAAATATAAATCCTCACAGAGAATGTCTGGTAGTGGATCATCATCGGCTCGATTGGGACCCTCATTCCCCCATAATAGTGGATTCTTGCCTATGCAAAGAACATTATCAGATTTCCTTAACCAAGGTTGTAGAGATGATGTGGATTCAAAAGTTTATAAGTTTCTCTATGCATGTGGTGTGCCATTCAATGTTCTTCGCTCACCCTATTGGAATGAAATGGTACAAGACATCAATGGTACCCCTAAAGGATACAGGAGCCCTAGGTATGATGAAGATAGAACTGCGGTATGCTGGAACCACGGTCCGCTAGACTTGACAAGGAAAAGAGACAAAATCAATAGTGCTCTTGGGAAGTTTACAAATGATTGGTCCAACTATGGGGCATCCATTGTATCTAATGGGTGGACAAATTTTAAAGGCAATCCATTGATAAATATTCTTAGTGAGTCTGCTAGTGGTGCAATCTTCCTTTCAACTCATGACTACTCAGATCACTACAAGATTGGTATTAATATTTCACAACCTTTACTTAAAACCATTCAAGAGATTGGACCATACAATGCCATTCAAGTAATCATTGATAATGCTGCTAATTGTAAGGCAACATGAGCAATCATTAAGGATAAGTATCCCAACATATTTTGGTCAGGGTGTTTGGTTCACACATTGAACCTTTTCATGCATGATATTGTTAAGATGAAGGACCCTAATTACTGATGGATTGGTGCCTTGAACAAAAGAGGTAAGACTGATAAAATTTATTACCAATCAAATTTTTCACAATAACTCTAGATTGGAGCTATTGAAAATTGCAAAGACTAGATTTGCTAGCTACTACTTCACCTTCAGAAGGGTTTTGAAGGTAAGAGAGGCATTGGCTAGTATGGTATCAAGTGATTCATGGCAGGAATTAAAAGACAGAACTGCAAGCACATCTAATAAACATGACTTACAAGAGGTGGAGGAGACCGTTCTTGATGGTTAGTTCTAGGCACATGTTAGGTATGTTCTGCAGTTCACTAAGCCTGTTTATAGTATGATTCGTTTTGCAGATACAGATCAGTCGATGATTGAGGAAGTGTATGAGCAGATGGATAGCATGCTTGGTCAAATAAAAGACGTTGAGGAAAGAGATGCAATCTTGTATGACCATATTCATAAACATGTAGTCAAATGGTGGGATAATTTGAATGTTCCACTCCATGCCTTTGCATATGTCCTTACCCGAAAATATTATTGTCCATCTTGGTTAGCCCAACCTACACCCGGGGGTGGAGTTAGGAAAAAACCACACACAAATCCAGAGGTTGATGTTGTTAATGATTGATGATTGATCATTTGATGACAATGTTATAACTTATAAGTCATAGCTCCTAGATGATTGATGTTATATGTGTACTATATGTGTACTAAATGGTTATATCTATGTTTTCATATTTTCTATAGTTAATTCGGCATAATATATGTTTTTTAATATATATGCATCAAAATATATTAAAATATGTATTATATATTAAACACTCCCAAAACGGAAGCTTTTGAAAATTTCACTTTCCGCTCCCACTCCCCGCTCCCAACAGCATAGGATGAGACTTTTCAAATGTGTGCATTACGTGTCAACTACTCTTGTTATTTAATCAAAAGCATATTCATGTCCAATGTAAAGCTATTGAAACGCAACTGTGGATGACAAATGAAAATATGGGCTCAAGACATACAGAGGCTATAGTACTACAGCATCACAATTCTAGCTCATAAAACCTAAATCCATAAATTCTGAGAGCAATGAGTTTGCATGAAGTATAGACTTACCCTATGTTCTGCAAATATCAGCTCCAACTGATTGAATATTCATCTTTTTTGAAAAATAAGTCATATATTTACCACAAAATATTTACATCAAAGATAAAAAAGAGTGGAACGGTATATATCAGTGTTACAAATATCGGCGATATATTGCCAAAATCGTGATATATCGCGATACATTCTCAGCGGCGATAATATCGGTAAATATCGGGCGATAATTTCGGCGATATTTTGGGCAATGTCAGCGATAAAATCGAGATAAAATCGCGATGTGCTCTAAAAAATCGCGAGTCGATATTGTTATGAATAAAAGTTAAAATTGTAATTTTTGTTTGTTATTTCATTTGTTTTTGTCTTTTCGTGGTTACCGAGTCCCGACAGGAGCGAGGGCATTGTGAATGTGTCCACTGTCATGTGAGCAAGGGCTGTGCCATCAAACTTCAAAGTTCCAGCTTCCACCATTGAGCAGCGACTGTGTGCGAGGCTGCGAGAGTTGGGTGATGCCGTGACAAGTCTGCACTCCAAGCAGCGACGGTGTGAGCACTGAACAGCAGGGTCACGGCCCACGGGTGCACTGTGTAGGGTTATCCGATATCCACTGTCCAAAATCCAGATTCCGTGGAGGGAGAGTGCACTGTGCAGTGTGCAGGGTAACGGAGTATAACTATAAGTTATTCGATTCCATTGAAATTTGATTCAGAGAATTTCAGGCTTTAGAGGCAGCCACGACCCACAGCCAACAGGTATGGACTCTAGTCTCTTGAGTCTTAAGTAATTTGAATGTGATGATTTGCCTCAACCCTAACCCAATGTGAACAAACTCTAAACTAGGTTAAAGAAATCTTGAGGCCATAAATCTAGTGCTTCTAACTTCTAAGTATTCACGAACGTGATGATAAGGCAAGTGCCGAGCTACATGAAATGTTCAAAAGAAAGCCATCTTAGTAATAAGTATGCACTGCAGCAGAGGTTTATGGTTTAGAATCTTGATTCGATATTATGAAGTGAAAAATACAAAAGAGAGAAGAGATACCAAGATTCTGGACAGCCTTATCATGAATGGGCCTGTATCAACAGTATGACAGCAGTATGACAGTGAAAAATACAAAATAATAATGCACTATGTAGAGTCTAGACAGCAGTATGACTATGTAGAATTTTTAATAGATAGATGATAGATCATAGTAGTAAGTAGTATGTAGATTTTTTGATTTTTTTTTAAACTTCAAAAAATTAAACTTTAAAAATTAAAATTTTGAACTTTGAAGTTTAAAATTTAAAAATCAAGTTTTAAATTTTAATTATTAATAAGTTAAAAATTAAATTTTTGAAGTTTAAAAATTAAGCTTTAATTATTAATGATATTCCTATCTTTGAAGCTGGATTATAATAAACTTGTTTGATATCACTTGAACCTATATGCCACATCATTAGAACTTAGAAGATCCTTGTTTGAGTCTTAAATGGTAAAAAAATTTAAAATGGTTTAAATTTAAAATTTAAAATTACTAAATAATAAGATTAGATTAAAACTTTAGAATCTAGATTACTAAAGTTTTCTTTAAAGTTTAGAGCCCTAGGATTAGTAATTAATTTGAGTTTGTAGTTTGCAATCCTTATTTGTCTGATTTGCAATTTTTTTCAATAAAAATATGCTTAAAAACGTTTTTTTTATGTTGCAGGTTTCAAACTAAATTCCAAAATTCATATTACAAAGTTGCAAGCATGCCAAAGAGTTTGGATCCATTCTGGGAGTATGCAGAGCCAGTTGATCCACATAATCAGCAAAGGCTTAGATGCAATATGTGTGGGAAGGAGATGACGGGGGGGATAAGTAGGCTCAAATACCACCTCGCACAACTTGCAGGGCATGAGGTGGATATTTGTTAAAACTCCACTCCTGAAATAGTTCTTAGGGCCAAACTTGCAATTGAAGGTATTGGCAAGAGGAAAGATGAGAGGGAAGCTTTGAGGTAGGAACTTAGCATGAGAGCAGCATTAGGATCCAGGACAGCCGAACACACTTTAGGGGGAGTGGAGAGTGAGACCTTATCCTCATCTTCTATCATGCCTTCAACGACACACTCTATTTCTCACTTTTTGTCGAGATCTGGTCCTGGTGGACAACCATGTATAAAGTCAATGTACAAGATAAAAGAGAAAAAGGAAGCAGATAAACTTGTGGGTCGATGTCTTTTATGGAGTGATATTCCATTCCACTTTGCGAGGAACCCATTCTACGTGCAGATGTTCGAAGCTGCTGCTATTGTTGGGCCGGGGTATAACCCCCCCACTTATGAGGAGTTGAGAGGGCCCATCCTTGATGATGAAAAGGTTGATTGCACTTCTAGGTTGGAGGAGCTTCGACGTTCATGGGAGGCCACATGATGCACTGTGATGTCAGATGGTTGGAGTGATAAGAAGGGTAGGACCCTTCTCAACTTCTTGGTTCATTGTCCTCGAGGCATAATGTTTATAAAATCTGTGGATGCATCTACACAGGTCAAAGATGCAGCATTACTATGTCAGTTGTTGGATGAGTTCATCCAAGAGATAGGTCTGCAACATGTTGTCCAAGTAGTAACGGACAATGCTGCAAATTATGTGGCAGCCGGTAGGATGCTTATGGATAGGCATCCAACTTTGTTTTGGACACCTTGTGCAGCACATTGTATTGACTTGATCTTAGAGGATATAGGGAAGATCCAGTTTATCAAGGATGTCATTCATTCAGCAAGAAGCATCACCAAATTTATATACAATCATGCTTCTGTGCTTAGCCTGATGAAGAAGTTCACTCATGATAGGGAGTTGGTCCGTCTTGCCATCACTCGGTTTGCCACTTGTTTCATCTCTCTTCAGTCTCTCCTTACTTTTATGTGGAACTTGCAGACTATGTTCCTTTCAGCTGAGTGGAGTGCTTTATCAATTAGCACTAAACCGGAGGGACATGAGATATTCAGGCTAGTGTCATACTAGGAGAGCTTCTGGGATGGGGTGAAGGAGGTGTGTACTGTATGTGAACCTTTGGTAAGGGTTCTACGCTTGGTTGATGGAGACAAGCCCGCAATGGGCTACTTGTATGAGGCCATGGATAGGGCCAAAGAGGCCATTAATGCCTACTATGAAGACAAGGGGGAAGAGGGGCAAACGAAACAACAATTGATATGGGAGGCGATTGATCAGCGATGGAACAAAACACTTCATCGCGTCATTCATGCTGCAGGCCTATTCCTCAACCCCGCATTCTCTTACTCATGTGGCTTCGACTTTGATGCAAAGGTAATGGATGGGTTCTTGGAGTGTGTCCAGAGGATGGTGCCAAGTGCAGCTGACCGTTCAGAGATTTCCAAAGAGTTGGAAGTCTATAGAAGGGCCATGGGAACATTTGGCTTTGATATGGCTATTAATAACAGGAAGAACATAATGCCAAGTAAGTTTCACCTTGTTCCAAAATTTAATTTCATTACTTTCTTTGTTTTATATTTCAAATTTTCAATGTCTTCTCTTATGTTTCTCCAATTCATTGTAGATACTTGGTGGGAAACCTATGGCAGACGAGTACCCCATCTCCAAAAGCTTGCTATTCGGATCCTAAGCCAAACATGCAGTTCTTCTGGTTGTGAGCGCAACTGGAGTGTATTTGAAAAGATACACACCAAGAAGCGCAACAGGTTTGAGAATTTGAAATTAAATTCTAAATTCATTATAGGTTGTAATTTATGTCATATGGGTAATTTTAATTTATGTATTCTAAATTCTAATTGGATAAATTTATGGTAATCATACAGGTTGGATACCCAACACCTGAATGATCTAGTGTACGTCTCCTACAAACTCAGGTTGTGGGTGAAGCAACTTGAGAAAAAACTTGAGGTGGAGGCTATCTCATTGGATCACATCGACACCACTGCTGCATGGAGAGCGGAGATTGAGGAACCTATTATGGAGGTAGCGCCTGATTGGTTAGAGGATGATACACAGGACATGGAGACTGAGACATGGGACGATGAGTGGTTAGACGCATCTGAGATTGTGCCACCACCGGAGCCACCAGCCACACAGCCACAGTCTCAGTAAGAGGGAGCCAGATATATGGGCAGTGGTAGCAGTAGCGGTGGTAGAGGACTTGATGAGGGTCCAATACCTCATCATTCTTCTAGTTCTTCTAGAGCACATCAGTTTCCAGGCACTTCTAGAGGACGAGGAAGTCCACGACGACCCCCACGAGCACCTGGTTTTTGTTGCTTACCTGGAAGCAGAGCCATTACTAGAGCGATTACCTTTGCCCGTAAAAGGGGTAGAAGGAATCCATAGTTTACTTTATTTGGTTGATTTCATTGCATATGAGATACATATTACATAAAACATTGACTGAATTTTTTTGGTGATTCATGAGTCGGGGACTCAAGATCCGAGACACGATTCATTTTTTATGTGTGATGTATCACTAGACCTCTTATACATCTTATATATCGGTTTTATTTCCATATTCATGTAGCAATGTGTTTATTT
>LPNX011046105.1:175065-383672 GCA_001517045.1 Pseudotsuga menziesii | reverse complement strand
GTGAGGAAACGTTTCCGGAGGAGCCCCCAAGCCCCCGGGGCGTGGGGAGCGAGGGGGGCGAGCCCCCGACCCTGGGGGGCGAGTTTCCGTGGAACACTGGTTTATTTGATGTTCTTGTTGCTTTAGTGAAAAAAAATGAATATTTTTGTATTTTTTTACATTGCCGATATTTGCCGACATTTTCGCCGATAAATCCGATAATATCTTTTTGGACCCTCGGCAATATATTCGCCGACACGATATTTGTAACATTGGTATATATAATGTCTATTGAATGTTCATCTTTCTAATTCATATACTTGTAATGCTTATATTATAGCCAAGCCTAATCACAGGGAAATATTGATATCCTATTTTGTAAATGATTGCCTTCTTTATCACTGGTTTCTGGTTCAAGCCCATTACATCCAAAGTATTTGTGCAGTTCAGTACAAATTACAAAAAAAAAAAATATTTGTTAAATTTGTACTTGTTAACTTCACTTTCAATGATATTTCGATGAACTAATTCTAGCTGAATAGATTTTAGCAATTGCTTATTTTTTAGAAATGAACATTGTTCTTTCCTTGAGATGTAACATGGGTTGTTTGATTCAATCTCTCTTTCTCATCTGCTTCTAGCATCTGTCAAGTCTATAACATCCTTTTAGAATGAAACATCATGTGGTTCTATGTTTTAACACCAAACTATCCTAACCTCTACTGCCAATAATAAGAGTAAAATAGACATGACAATGAGATAATGTGCCTACAAACTTATAATTATTAATAGCATGCTAGAATCCAAACTGTCTCATTTACACAAGTTACAGAATAATCTTCATGTCATTCAGAACAGAAAATACATTTGCTCAAAGGCTATGAATTCAAGGAAACAACCTACCTTCCGCCAAGGTCCAGATCTTGATGGCACCAGCTGTGGAGGATCAGTCTACGAAAAAAGATAGAGCAGGTGTTAAATCATCATTAAAATGTTTAACATTTGGATGTTACTGATTTCTATAGGAAAATTCAACTCTATCTAACAATTTTTCATCATGAGAACTAGTTGCAACTATATACAGAATGTAAATGCTAATTATTTAGCAATACCACAATTGAACTATTGTAATATCAACCAGCTCTTTATTTTATTAAACTAGTATCTGTTGCACTAATACAAGAATATGGATCATTCAAAATCTCAAAAATCAGGATGTTATCTATTGGATGAAGATCTAATCACAAGCTACTGGTATACAAAAAATCCAACTAATATCATAGCAACATTAAATATTATATCGATGCTTGTTTTTGTCTTTAATCTGACAAAATCCCTACTTGAACAATGATTTCACAAAGAGTATCACATCAATTTAAATCGATCCTAGGAAAGGGTTTACCATATGTGTAGTCAGTATCGACCCTTCCATATTACTTGGAAGGCTTCCTTTCTGGGATAAGCCAATGAACTCTGGAGTCTGAACAGCTTGGCAACTTGCAAGAATAGAAGTCTTATTCTTCATTGGAAAATAGGGCATTAATGTCTGCTCAAAAATCGTTAGAAGGATAAAATATTCCCCTGGTATGATCATTGATGGAGCACTGATTTGTGCTAATTTGAGCCTGCAGTTTTTTATTTTCAGTACAGGCAAGTGCAAACAGAGATGAAATATTTATGGTAGCTTATAGATTTTGGGGCAGTTCACCATGCACTATGAGCAGGGAGGCCACTTAACATTCCCCCGTCTACTTAATCTCGTAGGTCTGATCACCTGTGGCATCATGTTGGAAGAGCTTTCCAAGAGTGCCAAGAAAGGCACCACAGTTGGACTCCATCACCTCACCCTCAGAACAAGTTCCCAACCTTGGCCCTTGCCATTTCTGAGACTGAAAAGCCTCCCATGCCTGAGGGTAACGATGGATGCAGGGCCATTATTATCAATCGAGATCCAGCTGTTGATGGATGGGGAGCATCCCCAAAGACAAAAATGGCCAACTAGCAGGTGCTGGCATGATGCTGGCTGCAGCATAACACTGTGCTCTGTTTGTGCAAGCCAGCTGGCCTTTCTGTTTTATGTTCTTTGTAACAGACACTACTGGCATCATGGCTGTTTTTTATTAAAATGTAGCCTTATGGCAAGTTTTGATTTCAAACAGCTAGTGCTTTAGCTGATAGTAGGCTTTTGGACTATTTGCTCATTGCAGTTTCTTTAAGAAACCCTTTTTGGCCAACTAGCAGGTGCTGGCATGATGCTGGCTGCAGCATAACACTGTGCTCTGTTTGTGCAAGCCAGCTGGCCTTTCTGTTTTCTGTTCTTTGTAACAGACGCTACTGGCATCATGGCTGTTCTTTTTTTATAATGTAGCCTTATGGCAAGTTTTGATTTCAGACAGCTAGTGCTTTAGCTGATAGTAGGCTTTTGGACTATTTGCCCATGGCAGTTGCTTTAAGAAACCCTTTTTCCGTATCAATTCCTTCTATATTTTTATCATGTTAATAGTTCAAGAAAGCATTTTATAGAAATAAATTTAAAACAAAACATTGAACTTTAAAAAGAAAAGGAAAAAACACATGTCGACTGAAATCAGTGAAATCAGAGCCTTCAGAAGAATATTTAAACCCAGAAAATAATAAAAAGGGAGGAAAATCATAACACCATGCCCTGTTTGTGCAAGCCAGCTGGCATTTCTGTTTTATGCTCTCTGTAACAGATGCTAGTGGCCTCCTCGATGTTTCTATTTTAACGATATAGCCTTATGGCACATTTTGATTTCAGAGTGTTAGTGCTTTAGCTGATAGAAGGCTTTTGGATTATTTGTTCATGGCAGTTGATTTAAGAAACCCCTTTCTGTATAAAATGCCTTGTATATAATTGATAATATGAATTGTTAAATTAGCATTTTACTGAAAGAAATTTAAATCAAAACATTGAACTTTAAAAAATGGAAAAAAACATATCAATTGAAATCAGTGCACTTTCGGAAGAATATTTGGACCCAAAAAAATTAAAAATCATGAAAAACACATTATAATAACTGGAATAGTAATTATAGTAAATACATGTCTTTTTTTCTGATATAAGTATATGCACCTTTGTGTCAATGTTGATAGAAGATGTTCCCTCAAAAGAAGTTCCTTGTTTCAAGAATTGTAAGAACTAAAATCACAAATTATAAAATAACTTTTCTACTTTTTTTTGTTGAATATGTTTCATAGATCTATAGAAAATACGGTGTATAAATAATTCAACCAAGCACAAGACTACCTAAAGACCAAGAGAAAGGCCTTTACGTCACACTGCACTTCAACTGCACAACCTCTCGCATCTTTTAATAGAAGAGTGGTTTTAGCTCTAAATAGTAAACATAATTCACTGGGTTCATGGCTATGCCAACTCCTTAGCTTGTAGGGATCGCTACCCTTTCCTCGCTTACTACTCTCTAGAGGTCACTACCAACTCTTTAGGTTAGGTGTTGTTGACCACCTAACCAACTAGGTGGCCAACAATGTAGCACGCACAAGTTGGATGTGCCTTGAAGATAAAAATGAAGTACTTAATGGTTATATCAAGCGAAGCAGCTCTTCTTCTCTTCTTCTCTCTATGAAATTTCCGCACCCCTACAGGGGATTTTGTAAGGATATGTCAGCATGAAGGTCTAGTTTTTTGTAACTTAATCACCTAAGACTTTGTCATTAGGGAAGTCCTTTCATCGAGTGTTTTTTCACTTGGATAATTAAAATTTCTTTTTAGAGATTTTAATTATTTGAGTTTTTCACTCAAAAACACCCCAAAGTGGTGAAAGGTGTTCTAATGATCGAGTCTAGGGGGTGACAAAGGCCCAGGAATGTTCTATGTAACCATGATAGACACTATCCAGAGTCTTGCAAAATTTCATTAGGTTTACCTAAGATTTTTTAATTTTTGGTGATTAAAATTTGTCCCTCGGCATAAAAAAGTTGTACTAAAAAGAGGGTTAAATGGTACCTAATGCCCATGAATATGGGTATGGGTACTCAAAATCAATGGCATGAGTCCCCCTATACTCTTGGGAAAAGTTTGAAGTCATTCAAACAAGTCTTGATAAGGTTTTGGTCACATTTTCCAAAGTCAGTCAAGGAAATCGGGAAAATTGGCAATTAATTAGAGAGCCAAATTTTGGAAAAGTGACTATAGTCATTTGGGGTGGCCATAAAGGTTCTAATGTTTATATTAGGTTCCTAAGATAAATTTAAGACCCAAAGTGGGCCCCCCAAGCAAGCATGTAACAAGTTTTGAGTTGCCGACTCTAGGGGGGTGCCCCCTTCTCTCTTTGATTGGTTGGGTGAGCTAAAGTCAATGGAAGGGGCCCCATTTGACATAGAAATAAGGTTAAAAGCATTAAATTTGGGGTTTCTCTCCCCATATTTGAGATCCCAAACCATGGTTTTGCCCTCCTTGAGCAAATTTGCCCCCCTCTCTTGGGTCCCCTTCTCTCCCTTGTGACACTTGTCTAGAAAGGAAAGAACTTATCTCTTTCATTTTTCTTATTTAAGGAGGCTTCCCCTCCTCATTTGGGTTACTATCTCTCATGCTCTCACTTTCTTGCTCTCTCTTGCTTGCATTTTGCTCTCATTCTGTGAGATTACTGTAATTTTCAGCTATTGGGCATTTTTAATAAAAAACTTTGGAAGAGATCTTATGTTGTTGGGTGGTGACTTGCTCCCGTTTTCTCAAGTTCTTTCAAGTACAAGTGAGGCCAAAGAGGCAAACTGTTTTTCCTTGGTAATATCTTCTCAGTTTATATAGATCTTATGAGTTTTTCTCTATTGCATTCAAGAACTTCAAGCATTTCTTGGTTGAATAGTTTGATTTCTTTAATCATTGTGAGAATCTCACCTCTCTTTGTGTTTGTTTAGCTTATCTTTCAAGTTGCAGGTTATCCACATTGAATAGTGGGATTCTTTGGTTAGATGCCCCACTTCTTCAACCATTTGAAGAGCAAAGAGCACACTAACTCCTTAGAAAAAATTCTGCATTTTTCTTTATCTTTATTTGCATCTTCAAGTCTAGTTTAAATCTTCATTTTACAAGTTATTTGAAGCCATTGATTCTATAATTTTTATTACATATCTTGAGCAAATTTTTTACACTTATATGCAACGTGTCCCAAAGTGATTTTGGGCATCTTTTACCACATTTTACTTACTGATTTTTTGTAGGATTAGGGTTTTACAAGGGGAAACTCTGTCAAAATTTAGGCAGAAAATAGTGCAAAGAACCCCCAAAGGTCACCACTTCAAAACCCATTGCCTCAAAGTGGTCAAATCTTCATTCTCTTTCTCATGTTTCCTTATCTAAAGGTGTTGAATTTTCTGTCATTGTAACAAGTCCAAGAGAGTCTCTTGGACTTGATTCTTTGTTTGATTTTCAAAGTTATATTTGAGGTATATATTTTGGCCATCCCTTGCATGCAAAGGAAGTTGAGCTTGCCCAGCCTTGTGTTGCAAAGTGAAGAGGGGCTAGGGCTTGTTATTTTTCATTATTTACTTTTAATTGTTTTCCCCATCTCTTCTTTAGGAAGAGAGTTGTGTGGCTAGGTTCGCATTGTTCTTCTTTGAGATTTGCTAGCCATTGCATGCAAAGAAAGTTGGGTTTGTTCACCCTTGTATAGCAATTGAAGAAGGGCTAGAGTAATTAGTTTTCATATCCGCAAGTTTATTTTTTGCCTCGTCCTTTCCATTTGGAAAGTGGATTGAGTGGCTAGGATTAGTTTGTTTTTTAGCTTTATTTTAATTATTTTTTGCCCGCACCTTGTAAGTGATTTAGCTTTGCTATCCTTGCAATATCGCGTTGGCTAGCATTTTTATTTCAAGTATTTGCTTATTTCATTTTGGTCGCACCTCACAATCGAGTAGGCTCTGCCTTCGTTGTGATATCATGCTTGGCTTTTTTTGTTTAATTTTTGCTTTAAAGATACAATTTACCACAAGCCCCATTTTTTGCCCTGTATCCTCTCCCCTCGCCGGTTCGACCGATCTAGGGTGACGAGAAAGGGCAAAGATTTGTGTTGGCTAGTTTAAGAAGCACCCAGATAAGTATCTTCATTAGAAAGGAGAAAAAGAGGCTTGACCTATGGAGCTAGTGGGGTAGAGGCCGTAGGGGGCTTCGTGGCACTTTGTGTCCTCCAGTTGAGCACCCAGCAAGTTTCAAGTTTGACCCATGGAGGTAGGCAGGAACCTTGTGTTCCCATGTTGAGACATCCCATCATCAAGCACGAACATGTGTGTGATAACTCCTAAAGAGTTATCAATCGGAATAATACTCTTACCAATTCACTAGCAAGTTATGGATCTGAGTCATTTGTTATTTGTCAAAAAAATTGATCCAGGAAGCCATAGATGCACTTCTCTATAAAGAGCGCATGCCTTCACCATCTAGGGTTTGACCAAGTAAATCAGTCTCAAGTGGCATGTCCCATCAACAGCATAGAAAGGTGTGCAATAAAAGCTCCATGAAGCTAGACATCCCATCAAATAGTGAGCAAGTAACACCTCCAAAAATAGCATGTGTGGGCTCTTCCAAGGTGGATGCCCCATCAAATAATTTGGACATGAGTGGATTCATAAAGTGTTAACAAACGATATCCATTCACAAGATAACCTTCATTCATTGTGCTCATCTAAAGATGAAGTGATGACTCATAAATACCAATAAGTGATCCAAAAGTCTCCTCAACTACCTTCATAACATGGTTTCCAATGTATAACAACTTTCCAAAAGTGTTGCAAGGAAGAATTCAACAAATAAGATCCTCCACATGCCAAGTCATAATGAATCCCAACTAACTCCATAGAGTAGCCATAAAGTAGGGGACGGCCCCATCATTTTAGCAATAAAATAATAATAATAAATGTAAAGGGCCTCAACATATGTGCTGACATGGGTGAGTGCCCCATCTAAGGTCATCGTCCACATCATCATCACCCAATCCAAGTATGAACAAAACCCACATAAGCAAGGGTGCTTATGCAAAAACCTCCAATCAAGTCGAAATAGGTCAAACTAGTAGTTGAAAGAGCTAGAATCACCTAAACATGTGTGAACGCCAAGAGCATTCCACTAGGAGAGAAAATCCATGTCATCAAAATCTACATCATTTGTCAAAAAACATATCAAGAAAAATCAGGTCAAATAACACCACCAAAAATACAGTGTTCCACGGGGACGCATCCCGCAAGGTGGGGGACGCATTTCTTGTGTCCTGTGGACTTGGGGACTCCTACCAAAATGTTCCTCCCCCGCTATGCCCCTGAGAATATATTTTTTTAATGTTTTCCCACTATTTTCACCTTTTACAATCACTACTTGGTACTAGTCAGAAAATAAATCAATATATTTAGTATTTGCATTGCATAATCATGAATATACATCATATGAATTATTATTTTTGATATTTTATTTCATTTTTATAATTTTGGAGATGTCCCCCCTTAATTTCCCTAAAATTTGGGGGTGGTCTCGACTCTCCATGTGTCCCAAATCTGTGTTTCCCTTTTGTTTCACCGATCCTGCATCCCCCCATCTCGAAAACTTGGGGGAACATTTCAAAATATTAGAACCATGTGAAAACAGGTGTATAATCCAAGCACTCTCCAAGAGTGTAATACCAATCATGCCAAGACGTAACCCACATGTAATATAGACCCCCAAGTGCTTGGGCATCCATCCCCTAGATCCAAGTATCATCAAGTCACATTAACACATATGCAAACCTAATCATGTGGTGAACATAACAAAAGGGGACCATGTCGAACACCCCATCCTAGTGAAAAACTAATAATATAACACCACCATGTACTAGAATCATGCAATGTCACTGCTAATCCATCAATAATCACTAGGATGCTCCAAGAACAACAAGATGCCAAAATAAATTGTATGTAGTATGAAACATGTACCAAGAGGGTGATCCATCAAGCAAGGCATGCAATACAAAGAGAGTACCACTAGATGAGCCATCAAACATGACAATCCACCATAGAGAAGTGATTCTTCTCCAACCACAACACCAACTCCTATCATATGATAGTACCATCTCCAAGCATGTAAGTAAAGATGTCATAATGGAAAGAAAAACCCATGAAGGTGTGTACCTTTAATCCATCAAAAGTTCCATAGGTACCATGTTGTAAACACCCATCTATTGTGATGAAAATCAAGTTTTCCCTCATACAATATGAAGGGTAACAGTGTTAAACCCAAAGATGCCCCCATTACATGCTTAGGCACTAGATTCCTCTTGGGCAGTTTCCAATGGGTTCTCATCGACTTCATGTTGAAACTAATCAGCATATCACACAAGGAGACAGCATCTACCAACTCTACCATCTAATGAGGCCAAGATGGAGG
The DNA here is from genome assembly GCA_001517045.1 of Pseudotsuga menziesii. Classification (NCBI taxonomy): domain Eukaryota; kingdom Viridiplantae; phylum Streptophyta; class Pinopsida; order Pinales; family Pinaceae; genus Pseudotsuga; species Pseudotsuga menziesii. The sequence continues at coordinate 375,301 of LPNX011046105.1, read as the reverse complement.
ACCACTTAATTTTTCGATGTCCTACTATTATGAAAAAGGAGGTCGATTTTAGTCTTTTCAGTGAATCCCAACACTCTCTCTCCACCATCTTCCGGCTCTCGAACCCAAATTGGCCCTGTATAAGAGAGAGACCCTTGAATTTAGATCTCACTAAATCTAGACACCCCAACCCAAATTGGATGCCTCTAGGTAGATTACCTCTTTTTTTCCAATGCTCCCGACAAACAGAGGCACCAAGAGGCAAATAGACAACAACACTTCATTCGTTGTTAGATCCATGTGAAACTGCAAGGCCTCCCAATGAGGGCCTTACATGGATGTTGAATTAGATCCAAGGACAATTCACACAACACCAATGGATAGGTTTTTTTTCCAAATCTCGACACAAACCTACATCATCCAAACAGCAAGGCACTTCACAGACAAAATCCCTCAGTTCTCCTAGGTCCTCCAGAAAGTGATCCGTCATTGGCTTCTTCACTTCGACCTCAAATTCAAAGAGAGCGATTCAGGGGTGATTGACTTGTGTGAGTAATCATCCCCCACCTCTCCCTTTCAAGAGTTTTTGTTATGGGTTCCTTGACAGCATTTGCATGTCTATGCATTACCACTCTGCTTCTCAGTTCCATGGTCTGAAGCCTCAGATCTTATCTAGTGCAGCATAGTTTAGGTCTGCTCCATGCTTTTATATGCCTTTTTGGGACTGGCCTTTGTGATCCCACTTGCATCATACACTATTGTGGTTAGAAATCCCTTTGACCTATTTGTGTTCAGTAGTAGGACATTAATAAAATGATATCATCTTACCTGTTTCCAAAGATGGTTTGCAGGTGGAACATCCCACAGGGGATGTGGGTAAAGATTGAATCCAAGGCTGTAGAGTTACTGCAAGCCGCAATGTGCTCTATCTATGATGCTTGATTGGCCCCATTCGGCCTTTCACTGATTCTAGTTGTATAGAAGCTTGTTATACAGGGCTGTCATAAAAATGAGAAATTTCTCTAATCTTTTAATATGTAATGATGTGCATGAACTTTTATGGTGTTAGAGCCAAATGAGAACTTCTTCCTGAAGGTATTTTGAGCTTATAAGACATTATGGATAGTTGTTTTGAGTCCAGATAAAGGCAGATAAGATTTCTATTCTCTTTTTGAAATACAGAAAAATGCCAGTGAAATATTGAGAGCAGTCATGTTCCAAGATTTAAAAGGCAATATATACTGCACTTGTATGAAATTTGAATGCCAGAAGCATATGCGATAAGTAATTTCCTTTCAATCTCTGAATCAATTTATCATATATATTCCATTGTGATTTTTTCCCTGGGAAAAAAACACAACATACTCATTTATCATTTGTAAAGATGATTAGTATAGGGATATGTCATAGACTTTAATATACAATGACCACAGGAATTAATCATTTGGAAGAAATATATACGAAATACGAGCTTTTATGTATTAAAAACAAAATTATCTATGTCAAAAAAAATAGGTTTCCTATAAGATTTATTAACTTGATTTATTTTGCTTTTATTAGTGAATAAAATGCTTAAGCTCTATCTTGAAATACAAGAATAATTTTTAACAAAGATGATGAGATTAACCACCAAAATATTGCATTGCTTGGACAAATAGTAAATATATGGCAGAATATTCTTTTGTATCCACAACCACGAACTACAATGAAATAATTAATGAACTTCATTATTGGAAGGAGAGCTTTAGTAATTGTAAGGATCACATTGGAATTGATCAAACTAGATTAAAGTAAGCCCACACACACATGCACGCACGGACACACACACACACACACACACACATATATATATATATATATCACACCCCTCCAATATCTATCTATTCCTACCCGAACCCACATCACCAATACTATCTCACCAGTCTCCTATCTATGATCCAGTCAACCGAATAAGATATGTAGGCATAGCCTGATCGTAGTGAGACCTTTCAGCTCATTTTTCCTTGACAAAATGACATCAAGCTAGCCTTGTTATTGACTATAAAAAACTTTAGCGGTTTAATAAACATTAAGAAAATGCTGCTTGTTTGTGTGATGTAATTTTCTGTTCCATGATGTATTGATTTGATTTTGAAGTAAAATCTGCACCATTAAAAATAGATTTAAAAAATGAATAAGCAAACTTGATCTTACCTCATCATATTTCTCAAAGTTTTGGGTATCTAACTCCCCATTGACAACAGGTTTGAATGCAGCTTCCATCTCATACAATTTGTCCCACTGAATAGATCTAAACCATGGGTGTGCCTAGGGGTGGAAAACAAAAGAGAAATAACTTAAGTCAGTTTAAGCTACGAACTATCGGAAGCTTACACAGTTATAACATTAGCTAGTTTGATTTGAGAAACTCATTATAGACTTATTTTAACTAAAACACAGTTATAATAATAACACAGTTCGTATGTTTGTACTAGGTAAATGTTGCAACATTTTAGTACAATCAATTCATTGCTAGTACCAATACCATAATAACAATATAATATATATCAGGATGTTATGTTCAGCACACGCCATTTGTCAAATCCCTATTGTGCCCCTGCATGTTGATCCATGACACAAGAAATATTAAACAATTGAACAGATTACTTGGCTTTTTCTTATCCTGTAATATTTTTCCAGCATGCTTAAGATCGATATACCTCTGATACTTGAGGGATGAAATGACCTCAGCCCCCAAGGTCTTGCTTAACAACTCAATGGTTTTGGTTGTTAAATAAGTTAGCTTCAAGCCTTCTGTGCAGGCAGTTCTGGCATTGAAACAGGTCGATGAATTTTTTTATTTGATTTGGATTCCTTTCTTGTATCAGTAATGAATTGATACCCATAAATCCGCTTCATCCGCCCCTTTGTCCACATTCCTGTTCTCTCCCTAATTCTACATATCTCACTCCAATTTGATTTTTAACTATTTGAGAAATGGTAGCTTGATATTTCTGTCATGTCTTTTCAAACGTTGTCTGCAATATTTGTAATTTGTTTTGTGTTTTCTTTATTATTGCATACGAGGTTTATTGCTCATATGTTGCAGATAGTATATGGTGGTGTTCAGTTTTCGAATGTGATTCCTTTTACAGCATTTTTGTATGTGAATGTGATTCCCTTTCTTTGTGGGAGATACTTCTACCTATTTACATATAAATGAGAAGAAGAAATGGTGTTGTGGGATTGCATCTATGATGCAAACTAGATGCTCGCCTATCAAAACTACCAAAACACGGGAAGGTTTGTTAAACAAAAACTGATTAAAAGTAAATGGGTTCCAGTCTATCTCATCCCAATCGGTTTCAAACATGGCCCAACTCGAATTAATGTAAATTCCTTGCCCACTGTTTTAAATTAAATCCACCCTGTTAAGCTTTTCGGAATTCCCTAGTTTGACCCAATCATTTGCATTCACCTAGAATTTAGATTCTGTAAGCAAGAGATTGACATTGTCTTTAAGTAATAGTGCATCTATAAGTAAGGAATAGTATGTTTTAGTGATAGTGCAGGAGATTGATAGTGAAACATAAATTTTCAAAACTTAAAATGGTGTGAATGATCATATTAAACATAAACAATTTAAATATAGCAGTGTGGTTGCGAGCACAATATCAAAGAAGAAAGACAAAGATTGAGTTCAACAGCTGCATGCTTACTGTGAGTGGAGAACATCCGATAGAAAACATAACAGTTGGATTGAGTTGATCAACTACGTGCTTACCGTTAGTGGAGAACATGCGATGGAAAACATAACAATTGCTCCAGTTGTGGAAGGGTAGTGATATATCTACATTCTCCCTAGGTAGTGTGGGCTACCATAGGTAGGTAGTTGCTGTAGTTGCTCCATGAGCGGAGTAGTGATATACTTGCATTCTCCCTCTATCTGCATGTGTGGGTTACCGTAGGTAGGTAGGTAATTGGAACATGCAAAATTAAACACCAAATGTCCATGTCCATATGCAACAAGCCTTCAAGGCTTGAAGATGAAACTGAAACCTAAAGATGAAAGACCAGATGTCCATATGCAACAAGGTGATGCTTCAAGGCTTGAAGGTGAAATTGAAAAGTGAAGATTAAAGACCAAATGTACATATGCAACAAGGTGATGAGGCAACAAAGGCGGTGGTGCTATCCTGGGGTGAAGGTGGTGGCAGGTGAAAGGTGGCAATGCGGTGGAGGCAGTGGCTGTAAGTAGTTGTTGTCAATTACTGTTTGCACTGACTAACCACATAATTTATGACGAAGTAATATATATATATATAGAGAGAGAGAGAGACAAGGTGCATATTAGTGCATTATATCTTTATATAATAGATAGTCTTAATGTTTAGTATCAAAAGAGGTCGCATTTCAGTGCATCATATACTACATCATCAATGCACTTAATTATGTGTGGATTTTGGTTTCTCCATGTCTCCATCTTATTGATAAGAATAAGTTCGAACTGACAAATTTTATAAATACCAGGTCATAAAAATTATATTTAGTAAAAATTGTATTAAACAGATTTGTGAATCTCAAGGCCACTAGGCTGCAATAAGACCTCAAATTGATCCACCAATGACATGAGAGATAAATTCGTTTTAAAAGTTTTGAAAGCATCTAAACTAATTGAACGTCAACGCAAACTGAATACAATAAACATGCCTTCGGCAAGTATAATAATACTTTAAAGAATAAGTTAAAAGGTAATAAAAAGTATTATAAATAATACCTTAAGTCTCGTTTTAAAAGGGGTTATTTATATTAAAGGATCTAAAAGGAAGTAGAAAAACTAAATATATAAAAAGAGGCCGTGAATCAACTTAGGTGATTTGATTCAAACAAATCATATAAGGAAGCATTAATGTTTAAAGTATATCAAGGAAGACATAGTATTTTTTGACGAAGACCTGACGAAAATAAAATGGATTCCAATACTGAAAAACAAGGAAGATCCCAAGCATTTCAAAATTTTATGTTTCAGTGTTATTTAGAAGAAAATAGATCCAATAGTTAAAAACAAGGAAGATCCCAAGCATTTCAAAAATTTATATTTCAGTGTTATTTAGAGTAAATAGAACACTCGGAGGTAAAGATGTTACTATTTCTATTGCTCCCGTTGAACACAATAATTATATTATCGCTCAATTTGCTAATGAGTTAGTGGTTCCTGAGTCAAATATAGGTGAAAGGTTAGACTTTTAGAATAAGAATTAATATGAAACAAGTGATTTACAGCTAAAAATTGGAGATTATGCTCACAATTCAGTGTTGGTTCCTTGTGGAGTGATGACAATGACATCATTTTGGGATTAACATGGATAGTAACATTGGGGACTTTCATCTTAAATGTCGAAAAGAAGTTTCTAACGTTTTCCTATAAGAAGAAGAAAATTGCATTGCAGGATGTTAGGATGAAGTCAGATTTAAAAGCTCCATCATCTGAAGACTTCAAAGATCTGTCAAAAATTATTTCGCAGGAAAATCAAAAATTGATACAAAAGATGCAGCAAAAATTCAACAAAGTCGTTGATAAAGATGAAGAGATATCTCCTCTAAGATATCATAGTCAAAAATTACTTGTTCAAATTAAGAAAACATAGGATAAAACGCAGTGCAATCAAAAATTAGAAGTGGAGACTCACGATCTTCAAAAAAATAACAGGAAACGACAAAGAAAATTCCTCCTTAAATAAGGTTAATCAAGAATTGCTAGAACAAATTATGAGGTTAAGCGAAGGAGAGCAAGAAAATCAAGATTCCCAAAATGAAGTCGAGAAGTCGAATTATAAGGAAGAACTCTTACGCTTAAGGAGACATAATCAAGATTTACTTTCACAAATTAGAAAAGTGAAAGCATGATAAGAAATCTTTACAAGAAGAGTTAGATCACAAAGGATCATTAGTCGACAAGGAAACGATGACTGACCCAATAGAGAAGTCATCAGACACTCAAATTCAAAAATCAGAAAGGGTAACCAATACAGAGTCAGTCAACGCTCAATTTCAGAAGAATGCTTATATTTACAAATAACTACAAATATGAAAAAAATATGGTTCCAAGGAACAATCAGGAAAGATTAGGATACCTTATCATCATCCAAATCATAATAGTTGTTATGACCAACAACAAGGTCAAAAGGAACCTACTCAATATTTCTCTTACAAACAGATGAGATATGATTTTTTTTTAAATGGTGACAAAATCAACAAACGGTCTGGAAACAGAAAATGAGGGGTTCCATCCAACCAATAGATCAGCAAAAAGTCCCAATGAAGGTTAACTTGGGATGGACCACAACACAAATGATAAAATATTTAAGAATAATGTTCATCTCGATCCAATCTCTATTTCCATATCTCATCCATGCACATGCCTGTGACAAATCTGTGTTAACAGGTTCTAAAGGAAATTCAACCCTATTTTCAGTGGCATTTATTACAGGTAGTGATACCCTGAGGTAAGAGGGTTTACAACAGCTTTTTTTTACCATTTTTATAATTTTTTTTATCATGTTTCAATTTTCATGATCTAGAAAGGGGCTAATCTAATGCCTAACGGCTATGTCCTCATGTAATATCTTATTTATGGAAGAATTAATTGATGTCCATTGTGTATTAAGCAATGCGGTTATGACACCATATGTTACTATACCTGTTGTTATGACACGCTGTTGTTGATTGAAACTGATGAATAATAATGCAAGTTCATGGTTAAAATTGGTATGTTTGTATGGTTGGCATAAATCATACACCCTAGAAGAACAATCATGGCAATGACGAAGTACCTTTCTGAGCATCAGGAATCATTATAGGTTGTGCACAAGATCATATGGGCAGATATGTCCGTGCTGGTTAGATTTACTTTAATTGGTGTGTTGTGCTGAAATATTGTTTGTACCCGGTTATGTGTATGATTTGGCCATGGTATCCGTTACCATTTGAACTTGTATGCTTTTGTTGCCAAGGGTTTAAGTTGTGATAGGATACCACCTTGAAGGTTTCCTACATGGTCTCTCCATGTTTATTATGGGACCCCGTCTACATGCTTCAGAATAATAAAGATAATTGTTTCTCTATTTATTGTAGTGTGTGTATGCCTGATGATTACCTGGGTTATGAGGATCTTGACCACAAGAAAAATCTAAGGAAAAGAGAGATAGCATTGTTCCTTTAAGTAATGATTAATGACCATGTGAGTGGAGCCTAGTTCCCCAGCTACACTGGTTCGCTCAAGTGGCAATACTAGGGAACAAAGTAAAGTCAATGTGTTCCCATGAAGAATGTGGGTTATAGAGGCAAAAAGTGAGCCATAATATCAATGATTGTCAAATGCTGCTGACGATAGTGAGTGTATGCTATGCTGCCCCTCAAGGAGATTTGAGCTGAACATGGTGCAGGATGATTGGACAAAGCACAAAAGGCTTGGACATTGCATCCCTTTAGCATTGAGTAGAAATCTGATATGAGTAGAATTAGACAACATTGCAAATATTTGCACACACAAGAAAGGAAGAATACAGGTAGAAAGGAGATCGTCACAACTGTATATGCTGTACACTATATTGTATAAGGCATATGTAGATGTACAAATCAGTGGAGAGTGATCATCTCTTGACAGAACCTCCTAGATATATAAATACAAAATCTAAAGTTAGGTGAGTGATCATCTTTGACCATGTCACCTACAAAATATTTAGAATGAGGTATCTCAAATACAAATATAAAATAAACAAGGATAAAATACAAATATGATATATATTTGAATTTTGGAGTCTGGACTGAGCCCACTAGGATCTATGACTTTGTCTCATCAAAATGTATCTGTCTTAAGAATCCATATGGAATGCTTGCTTCGTTGTCTATTTGTCTTTGTATTTTCTTCTGTAGGTATAGGTCAAGATGGGACTCTTACATAGTCAAAGAAACAACACTTTGCCTTCCTAAGTCATAGATGATTATGTGTTGACTTTGAGTTTCTTGGAACCAAAGTGTCCAATCTTCAATCCAGCATTAGCTCTTTCACTTGAATCATGGTGACCAAATTACCATTAAGATCATTACTATTATTCTGTGCATAAATATCTTAAGAAATTCAAACAAGCTAAACAAGCCCATAGCCCATAAGAATAACTATATGTTCAAACCACATATTACCTTTATCTCATCCACTCCCCTTGAACCCAACCTTTGGTCTACGTCGCATAGCAATCTAGAAATCAAATCTTTTGCTTCATTGGATATCTGAGGTTCCTCAGAGAATTTCAAGCACGTCCTCCAATTAATGATCTGTAGTACAATAGTTGACAAAAGACATTATGTATATCAAACTTACCATGTCAAATAATAATCCCAATTAGATACTTTAAAACAAGCATTTTTTTCAGTCAAAGCTGTATCATAGACAGCGATTTCACATTTTTGCACTAATAAAAGAAGAAACAATCACAAAATTATAACAATGGTATCATCATAAATTACCTTCCTACATGTTATTCGAGGATCATCAGAATAGAAAGGAGGGCATCCCATTAGCATCTCATACATGATCGCACCTAAGGACCACCTACAAAACAAATTAACAAAGTTAGAATAGTGTTGTTTATGCCTTGTTCAAATTGATCATTAGCCTTGGATATTAATCAAACTACCAAATAATATGAAATCAGGTTTGTTACACATTTTTCAAATAAAAAAAGATAAAGATAGAAAAATAGTTAAACAAATTTAGAATAGTGTTGTTTATGCCTTGTTCAAATTGATCATTAGCCTTGTATATTAATAAAACTACCAAATAATATGAGATCAGGTTTATGACACATTTTTCAAATAAAATAAGATAAAGAAAGAAAAATAGTTAAAGCTAAACGAAAACCATCTTTCCTGTTTTCTTCTACCTAATATAAACCTGCAAAAATTCATAGGCTATCTTCCCATACAAGGCTTACACAAATATCATTTGAAACATGAGTTAGAAAGGATATAAGTTCCTTCTAAAACATTTTCTGCAATGCGTTCCTTCATAAACATTCTGGATGTCTTCTTTTTTCAATGAATGCTATAAATGAAACTCTTTCAAACTCAGACAACAACTTAATTTCCATGGCTCTATGCCTACTATGGTTTGAACCTAGCTCGTCATCATGGTGATGCCCCATCTCAACCACTAGACCATAGCCCAACAGACATTCTGCTTTGACCTCGTGGCAGACACCAAATATCTCAATCCCAAATGCTTTATCAACTAGGTGCATGTACCATACACCAAAAGAAAGAAGCAAAATGGCAATGACTTCACTTTTATAAAGCCATAGAATACAACCTTACCGAGTATCATATGCTATCTTCTCATACATAGCTTGTATAAACCTCCTTCAAAATGCTTAGAAACAATATGTTTCTTCTAAAGCACAGATTATCTGGCAAATTGATCCATGACCACTTTGGCCCTCTACTAGCTAATACAAACTTTTAAAACTCATGTCATCTTATGATAAATGACTTGCAATAAAGTCATTGAAATGCCTACAAAAGATTTTTTTTTTTCTAAAACATGGTCTACAATGCGTTGCTTCATAACCATTTCAGATGACTTTGACCTCATCACAGCTGTCAAAGCTCTCAATCCCAAATTGCTTTATCTACTAGGTGTATGTTCCATATCCCAATAGAAAGAAACAAAATGGCAGTGATTTAACTTTCATAAAGCCCTGAGAATACAATCTTGCAGATACGTTCTTCTAAAGTACAGATTCCAGAATCTCTTGCAGATTGATCCATGTACCATACACCAAAAGAAAGAAGCAAAATGGAAATGATTTCACTTTCATAAAGTGATAGAATACAACCTTGCAGACTATCATAGTCTATCTTTTCATACATAGCTTGTATAAACCTCCTTCAAAATGCTTAGAAACAATATGTTTCTTCTAAAGCACAGATTATCTGGCAAATTGATCCATGACCACTTTGGCCCTCTACTACCTAATACAAACTTTTAAAACTCATGTCATCTTATGATAAATGACTTGAAATAAAGTCATTGAAATGCCTACAAAGGTTTTTTTTTTTCTAAAACATGGTCTACAATGCATTGCTTCATAACCATTTCAGATGTCTTTGACCTCATCACAGATTTCAAAGCTCTCAATCCCAAATTGCTTTATCCACTAGGTGTATGTACCATATCCCAATAGAAAGAAGCAAAATGGCAGTGATTTAACTTTCAGAAATCACTGAGAATACAACCTTGCAGACACGTTCTTCTAAAGTAAAGATTCTCTTGTCGATTGATCCATGACTACTTTGGGTATCCTTATTCTCAATGCAAACATCAAATCCTCCAAACATTAATTATATTATCAACTAGGTGAAAATATCATATGCCAATAAAGGAAAGTAAAATAGCAACGTTTTCACTTTCCATAAAATCAAAGAAGCTTCTATAAGATTGCAAGACAATCATAAATCTTCATGAAATATGAAAACATTATTTTGTGGAACTACATGAACAAACAAACAAAAAACCCTTCTTCCCCCACTCTTGCTAGCATAAAAAGATGATGTTACAATCATAAGAAATGGAAAATGAAAAACTTATAAAACTCCATTCAACGATTGCAGACTGTTTAAACATATCTCTCTTTAAATGCAAGTTCTTACCAATCACACTCCATACCATAGCCCTTCTTTAGCAGCACTTCAGGTGCCATATAATCAGGTGTGCCAACGGTGGAATAAGCCTACAAGAAAAAACCAGATATGTATTTGAAATAAGATTCCATGCTCCAAACAAAAGGCTGTGTCTCTTGCTTTAAAATGATATCGAAGACCATAAAGTTCTCTTATATTTTACTATTTGCTGGAACATTGAAAGTATTCACTTCCTAAGATAATAAATGCTGACAAGAAACTCAAATGAACATAGAGAAATTCATTCCCCATAGTAAAAGTCTTTGTTCAGGAACAAAGTTCATCACATGTTGAATATCGCATCGTTTAAATTGTACCAAGAATGTCAAAGCCTAATGCTTCACAAACGTGTAAGGACTTTCTCAACATTTAAGCTTTCCCTTCATTTAGCTTATCTTTAATGAAGTACAACCTTTGTCACTGCAAGATAATCCAATTTAAGTTTTGTTAAAATAAAATGCTGTTCTTTGAAAAAAAGACTTTACTTTTTACACAATGCAATAGTTATGCAGACACTAGAAACATCTCCTTACAAGGGAGGAGAATTGCATAGCTTCTTATCCCTAATCTCACTTCTTTGATTAAATGTGTGAAATCAATAAACTCTACACTGCTTGCAGCTTTAGCTGTTTGATGATGATCAACATTATTCAACCTTATTAAGATCTTAGGATTCCAAACAATTATAAACACATCTATCATAATAAAAAATACTTCTGTATATTCTGCATATTAATAAGTTTATCTTCCATGAATTCTCACTACCTGGCAAGTTCATCAAAGAAACAAAAGTAACTGCATATGGGAAACTTAATAATGATCAGTTAAGCTAGGTATACCAGACATTAATCATGGGCATCATAAGATAGATTATATGAAGATTACACCAGAAGGAAAAAAAAACTTTCCCATGAGTATGCCTAGCAGCAAGCTGCGAGATGATCAAACTCGAAAGTAGCTGTGGACGAGACCAGGTGCAAGTCCAGGGTGATTTAAAATTTTAACAGCAAGGAAACACCCCTCATAGGATCACCACTTAGCCAAAGGACTACAGCTGGAATTAGCAGTTCCAAAGAAATGAGCAGCTAATTCAAATTAATCTTTAAAAAGGCCATCACCTTTTAGTAAACAATCATTAGGAGACCAAAAGAATAGATACAAAAATGGAGTATCGGAAATTGCAATTGTTTCAGCAAGCACGCAGCCACTTGAATCAGTAAACCAAATTGGAAAAAAAATATCGTATGACAATACAGAAATCTAGGATGGGACAATGAGGGCCTTGAGGGCCTTAAGGTTTTAGAGGCTCCAGAATACCAATTACCTATGGGACCTGTTACCCCTCTTTCAGAAAGGGATGACCTTGATCGGTTGTTCCTTAGATGAGATCTGTGGCTTCCCCATACATCATTGGTCAGAGGTCCTTCAGTATATATTAGATGGTCCATGTGCCTTGGATGTGCCTAGCCAGAGACCGTTCATGATCCTCTATGTGTTGTGAAATCTCTAACCCTCATTTTCTCTTAGCATGTTTTCTTATATGACGCTATGTTTGCATGGGATGTTACTTTATGCTTGTATAATGATTTATATGCTTAAAACAAGTACTCATGTCATAGTCTTTCTTTGGTGTGCTCTGCATTAGAAGTGTGTTAGTCTGAAAGTTAATTTGTGCCTTAGTAAACTAAGTTATAGTGTTTTCATCCATTTCATAACATTTTACCTAGTTGTTTTTCATTTATCTAGCCAATTCATCCAACCCCTTCATTTTCCCCTTTATAAATGATCTTTCCTTAGTGATAATCTAAGGTCTCATGACTATTCCCATGTATGAATGCCTCAAATCAAGCTAAAAGAATCTTGTACTCTCAAGGATGATGTTGACAAATTAAATCTAAATGCAAATAGAAAATTATGCCAGCTACTCCCCTTGCAAAAAGCCAAGTTCCCTTGCCCCAAGTTATCAAAGCCAAATCTAAAGCAAAAAGGGACTAAGTCAACGGAAGGGATATGAAATGCAAATAAATGAAATAGAATAGGAAAAAAAAATTTAAAAAGGTATTGCAATACAAAGGCACAAGGATGGATGACCCAAACAACACTTCCTTAGGAACACATACAGAAGAAACATATCAAATCCTAACTCTTGAAAGTTGAGGATAGACCTGACACTCTTATATTGCTATGATGATTATTTCATAAAGACCCCATTTACTTCATTAATACGTAATTCATGTACCCTCACTTGTCTTAGGTAGCTAGGCTACGCATCTTAACTTAAGGGCATAACATCTAATAAGGTTTTAATAGTGTCACACCAATGTTAGACTACATGAGTAAAGTTTAAATGTCACTAAATTGTTAGAAAGGAATAAATGTAACTTAATTTCATGTTTGATAACATTGTCAAAGTTAAATGATGGGTTAACCTTTATGCACTAGAGAAATTTATCTTACAAACATGCTATGACACTTTATGTGGTATGTTTGATGGCTATTAGGCATGTTCCTAACAAATGTTACACTTGATAATGACAACATGTGATGTTTTTCCAGAACATTTGAGGGATACGTCCCCCTTCTACATGTTGGAGACCCTTCCTATGGCACATGGGAGACTTGGACCATATCGTTGGCATTTGGATGCTTTTAGAGGACCCTTAGTGTGGACTTCATGGAGCCACCCCACATTTTGGCACTTGTTTATGATCCATTGGAGCATATTGAGGAGGGTATTCTAGGGTTTCGACCTTGGAATGGCCCCTCCAACTGCACGGCATGACTTTGGAGCCTAGTACTTCCCTTTTTGAGGTGGAGGTTGCATCATTGGACCATTTTAAAGGTTGGCGTATCACTTTGAGACCTTCTTGGACCACACATGTCACATATCTTGAGTGAGTGTTTGGATTGGTTGAGTATATTGATATATATTGTTGAGTTTTGGACCAGTCTTGTAGGAGCACCCTAGGTTTTGGGCCTTGGTTGGGACCATTTCTCATGGAGTTCCCTCACTCTTTGAGCTTGTATTGTGCCATGTCACTCATTTTGACCATGAATTGGAGGTGTGTCCTCTCTTTGAGGAGATTGCTAGTTGGTTGAGCATATTTTATGGTTTTTTACTCTATCATAGATAGTCCCTAGGATAGATCTAGGGTTTTTAGGTCATATATTATTATTTTATTGAGAAGGAAGTTAGATATCTCTCTTATACAAGAGATCCCTTCCTCACTTGCACTTGTTGTTGTTGTTGTGGAGAGTAACACTATCACTTTGCATCTAAAACCTTTTATCTCTTGGGCTTCTTCTTCACTTTGTGGCACAACTTGATGGCTGAAAATTGAGGTAACATGTTTCTTTTGCCGTTGGGAAATTTACGAAACCTGGCTCACTAAGAATTTTAAATTTGTTCATGTGAATTAAGTAGGGAGTTCTTCCTTGTTTATTTTATTTTTCATTCTTGTGGCTTTTCTTGTGATTTGGCTATCTTACTTAGGAGGGATTGCAAATCAAGCTTGCATAGGCCAAGGTATAAGCTAGGGTTATAGACAGAAAGTGTGTGCTACGGTCACCCTTCCTTAGTGATTTTTACATCAAGTTTCAATAGCTTGGGGTATAAATTTGTCTTACTTTTCCAGAGATTCCAGTCAAGCATTTTCAAACAAGGACCAAGGAGAATTGATCCCAAGACCCCATTTTCCCTCAGGGTTAAAGGCACTAGTCATTGTTCCAATCTTCTTCAACCAAAAATATTTTAAAAAATCATTTTTCTTGGTTTTGTTTAAAGGGTTAAATCGCAAAATTTAAAGACAAACTTTTAAGATTTTCCCCTAACTAAATGTATGTAAATTTCTAGTTTTAGAAAATCCATGTTTTTAAAAATACAAAAATGACAAAAAATCGTTCAAAATTGCCCTTAAAGCCCACGGCCAGGCCTCCCTAGCAATGTTTTCCATCGTGGTGGGATTTTTTAGAAAAAATCACTGATTTTTTGTAAACATCGCAATTTTTTGCAATTTGTTGCTTCATTGGATGACATATAACAACAAGAAGACTTCAGTTTTTACTTAGTTAATGTTGGTTCATAATTCTATCTTACATTGGTTAAGTATTTGCACTGTTTAATACGGAAAATTCCGTTAAGTTTGACGGTTAAATGCAATTAGTAAACTCACATAATCATTGACTAAGTGTTAACCAAATTGTTCAATTGATAAACTCACATAATCATTGACCAAGTGTTAACCAATTTTCTTGAATTTTACTTTGTGCAACTTTGTTAAGATTTATTTCTTCAACTTGCACAAGCTCATGGTGTCATTTCATTTTCATGGATTTATGGATATAACAGATAAAGTTGTTGATTGACTAATTTCAAGTTTTGGCATTTAAATCACAAAAACTTAAACACCATACTTTGAGAAGTGATTTTAGTCACTTCAGCAACTCTTGTTATTCCAATAAAATTTGGGTGACACCTTGTTTCAGATATACTTCTCTCAAGCAAGGCCTCATTCAAAACATCAACTTAAAGATCTCCAAGGAACAAACATAACTTGTCTCTTGAGAAATTTCATTTGCGAATAATACAATACAATGATCATGCTGGAAGCATGAATGCCAAAGCAATTCGAATTCCCAAGGAGGTCATTCGAATTGAATGACTGAGTCTAGCTTAACTAAATGTAAGCCATAGTCAACACTCAAGTTAACCACTGATCAAAACCCTAATTGACTCAACTGAGCCCTAAGTCGGAGTGCAATAAATGACCGAGTCTAACTGAAAGTAGCTCAGACACATGTCACTGCAAGCCAACCAACAAGTGGTAGCACATCAATGACTCCAATGAACCCCGATGAGGTTAACTGAAGTGTAACTGACCATCAGAAGTGGTTGGAGGCGCCCCTGTTGACTCCAGTTCATTAAATAATCAATAAATAATCAATTTAATGAAGGAAGGCGCCTTCACTGCTCTGTTTAACTGATTGTAACCATCAGTTAGCAATATGGGGCATTAATGACACTCAGATCACCCCAGAAGTGCTCCAGTTAGCCTCCCCGAATGTAGAAGAAGGCTAAGTTAGCCTCCTTGAATGAAGGTAGGCGTGGGTGTGCTCATGCTAATGTCATCTAGTGCTCCTCTTATGTCAATTAAGTCTATAAAACTTAGGATAGTGGTTTAACTAGGCCAAATTGACCAAAATGAGTGTGTATGGTGGTAAATGTCTCCAACACCCCCCCTTAAGCTATACTCAGGGGGAGTAAAAAACATAAAGTGCATAAGAATGCTAGGGCCCCAGCAAACTAAGCAGTAAATCAAGAATTGGTTCTTCTATGCAGCAGCATCCTAAGATTGTGCATGTGAACCTCTAAATCCAAACTAAATGAATATGTTTGGAGGAATCTTCCACTTTGGAAGAAGAACAATGCACTCAATTGAATCAAAAATATAAACAGCTGCATGGTGAAAACTGGACCCATGTAGAGCAGCTGAAATCATCTGAAGAGAGAGCAAAGGTTCTTGAGGATTCGAACCATGTGTGGAACACTCAAGAAACTGATATGTTGCAGCCTTGAACAGACCATGAGTGGTAAAATCAGCCCCAATTTTTAGGAGCAAATGTCCAAGCGGATGCAGAATGTCTTCCTCTTTACTAGTTCTGTGAGGAGATGAGCATGTGACCAAAAGTAGAGAAGCCCTAGGACTGTGGAGAGCGAATGCTTGAGCTCCATAATCTGATATAGCTTCTGAAATAGCTAATGAATCACATAATAAAGTATCAGCAACCTCATATGAGGAAACTAACACCAAATCCCCATCAGCAGTTTTGAAGAGAAAGTGCGGTACTTGATTTTTCACACCGAAATTGGTGAGAGCAGCTACAAGCATGACTAAAAGCTCTTGGATTTTAAAATATGAACCAAATAATATCAGATCAGAAAGTAAATCAGATCCAAATAGGTTCACAACAGATCCAAAACTGTGAAATGAAATCAAATCCCCAGCAGCAGTTTTGTCGAAGACTTGCGGTACTTGTTTCTTCACACCGTTAATGAGAACAACTACAAGCAGTACTGAAAGATTATGAATTTGATATATTAAACCAAGAAATATCATATCAGATCTAAATAAGATCATATCAGATCCAATAAGGTTAATATCAAATTCAAATAAATGGTTAACCGAGACGGTGGATGCACAGCTTTCTTCTTCTTCAAAATTCTGAATTTTGGTGCATGCAATCTTGCAGGAATTTGCTGGAAAATCTAGATCATGGGGAGCGAATGGATCACTCTGGTAATCTGATATTTCTTCCAAAATATCCAAGGTATCGCATATTTGCACACCAGCAGCAACATTAGAGGGAGAAAAATCAAATTTCTCTTCACTTTCGGAAGCAATTACTGGTAAATTTTGCACGGAATTCAAAGGAAAATCACCGATGAATGTTTGCATGGAAGTGCAGCAGTATTTTTCTTCAATATCAGAGATTCGAATGTCTTTTTCTGTTTCAGCAATATTAGGAGATGAGATATCAGAGATCTCATGAACTTCCGGAGCATCAGAAGAAGGAGTCACTGCATGGAGACTTTCTTCAATTCGAATTGACTATGTAGAAGATTCTGCTTCTTCTTCATCAGAGAGACTAGAGGCTGATAATTTCGAGTAAAGAACTCTTGTGGTGCTGGTTGTGATCTCCAAAGTACTATTATGATCCTCATTGTGCTTGCCAAAGGTTTTGTCCAATTTTGTCCAGAGATCCTTTGGGTATTCAGCAGAACCAATAAGGTAGCGCAAGCTAGGAGAAAGGGCCAAACATATTACTCCAAAAGCTCTATCACCGTCATTTAGCCAGTCATTCTCATTCTCATAAGACTCTTTTCCAAGTCCAATAGACACCTCATAAAGACCTCATCTCTTCAGAGATGCAATCATCTTCAACTTCCGTTCCAAATAGCTTGTGAATGGGGTGAGAAGAGGGACTGATGAGTCCATTTGAAGTTGTACCTGTTAAAACCTGCAAATCACAACAAAAGGGGCACCGTAAGGTCGGGCAGCCTGCACATTTTAGGCTTTCATCACACCCAGCATAGTTGATCAAGCAAGCTTGACCAACAATTTCCTTACTTGGGGTATTAAGTGGTAAGCCTTGGCTTCTGGTGCAGTGCTGGAATTTTTTAGCTTTGCTCAATTTTTCATGCAAGATCTGTCAAAAACCTTGTTTTTGAGAAATATGAGCTTCGTCCCGCCGTGAGCTCTGATACCATATTAATTTGACACAGTGGTCTAGAAACTGAAAACACAGTCTCACAAAGAATACAGACAGATAATCATAAAATTGGCAAAATGGTGTTGCAATGGAAGTAGTAGCTCTGTATAATCAAATGAATAATGAATAATACAATACAATGATCATGCTAGAAGCATGAATGCCAAAGCAATTCGAATTCCCAAGGAGGTCATTCGAATTGAATGACTGAGTCTAGCTTAACTAAATGTAAGCCACAGTCAACACTCAAGTTAACCACTGATCAAAACCCTAATTGACTCAACTGAGCCCTAACTAAAGTCGGAGTGCAATAAATGACTGAGTCTAACTGAAAGTAGCTCAAACACATGTCACTGCAAGACAACCAACAAGTGGTAGCGCATCAATGACTCCAATGAACCCCGATGAGATTAACTGAAGTGTAACTGACCATCAAAAGTGGTTGGAGGCACTCCTATTGACTCCAGTTCATCAAATAATCAATAAATAATCAATTTAATGAAGGAAGGCGCCTTCACTGCTCTGTTTAACTGATTATAACCATCAGTTAGCAATATGGGGCATTAATGACACTCAGATCACCCCCAAAGTGCTCCAGTTAGCCTCCCCAAATGTAGGAGAAGGCTAAGTTAGCCTCCTTGACTGAAGGTAGGCGTGGGTGTGCTCATGCTGATGTCATCTAGTGCTCCTCTGATGTCAATTAAGTAAATAAAACTTAAAAGAGTGGTTTAACTAGGCCAAATTGACCAAAATGAGTGTGTATGGTGGTAAATGTCTCCAACAGTACTTATACTAGAGTACCAACAAGAAGTAGTGACCAACACTCAAGCAAATCCAGTATAAGTACCTGCTTCTACTGATGCAGCAGTGTTGGCAGCCTTCACTAAAGACATCAAGGCAAGGAGGATTATCCTTGATGCAATGAAGGACCATGTGATCCCATACATTACAGGTAAAGACCATGCATATAAAATGTGGGTTGTCTTTACAAATTTGTACCAAAGTTCGAATGAGAATTGAAAGATGGTACTGAGAGAGAAGCTTCTTACTTTACTAGGATCACTCAAGTGAGGGATGAGCTTGGAGTGGTTGCGGAGAAGGTTGATGGGGGTGAGTTAATGCAGGAAGCATTGAATGGTGTGACAAATTTATGGGTTGTTTCCGTGGAGGCCATTGTAGCCAAAGAGAACATGCCTTCTTGGTTCAGTCTTTGGGACGACTTCATTCAAGAGGAGACCCGAAGATGTTACGTGCAAGATAGCTCATCAAACAGCAAGGAGTAAGAAAAGAATGTTGCCTTGTCAGCTACAGGAAAGAAGTCCAAAAACGACCCTAAGGGATGGGCTAAGCAATAGAGAGGTGAGAACAAGGACCTGAGCAGAGTCAGGTATTATGCATGCACTGTGTTTGGCCATTATGCTGGCACATGTCCTAATAAGAAGAGGGAAAGCAGGAGAAGGAAGAACAAGTTGCAGCTACAGTTGAGATAGAGTTACACTGCAAAGTTCGAGAAAGAATTCTCTCTTGTCACAATCGTTTCAAGTTGTGACAGTAGTAGACCTAAGGACGCAGGAAAGTGGATAGTGGATAGTGTGTATTGTGATCACATGACTGGGATGCGAGATGCGTTCCTCACTATAGAGACTATTCTAGAGCATCTCGCATAGGATGGAGAGGGCATAGTGTATGCAGTCAGAGGTGTGGGACAACTATGGTTCCAACTTCCAACTAGAGTTTGGAGAGCTTTTGGAGGTATCAGGAGTGCTCTATGTTCCAAAGCTAAGAGGTAGCAAACTCTCTATTCTAGCCTTGAAGGTGCAGGTATGCAGTGTTGTTCAAGAAGGAACACATCTTCATTTTCTCGATGGGAGTGGATCCAATTGATTTGTGTCGATAAGTCATCTGAGAGACAATGAGTATGTAATGCGTGGCCAACTTACATTTGGAGGATCTGGGGGATGACAGGATCAGAGTCTGAGACAAACAAAGAGCGAGAAGCTCCAAGGATTGATGTGGCATCAAGTAGTCAATCCTCAGTTTAGAGTGGAGAGCGAGATACTTCGAAGATTGAAGTGGTATCGAGTATTCAGTCTTTGATTCAGGGGAGTAAGTGAGAGGCTACTTCTTCCAATGCTAGAAAAAGGGTCGGTCGGTATGACATGTCACTTCTTGACATGTGGCACCAATGCAGAGTGCAGGTTCTGTATAGGGACGAATTCCAGAGACAAAGGGAGCTTCTACAGCAGGCAATGTGAGATTGGAGTTTGATTCTGGTGGAGGACAAGCTAGAAAGACTTTCCGAGCGAAGCAGAAGTGGTGAGGGTCGCAACTCAGGATGTCCTTCATGCGATGATGCCTAACATGAAGGGAAATTAAATTTGACCTTTCTAGAGAAGAATTTAGAAAGGGTGGGCATTTATTATATTGTGTGAGAAGCACATGAGCAAATTACTAGCTTTGGTGAAGGAGCAATTCATCTTCTTCAGGGAGAAGTTGGGAGAGTGGGAGAACACTTTCCTTAGTAAGAGGGAGTATTGAATTTTATGCCAAGTGTTGATTTTTCTGAGCAGCATCGAGACCATTCTCTTAGGAGAATGGGGACACCTGGTCCGAGACCACAGAGTGGACTCAACCTATAGTTGAGTGATCATTCTGTTGAATGATGATATCTAGTCCTTGACCATGATATGGACCCAGATCTGCACTGGGGGGACTCAACCTTGTGTTGAGTGACCATTCTATTGAATGGTGACATCTGGACCGGGACCACGATGTGGATCAGTCTAGTATTGGTAGACTCAACCTAGTTCTGAGTAGCCATTCTTTTGAATGGAGGCACCTGGTTAGTTACCAGGACTCAACCCAGGGCTGAGGGCCATTTTCTTGGAGAATGTAGGCGCTTGGTCTATTACCAAGTATTTGACCTAGTGTCAAATTATGCAGCCTATGGCTGAGGCACCTGGTTTGTTACCAAGAAGGCACTATAAGCCCTAGACCAGGTCTAGGCATGTGTGACACTCTAACCTTTGATCAGTGGGCTCTACAATCTTCTCCAAGGCTTAGCTACCCTTGGTTAAGACACCTTAGTACCCTATCTTGGTGTCACACAAAGTGTGAGATAAAAGCATTAATAATTCTCTTTGTTTATGATGATGTACTTCAAGTGGTGATGAAAGACCATGTTGACCACATGTGATGACCACAAGGGCACTTAAAGAAGGCTAAAGCAAAAGTCAAAAATACATTAAGACCATTAGTACCACTAAGGTGTAAAAGTGAAAATGCAAAAAGACCTTTAGTACCACTAAAGGCAAAAGTCAAAATTAGAAAAGAATAAAATATTATTATTTTGATCTTTCTAATTTTGGTCCACTTACACATGACTCAAAGGATATAAAAGAAGATCAATCCATTTCATTATTACACACACACTTGCTCTCACAGGTACAGTTGCTCATCAGAAGATCTCAAAAGTTTTGAAGAAGAAGGCTTTTATGATTATGCCCTAGCATGGATGAGTCTAGCTAGGGCATCATCATCCATTTGAAGAACCCTAAACTAGGGTTTCAACATCAAATTTGCAGCAGTTGGTTTTTATTCTTTCTTCATCTCACGGGCAGCTCCAAGTTTTTGTTTGGGCATTTATCCATCACCGGGAAGCCTTAGATCTTCACCGGGCATCCCTCTATCCTTACGGGTTGCCCCCCTTCTCGTCTTTCGGGCAGGCCACGTTAGGGCTCTGCCCTATCAACACCCTCGAGCAGCCTTTAGAAGGCACACCCGGGAGGGTTCTGGCCTACGGCCAACCCTCATGTATCCACTAAGCAAACCCGTCAGGGCTACCGTGGCCATACAGAACCTCAGCACAGCCTATGGGCATACCCGTGAGGGTTTTGTAGCAACTCGCAACGCTGTCGAGTCTGCACAGGCCCCCAGGCAGCCTATGAGCTAGCCTTAAAGGCCTCGTCCTGGGCAACCTGCCCTCTAGGCAGCAGCAGGGCTACAAAACAGAGCAACAAACGAGCAGCTGATAGGTACGGTCGGGCAGCAAAAAATTACGGTCAGGCTTCTGGCAAGTACGATCGAGCAGCTGACAAGTACAGTCGGGCAGCACAGGTACAGGAAGGGCAGATCTGGGTAGGCACAACAGATTTCCAAGTAGCCTGCAAATTGTTGGGCAGGAGAGAGAAATTAGGGCCACAAGCCCTAAGTTGGAAAAAGCCCTAATTGGGCATTTTTGTGAAATTGAAAAATTGATCTTCTAAAATTGTGGTTTAACGCTGTTGGGGTTTATGGAACTTTTTGAAGAATTTCAGTCATCTCGTTTACGAGATGAATTACTAATGCTTTTGGGGTTTTTGTCCTTTAAAGGTTTCCCTGGTGAAAAATCTTGTGTTCAATGTGTTGATGTGATTGATGTTATTTACTGCACTTGTCATTTGTTTATGTTAGTCTGCAAATTTTAAAAGTGTTCATGCTAATGCTAAAAATTTAACACCAAGAAAGTGTTCCCCTAGTGACTTTGTGCCTAAGTCACTAAAAGGGGACAAGTGATGTGACCCTTGTATTAATTGCTTGAGATAAGTAATTCATAAAGTGACTTTTATTAAATTGAACTTGTAGTTGAGAGAGAATTATTTAACGGAGAGAAAAGTGATTTTTCTCATCCATTGATGTGAGAACACTAGACTCAATCTGGGCCCTTGATTTAGTGACTATTCAACTACCCCAGAAGATGAAATGAAGAGACATGGGAAAACATTAAAAAGGCACTTCATTCCTCATTTTGTTCACTCAACCAAGACAGTTGGAGAGAGGTCGACTTTCCTTGATAAGAGCAAGTCAAGTTTGAGAGAGAGAGAAGCAACTGAGATAGTTGGTGTTAGTTTTGTACCTAGGGAAGTGTTCCCCCAAGTGACTTTAGCCTTTTGTCACTTAGTGAATGGGGAAATAAAGTGAACCTTGCATTAAATGACTTAAGTAACATTTAATTTGACTTTAATGTCTAAAGTCAGCTTTTGATAAATTTAAGTGGGTGAGTGAAATTAATATTTTAGAAATAAAATATGTGCAATTAATTTCAACCATTGATCTAATTCATTCTTAGCCATTGGATTGAAATCTCTTCACCTACCTAGGGTTGAGAAGCAAAAAGCAAGGAAAAGGCCTAATGCATTTTATTCTTGTTGATGAGAATGAAGAAGAGAGAGCTGAAGAGAGTGAGGGCACGAATTCCAAGACAGAGCTGGAAGTGATTTTCAGTGGGCACAAAAATCGAGGTGATTAATTGCTGGCACGAATTTGGAGGTGAAGGTACGGCCTCATTTATTGCAGGCACACAGATAAAGATAGTGTGCGGCCAGCATTTAATTGTGCACAGAAATCAAGGAAGGTACAGCCTCCTTTATTGCATGCACAATTTTCAAGGAACTGTACGGTGCATTTATTGCAGGCCATAGAGTACGGTTTCAGCACAGTTTTCGAGGACTGTTGGGCACAGAGTTCGAGGCAGGGACAGGCATGAATTTCGAGGAGCATTCTGTACTTTTTAGGCACGAGTTTTGAGGTGTGCTGCAGCATTTAATGCTGTCCGTACAGTACGGTTTTCTGCTGAGTTTGGCACAAAAATCGAAGGCAGAATCTTGCTGATTTTGCACAGAAATTGAGGCTGATATTTGTTGCTGTTTTGGCACATTTCTCGAGAAAAGAAATGCACAGAAACTGAGGCAGCATATGCACGGAAAACAAGACAGTCTGCTGGTTGAGATAAGTTGATTTTTTACTGTAAATGAATGTCTGATTTTCCCTTAAGATAATAATAAAAACTCTCTCTCTCTGGCTGGTTTTCCCCTTGTGGTTTTTTCTAGGGCCATTGGCCGAAAATTCTGAGTACTGTGTGTTTGAATGGCATGCTGAATATTTACTTTCTGTCAGTAAAAGATTTAATTTACAGCATTGTTTTAAGTCTGAAAAATTCATGTTTATTTCCAGCATGTTAATTTCTGAGAATGAAATAAACTGAGACAAAAAATTTACTTGAAACCAGTGGCTGAAAACTTGAGAAAAATCTACAGCTGGCACAATTTCCAAGGCAGTTCTGTACAGCAGCATGACTGGCACGTTTTCCTGAGTATGATTGGCACAGAATTCGAAAAGTACAGCTGAGTTTTCTTCTTGCTGTCAGCACAAAATTCGAGGAGTTGGGCTCACAGTTTGAGGAGTGTACTCTGGCACGAAGTTTGAGAACAGCACTGCATTTATTGTAGTCCATACAGTATTTTATGTGTTTGAGATAGCACAGAAATCCAGGCAGATATGGTTGTACCTTTGCACCCTTTCCCAGGCAGATAACAGCAGCACAGTAGCATTAATTTCTAGACAGTGATTGGCATGAAATTCAAGGCAGAAAGAGGACTGTGCTTGCACAGAACTAATGGCACGATTTTCTGAGAATGCCGGTGCACTGATTCGAGAACAGTGACACGGTTTCTGAAAGGAGTCTGTAATTTAATGCTGATTTAAAGACTGCTGTGCAGTTCTATTTTTGAAGAAGAAATAAAATAACTCCTCTCATAGGTTTTCCCCCTAGGGAGTTTTTACTGGGCCATTTGGTTAAAAATCAGATTCTGAAATTTTCTATGTGTGGCTGTTGTTTTAATTCTGCTCTCAGTATTTTGGTAGAGTTCTCATGGGCATCTTGTTCAGACCTGTTTATGAGTTAAAATTCATTTGCAGATGCTAAATGTTGAATGAGATTGTGTATTAAACTGTGATAATTTGAGTTTAACTAGAAGCCTGTTTGAGAAGTGAAATTCTACAAAATCAACTAAGTAACACGCATCACAATCTACTTTCCCTTTCTCTCAGAAACCTAATCTAACCAAACCTAGGGAAGCCCCATTTGGCCTTGAGAGCTGGTCAAAAGAGTGAGAAATCAGCACTGAGGTGACAGTGGCGCTTCTTTCTGATGTTTCTCTGGATAGTACTAGTGGATTGGGACTTTTCCACTAAAGTGTTAAATCAAGCTGTAACAAGATAAAAAATAATGTCACTCACAAACAAGGGCCCAACAAAAGTTGAAACAATGAGAAACCTCAATTTTGGACAGTTAGGTACCAGATCCTGGAAAAGTGGAAAGTAATTATCCAATCTCCAATGCTCAAGAAAGTCTCTCAAGGAAGCTACAACTGAACCCCATAAGATAGCTTAGGAAAGAAACATTAAGTTGAATCCTTTAACCCAGTGAAATTAAAAGACTGTCACGCTATCCCACAAAATGGAGAGTATTATAATTGAAACACCTAACAAAAATGGTATGTTTGGAGCAAAACATATTTTAGGTGTCATGTGAAGTGCGACAACAATTGAGAAATATTTGAAAGGTTAACAATTTACAAAGCATTGTAATGATAGGTTAGAAAATGACCGTACCTACTGTCTAAAATATTGTAGGTTATCAAATCAAGCTATTCAATGACCCGGACAAGTAAATCACTAATCCCAAATTTATGATGGTAATACCATTCTGTTGAAATAAAATTTCTATCGTAATGTAAACCATGTCAAAGATCCACTAGGTCCTAGGTTGAGCATGTTCCGATTACAAAATAATTCCTAGACATCTGAAAACACTAAGAGATGATTTGCAACAGTCGAGAAGTATCAGGGTTGCTATCATACTTTTCGGCTACAATTCAGAGATCAAGGTCAGGATATGGAAAACTTATTTTAAATAAATGATTCAAAAGATTCAAGATACATAAAACAGGGAAGAGACAGACATCTATCAAATCAGAAACAAAGAGAAGTCCACAAGCACTCTGATAGAAATATAGCAGAGTGAATTTTTCACCAGGGAATAATACATAGAGTGCAGCCTACTAAAATTGAAGAAACTTGCAGCACCCTATGGGAAACAAATAGAAATGAAATACCAGTGTCCGCCGATTCCTTTTCCAATGCTGAAGCTGCTCCTTTTGAGTTAACCAATGGCCCCTGCTACGCCCTCTCAAATCTGAACGCCCCTCCATTTCCATTGACGCATGCAGTTCATCATCTATGAATTGCTCATCTTCATGTAGAGTTGACAATGTGCTATAGTCTAGCGGCTTGCATAATCCAAAATCCGACAGTTTCATGTGGCCATCTTTATCTAGTAACAGGTTATCAGGCTTGATATCCCTGTACAAGAATCCTTTGCGAGTTAATAATAGGTTTCCATCTTCAAACTTTCATTCTAGTCAAGCTCAAGCTAGCAATCACTTTGTAACAACCTTGTTCAAATGATCAGCATTTAGCACTTTATTACTAAGGTCAATATAGAATCCTCAGCATTTAGCACTTAATTACTAAGGTCAATATAGAATCCTCTTGTATTCAAATAATATTAAATAAATTTGCACAAAAAATATCTTTAGAAACACATTCAATTACAACGTAGGAGTTTGACCTTGTCTGCCAAATCCCTTGCCACCATCAGCACAGGATAACAAAATTGACACATGTATAATCTTGATCAATATTGTAAGGTCTTGAATTTTGAAATAATACCTGTGAACATAGTTATGTTTATGGATTGAGTGAATAGCCAGGATACTCTCTGCAATATAGAAACGTGCAACATCCTCAGATAAAACATCCTCTCGCATAAGAAGAGTCATTATATCACCACCAGGCAGGTATTCCATTATAAGGTACAAGTATTCAGTGTCCTGGAATGAATAAAAAAGTTTCACAATGCACCGACTATCAACTTCTGCAAGCAGATTCCTCTCAGACCTCACGTGCTCCACCTGAAAAGCATAAATGGTGATATGTAATTGTTCATTAGTCCTAACAAAACCATCTAGCACAGGTTGAGATCCCCATGAAGTTAAAATTTCATTAAAAAACAGTCAAGCTAGAGACCAAAGCTATGCTCCAGTTGAAACTGGCAATGAATGATAGTATTGTGTTTTAAAAATGAAGACAGTCAACATCTGGTGGGAAAAAGGAAATAGGATGTCAAAATAGATAAGTGATCTAGAGAGTTTAAACTTGGATTTCTAACATTTAACATAATGATCAGGTACAGAACTTTGTGGGTAACTAGAATACCATGATTTTTTACCATATTACCGATGGGAACCATACATACATGCAACTTTTATAAGAAATATCTCTTATCAAGGAAATACATAAGAAGCCACAAGTATGTTCATTGTTGACTGTTATTGAACTTGAGTGTTTGGAAATGACAAAGAAACTATTTGTGTGCACATGATTTAATATAAAAGAGAAAAAGAAGAACCACAAAATCATTCACATAAGAATCAATATGGAAGTTCATAATCAACCCAGTCTTATGTACACACATAAACGTGATCAGCAGAGACAGAAATATGATGGACATTATACAATGGCATCACCCCTACTTATGATGATAACTCAATTTAAAATAGGTGGCATTTTTATACACAGAGCTCCTTTGCACACCGCAGTTGGGGAACATGATCATTCACCCAACTAATTACATCTTCTGAACAAGGACGTCATGGTGAAGTCTGCATAATAATGGCCTTGGGACTTGATTTATGACCTAGTCATAAAGCAATAAAGCACATCATCATATAATAATAGTTCCATCGAGCACATATGTAAATCACTAGAAAAAGGGATACACTGACACAAAATATAACATAATGAACATTTTAGGGCCAACAATTGCACCCTCTTTTATCGTTGAGCATCTTGAGCTGCCCAAGTTGTAGGCAAACTGTCAGTTTTCTTTAGTGATGTCTTGGATTCACGCATCAGTGCTGTTCTTATAACTTCTCTTGAACATGTTCTAAAGTTTTCCACATCTCTTGATTATCCTCAACAATGAGTCTGCTATCCTCTTTTCCCTGATATTGTTTGATCATCTCCTCAATAAACTAATCCTCTTTTGCCTGATATTGTTTGATCATCTCCTCAATAAACTAATCCTCTTATTTTGTAGTGTGATGCATTCGCAATGTATCAATTGATGCTTGAGATCTTTAAGTGCTCATTAATAGACTTACTCCCATTGGAAGGTAACATCCTTCCTTGTTAATTCATTCAGGGGTGACTGATCTCAGCAAAGTTCTTATTAAACCTTCTATAATACCCCATGTGTCCTAAAGAGACTTTAAAATCACTCCTGTTTTGAAAGCCATACATTTTCTTCACTTTATCTTCACATAAATATTCTTTCAAGTCCTAGCCAGTCCAGTCTTTAACAATTGTTCCAAAATTAAAAACATATCTAGTAAACTTGGATTTTCTCATGTATAACAAAATAAGTTAGGTAGATAACGCAGTGATTAACTAGAATGGCATTCAATAAAATCTACATGACTTTTGTCAGATTGCTCACAGGAATCATGCATAGAAACATTTTTTATAGAAATTCATTTACTAGGAAATCTAGATGTTGAAGGCCTATTGTTTCTTTTCTAGACAATAAGTATGCCCATGAATCAAGACACTTAAAATAATACAAACTGTTGTGGAAAAAATGAGGCAAAAAGCAAAAGTAGCCTGATAAAAAGAGATGTTTGATGTGCTACTATCAGTGTTTCAGTCCAAATGTTTTCTGTCCCTCCCTTATGTTCCTTCCTAACATATTTATATGTCACTTTGTCTCTTTCTCCTAGGATTACATATTTATAAAATTACATGAGATAAAAAGGGCATAAACATTATTTCTACTGTGAAAAAATTGGCTGACCAGATCCCATTGCAATTTTGATCTTTTATTTTTATGCCCAGTAATTAATTATACCTGAGAATTCGAATTACTGAAAAAGATAAATGGCAACACACTGATAGACAATAATGCACAGAGAAAACTAAACACAAGATGTACCCTGGAAACCCCAATCGCTGAGGAAAATCAGCAAGAGTCTTTATTGCGGATTTGTTAAACAGCACTTACAGCATCAAGCTTGCGGATATGACACACCGAATCTCAGACTCCTGACTCTCCCTTGCTGTGCAACTGAGCCCAAATCCGCAGCAATATCAACAAACCCTGGCACCCTGGCTTGAGTGAATCCCTCACTCCCAAGCCTCTAAGAGACTCCCTCTCTCAGATCTGATCACTCACTAATCACTCACTAACAATGATATTACACACTGACAATGACCACCACAAGAGATATAACTCACTCCTGCAACTGCGTCCTAAACAACTCTCCCTAGACTCTTCTATAACAATCACTTTATGCAAATACCATGGGACACCCAATACCATGGGCTACCACCCAATACAATTGACCTTTTTACATAAAGTATTACAAAAAAAACTTTTACAAAGTCTTTCTAGGGAGTCACTTTTCCAGACGACTTCTACATGCTAGACACCCCCATGTAGAAGTACCTGTCTGAGCTACAAAATCTAATATCTAGGTCTTGTATCATAGAAATATACATTTAAAATACATTAAAACTAAATCATACTATGCACTCATGGTTGTTCCAATAGTCTGGAGTAGAGGAGCTTGTGCAAGATCTCAAGAAGATCAAGAGCGATGGAAAGTGAAGAAACAACATAACTAGTTGGAGAATTAGTGGAGGTCAAATATTGCAACTCAAATAATTATGCAATGAAACAGGAGGATCAGTTTATCTCGAATCCATACATCATAAGCACCTATTGCTTCAAGAAATATTCCAAGTAAATCAAAACATTTATCCCAACTTAATATAACAAATCCAAATGCATGTGTTCATTAATACAAATTACGAAGAAAAACTTAAACTTCCTTTAAGCACAGATCATAAATCTTTACACTGGAAATAAAATGGGATTTAAAACAATGACACAAACAGAGCATTCAAATTGTCTGTTGCATGTGAACTCAAGAGTATTTATAGAAAAATAAATAGCTACAACCTGCCCACGACTAAGCATGTCCGACTTCTTCAGCTTTTTCATTGCATAGATTTGCCCAGTTGACTTTGCACGACAAAGCCTAACCTGCATCAGTATTGCAAGTCAGATTGCCTCTGTAAGCAACATGCTTTTCAAGTTGGGAGCAACAACTACAGAATGTCGTCAACAAACTACTTTAACAACACTAAGCAAAAGAATAAAAAGTTACTTGCTCATCGATGTTCAATTCCAACTACTAATTTTGCAATGTTAATTAACATAATTGCCTTCTGTCTATCATTTATAGAAAACTTAAACTACTACGTAAGAGAACAGGTTAAAATACATCAATTTTAAAAAGGAATAGTAACTCCAAAAGTACATTAAGGATAAAAGGAAAGCATCTCATTTCCAGATTCCTGAGCTGCAGAAGATTGCAATCTCAGTGTTGAGCCAAACCTGTAGTGTCTCTAGATGAGATCATATTTGGAGTACTTTCAAGCACATTCACTCCGAGAGGCAAAACAGGTTGACCCAAAAACTGATGAAAGATTTAGTGTTCATGCAACTCAATCTTAAGCTTTGCAGCAAAAGTAAGCAGGCAGGGGCGATGATGTCATTTAAGCTAGACAAGGTTGATCAAACATTGAATTGGATCGTGGAGATTGAGGAGCTATCTTTCAAGAATGATGAGCTCAATTCATTGGATAGATATCTAACAAATGTCAAAGTTTGAGTAGGGGTAAGGGAAGGGCGTTTCTGTTCATAAGGCTGACAATTTTATGATTAATTTTATCATTTATTAGTTTATACCAGTCTATCATCCATGGAATTTGGGTTCTGTACATTTCAATTTCAAACTTTTTGATATTTAAATTTGGACTCTGATGGGTTTAAACTAGTTTTAGCTGAATTTGCAGTAATCACAGTAATTGACATTCATTGGAGTAGTGGCATTGAAGTTTGGTCCAGATAAAAGTCAGAGGTTGATCTTTCTGATTTGGAAAAATAGCATAGGTTGGAAATCATGAGCATCACCTCCAAGTTTATGAATACTACAGAGCCAAAGGAGATTAAGGCCAAGATAAACTAGGGCAAAGATGAAGAATACTCCATAAAGTTGTGGTCTCTAGAGTAATTTAAAAAAAGACCATCCTTTCAAGGGTTAATCAATTAAAAATAAAAATAGAGTTTAGATAGACTAGCATAGATCCATATTAACCCTAGATCTATTAAGCACATAGACGAATCAAAAATTAACTGAGGTATATACTATAAACCTCTCAGCACTTAAAAGGTCGGGTAAATATGGATCTATGCTAGTTTGTTTTACTATTAATGGTCGGCTTTTTTTCTATTTCCTTTTTACATTATAGACCTCATTCTTTTATTTTGACTTCTAAACATCACATAGACACACATGACAAATCGCATTACCCTGCACTATAGAGTGCACCTCGCTTATCTTGATGTAAAGATGAGTAAAATTTAAGACAAATTTTCTAAGCCTTCTTCCAAGGGATGTTTGCCTCTGGGCGATGTGATGTTAACAGAATAGAAGCCAAGGAAGTCAGTAGATGCGTTGTACCTTCTAATGTACCAACATTTAGCATAAAGTTGTCACACTCGGACTCAATAAAGACTTGGCTGACCAAGGACTCAGCAAGACTCGATGACTTGGGAAAGACTCCACAAATACAAAACAAAACTCAAAATATAGCCTAGGCAACTCTATGCAACTCTGGCGAGTCTGGTTGAGTATTGGTGAGTGGCAAATTTAGAGTTGAGTATGAGGTGAGTACGCGAACCAGTTAAGAGTCAGCAAGGCTCACAAGTCTTGGCCAAGTCAAACTACACTGATTTAGCAAGCTTATCTTTCACAAGCTTTGCTCAAGGATGAATTGATCAAAACAATACCAAACACATCAGGTGACAAGTCAGCATGTATGGATGGACTCCATTGTGAGTTTTACAAAAAGGTATGATTGGGTGATGATCTACTAATGTTCCAAAAAGCAATGGAAGCAAATCATATGGCAGAGCATGTGAAGCAAAGCTTGAACAAACTATGAGGGGACAAAAAGAAAAGGGATAAGAGGGTAGAGACCAATCACCTTGCTTAGCATTTGTTCCAAGGTTTTACCTAAGGAATTGGCCATAATGATTAAATCCTTTGCTACAAAGATTGTAACGCTTGAGAATAAAAGATTCATTAAGGGATAACTCAAAATAGACACTCTTATTGTAATTTCAAAATGCATTGAGTGGGCATGTTTATGAGAATCAGCCCTGGTTCCTGGTGGACTTGGTCCAGACTCCACATATGTAATATATTTGTATTTTATCTTTTATACTTTGCATCTTTTATATTTATATTTTATCTTTTATATTAGCCCTGGTTCAAAATGC
Organism: Pseudotsuga menziesii; assembly: GCA_001517045.1. NCBI lineage: Eukaryota > Viridiplantae > Streptophyta > Pinopsida > Pinales > Pinaceae > Pseudotsuga > Pseudotsuga menziesii. The sequence goes on along the minus strand of LPNX011046105.1, from coordinate 343,050 downwards.
ATGTAAGTGTTTGCTTGTAATTGCATTTCTTTAGGTACACCTTACAGGAAGAAAGAGGTGGTTAGGCTTTAACCTACAATCGCTTCTCATCAAACCAGATCCTATCAAGATTAATGGCTCATTTGTAATTGAAAAGATTGGGAAGCTATCAAAACTTTGCTGTGATTGTCTGGGGAGCATTTCAGAAATGGACTTTCTACCAAAAGTTCTTCCTATAGTAGTCTCTACTAATACTCGATGCAAGCAAGCCCTTCATTGAGAATCCTTAGTTTTCAACTCCATGCTTCTTCAACAAAGGAATCAAAACCATCAACTACATTTTCTTGTCAAAATAGGGCTTGGACACCATGGACCCAATCGAAGCATGCTTCAAACTTAAATATTGTTAACAAGTTCATTTATAATAAAATTCAAACCTTAGTTCTTGGTTGTCTTTATTTTAAGCTTGGTGTTACTTCCCCAAACAATTGGTAGAAGGATTGGGCTTGGAATTATAAGAATCCCCTTGCCAATTATAATCCAATTGATAGGTATAAGTGGCTCGATCCACCTCTACTATTGAACTTGCATCTAAACAAAGTTTGGATGTTGAAATCAAAAGTTGCATGTCTTTGACTATAAGCAATATGGAAATTGCCTCTAAGTCCTAGGGAATTCTTTCATTAGTCCCCGATTCATGGCAAGCTTGTTGCAAGCCAACATTTAAGTCTCTTGGGTTTACCCTAACCATTGTGCACTTTATTTGGCAAAGTAGAATCTCTCTGACATATCTTATGATTTTGCAGAAAAGCCAAGGAAACTTAGGATTGTGTTACTAAATCATGTGGGCAATTCACTCCATCTCAGCTTACTTGGAAAGATGCTTTACTAGGTGACAAAGGAATGTGGACTTTTATTTTGAGACAGTCTTTCATGTATTTAGAGTGGAAATTATCTGCCATCTATGGTAGACTCGTCGAAGAATAAAGTTTGAGAGTAAACCGAAAGATCTAACTTTTTCATGGTCTAAGAGATTTTTTCTAATGATGAATTTGTCCAAGTCTAGGTGGAGAAATGTTTGCTCTATTTTGGGCACCTCCAATTTCTTTTGAAGTATTGGGGTAGGAAGCCTTGTACTATGAGTTGTGTTCCACCTAAGCAATCCTAATCTGGTCCCTCAATGCCATTTTGAATGACCTAGCACGGCTTTGTTGGCATCGGCCTCCTCACCAAGCAAGCAACAAGACCAAAGGCATAGCTAGCCACATGGTTGACAAGAGGATGTGTTGTGACAGCCATTGGATAACAAGGTTCCTTTTATCCCCTTGGCTAGGAGGTGAATGATATCTCAATCAATTGCTTGGACCTTAAAGCCCAAGAATGGTAACCTCATGGATACTGCAACTATGGCAGCCAACATGCCTAAAAATTTATGATATTGAACATGTTTCGAGTGCATTCTTCAAGGTAGATTTCAGTTTTTGTGTTGTGTATCTTTTTTGTGGCCTCAAGCCAATGATTAAGTAGTTCATATTTGATATGGTGGGTAATTTGGTGTTTATGCCTCACCTTGGTTTTTCATATAATTACTTTTGCATGCGGCTTGTTATAAATGCTTCCTTACGCAGCATTGCTAGTGGCCTTTATTGGCACCTATTTTTCTGGTAAGATGTTATATGTGCATATTTTAATATTAATAGAAATTTAAAGGCACTTTTAGAAAGAAAAAATATATATATGGGAAAAGATCCCTTTGTCTCGTATGAGTACAATTAGACAACAAGACATATACTCAATGCAAGAAAGGAAGAATGCAATACAAACCAGTATAGATCCATCTTAACTATGGCTCTACCAAGCGCCAAGCGGGATCAAGTTCTCTTGAGGTGCAAAGCCTTTTTAATTTACAAAAATGTCTAATAAGTATTCCTACTTGGGAGGGAAATGGACAACTTGCTTAAGTAATTTCAAAATAGGGTAAATATCACTAGAAGAATGAGTTGAGTAACATTAATAATAATATAATCAAATAGTTTTCCAAAAATTGTTTTACTTGTCTTTGTTTAAAACTAATAGTGAATATTAAGAATAGTTAATGAGTAAAATAATCCATATAAAATTTTAAAATCTAGATTTCCAAAATAAATTGGAATTTGAAAAACATTTTACCACCAAATGAAAATTTTAAATATTTATCCAAATGTTTTTAAGAAATTAACTCAATATGAACATTTACATGTTAGGGTTAACCTTGACTTGGGAATGAGCAAGGATGTAAGTGGTTTAAGACACATGGTTTTTCCCTACGGGGTTTTCTACGGTAAATCTAGTGTTGCTATTGTAATCGATATTATTTTGTAATTTATTTTCTATCACATATTTTATTCCTAACCGTATGTCTGCTTAGGTTTCAAGTCGACCAAATTTTAAATTGAAATTTGATATATAATTACATATATGTGTTTTACAATTTAGCTAATTTAATTAAATTTTATATGTTCTTGGTTTTATAATTTTTCCTTTTACTACTCAAGTCAATTGAATTCTACTACTAATATTTTCTAACTCAGTTTGTAAGATTGTGAGCATTGCCCTAATAAGCTTGTATATTTATATGAGTATAATCATAGTTTTAAAAATCGTCCAAACCGGAATCGGAACCAGCCAGTTCACCGGTTCGGAACCAAACCGGGTCAAACCGGTTGGTTAACCGGATCGGGGACCGGTTTGGTACCAAACCGGTCCAGTTCGGTAACTAACCGGTCCAACCGGCCGGTTTCGAGCCTAACCAGTCCTGGTTTGGACAGTGACATAACCGGCACTTTAAGCCTTAAGCCTTAGAATTGAAGAGGGTGGATGTTGAGACATATGCTTTGTGAGTTGACCACTTTGCTGTTTAGAGCTGGAGCCCATGTCCATGTTTTTTCTTGCTTATCCCTCAGGCTACTTGAAAATATTCATACTAAATATTTGAAGGAAACAAAATGTAAAAGAGACAATAAATAAAGGCCTGCCATCCTTGTTTTTGCAAGTACTGTTATATGGAAGTTTTAAACACAGACCAAATATTCCCTCAAGCCACGATCTGTGGACATGCATTACATCTACAGATGGAATCCATTTTGTGGGTAACCATGGAGAGATTTTGTATTTCAATGGCTTTCATGGTTTGCAATTCATTAAGAAATATGGCGTTTTTAATATTTATGCATTTGAAGTAGGCTTAAGGTTTAACAGCATGAGCATAAATCAAATGATGTAAGGCTGTAAGCAGCCATTTCCACAAGACTCCACCCTTCCATTAATGATTAGATGTCTATGAATGGACAGCATTGAGCTTTAGTCCCTCAAAGCTCTTACCAATATGGGAAGAAAATGTAGGCATGCATTTTATGCCATGTCTCCTCCCCAACCCAGCTAAACTTTCCATTATCTTGACATTTGACAATCAAAGGTAATTCAATAATATACCAGATAAACCATAGGTAAGTGCCTATTAGATAATAATAAAAAATTCCTCTCTCAAAGACTATGGTACACAATGTAAAGCATACGGTGCAGACTTAGTGTGCCTAGGCCCTAACCCCATGCGAATCAAACAAGGGAACAGCACCCATAAAAAGCAATAAATTCAGCTTATCAATGCAAGCAGGGAACAGCAGTTTAAGGAATAGTTTTCAGGATAAAACTCAGCCTTATCCAGAGAAGGAAAGTTGTACATGAGTAGATTTTGGTTAATTTGTCTTCAATGCCTTGGAATCATGGATTATAATCTTGAAAATGTTGTTTTCCTTTAAAATTTAAGTATTTGATGTATTTTTTAGCAAACCGATTCATTAAATTCAAATCGGCCGATTTATGACCGATTCATTACCGATTCCGATTCCGATTCCGAGTTGACCCTCGACCGATTCCGAGTCCGATTCCGATTTTTAAAACTATGAGTATAATATATATTTTTTTAATTATAAGCCGACATGTTATAAGTTTTTTTATTTTTTACTTTTTATTATTATTATTTTTATTGAGCCGACATGTGCCACGTCAACATTACAGAAGGGACACATCTCACCCATTTGAGTTGTAGAAAGCGCCTCTCGGCGCGATAAAATTGTAACAAGTATACATGTTGTAAGCTATATAACTCGCTCAATATATACGAGGACAAGTTTGGTGGAGAGTGATATTCTTTGACCAAATCTCCTGTAAGATGTACCAAAAAATATGAAGTTAGGTGAGTGATCATGATTGACCATGCCACCTAAGGATATTTTACAACGAGGTAAGTGAGATACAAAATATAATATACAAAATACAATATATTATATATCTTGACAAAATCCACTATAATTCTTATCATTTCCTCCCATTGATATCCCACGTGTCTACCTTTTTCTCAATTTTATCTACCAATTGTCAAGGCTCCTTGGTGAGGATTGAAAAGAAAATATTATAGCTACAAACTTATAGATTTTCCATAATTGATTCCAAACCCACCCCATATCAACATGCCAATTAATTAGGTAAGAGGTCAACACTCTAGAAATAACAAATTGTTTGCTTCCATTGAATGTTGGAGTCTAAGGATAGACAAAATGTATACAAGGACTCAACAATTTTGCAATATCAGGTTTCATCCTCCTAGATGGTCAAGAAGGATCCATTGGCAATGTTACACCTCAGAGTGTCTAAAGCATTCCTTCCAAATATACCAAAGCGAGGGGTTATTTTTCTTTTGTAAAAGTCAAGTTTTGGGGGCTATATTTAGTAGAGTGTTGATTTTGGGGCTAAATACCCCTGATTAGGTCATGCCAAGTCCCCTTGGATTCCACCTCAAGGAGGTGTTGGCCTTATGGCTCTGTTGACTACCCTTTGGGAGGGTGTCTAGTGCCCTCGAGGCAAATCATTGCGACACATGGCCACACTTATATTTTTCTTTGTAGAGGTGATTGCATGTGCAAGGGTTGTCATACCTGGTTTAGCAATCCTCATTTTTCCCAATTGGACCTATTGTTTTGATGGAAAACCCATCCTCCTAGCCTCCAAACCCATGACATCGTTCCTTAAAGAAGAAGCCTACATTGTTAATAAGGAGGGTGTTGAGGGACAAGCATCTTGGTGGAGGCTAATTGCACATTTTTATTCTTATTTTATGTTATTGCATGGTTTAGTCCCCAGTTTGTGGGTGCACTATCCATAAGTTTTATAATTTGTCAATAAACTTTGTAGGCTCAAATTTGTAAAAGGTTGAGGGTTGTCTCAAATAAATAAGACAACCTCACGTCATTTGTAAATCATGGACAAGGGTTCAAATTATGTATTCTTTTCTTTTTCTCTTGGAATACTGAAGCACTTGAAGTTGTGCACACCTCTCTCTTGGATGCTATTTTTTCTTGAAGGATGAATTGATGATGTTCTAGGATTTGATCTTGCATATGCTAAGTTGATGTTAGACTAGTTGAAATAACTCATGCTCAAGTCTGAAATAAGACACACTATCTTGCTCATTCTCGGTTAATGTTGGTAAGTTTATCTCTTAACCCTAGTTTAACATTGCTCTTGAGCTGCTTTAGACTGAGTCAGGGTTTGTTTGCTAGCATTTTATCAACTTTCTTACCAAGGAGTTCTCCATTGTTTTGTTGGGCCTTGGACTTCTCTATTTGCCCTAATTAGAGTTTTTCTGCCTAACCCTTGAAGTTGCTAGCTTAGCCCTAGTTGCAAGTATTGAATACCATCTTAAGATGCTATCATAGCCCTAGGGTTTGAGACAAGAAACTAATACCCTATCTATCAACCCTCCTTTTATCAATTTTTACATTTTTTTATTTTATGCATAAAATACATAAAAATATTTTACTACTGGAAAAACCCTAAAAATCAAAAAAATAGACATGATTTGGTATTTATGTCCACACTAAAATTTCACCCTAGGATTTTATCCACAAACCCTAGAGGGCAGTTATCTTCTGAGGAAGGGCATTGGTGAATTAGAGGGTGTGTGTTATTTATGGCTTGTCCTACAACTTCGCCCTAGTCCAATTGTCCTTTTTTCCTTGAGAGCGCATTTTTGGAGTGGTTTCCTTGGGAAGTGTGACATTGCCTTGGGAGACATGAATTTGACTTAAAAGGCGTTATAGTACTTGGAATTTGTGATAAGGTGAATAACTCCATTTATATGTTGAAATTTTACTTGGGAAGTGTTTGTCCATTCATGCCTTGGGGTGAAAAATGACACTTTAAATGTGGTCCCTAGCACTTTTAAATGTGAGAATCAGTGTTACAAACATTGCCGATATATCGGCAACATCGCGATATATCGCGATGTCAACTCGCTGGCGATATATCGGCAATATATCGCCCCGATTTTTTTGGCGATTTTTCCCGATTTTTTCACGATATTTGACGATTTTTTGGCGATATTTGCCGATTTTTCGCGATATTTGCCGATATTTTCGAACGTGTTGTGATTTTTTGTGTTTTTAAATATTTTTGTATTTTTTATTTTGCCGATATATTGACGATGTTTGCCGACATTTTCACCGATAATTCCGATAATTTCTTTTTGGACCCTTGGCAATATATTCGCCGACACGATATTTGTAACATTGGTGAGAATGACTTTATTTAATAAAGTGACTTTTTAAAGTGAGTTTGAGTTATTAATTATTTAAAAGTGACTTTATGAGAATTAAAAGGTGGGTGAGTAGTAAATTCTCAATTAATATTTAAAAGTGATTTTAAATGCTTTTAATGAAAAAGTGAGATTTAACTTGAGCCCTAGATCTCATTTAGTTGGATTTTAGTCTAAGCCATTGATTTTGACATGGTGGTTACTCAAACAAAAAGGCTAGAGAAATGCTCAATCTAATTCATTATTCACATTCCAAAGACAGAATTTTTGGAGAAGAGAGAACAAGAGAAAAACATAAGGGTTTGAAGAGATTTCATTTCCAGAAATTGAGAGAGAGAGAAAAGTTTGCACAAATTCCAAGAAGGAAGAAGAACATTTTTTGGCACGCTTCCCGAGACAATCTTTTCAATAGGCACAAATTTTGAGACTATAACATATAGCACCATACAGCAACACAATTTTCGAGGAGGAGAGGTCGTACAATAGGCACAAACCATAAAGTTCAACATATGCACGAATTTCAAGGAAGTCATACACAATTTTCAAGGTAGAGATTCATGTAGATGTCAACACAAATTTCGAGGTCCATACAGCAGAGTTCGTTGACCGTACAATCCACATGTGGAGGTCATACAAGTTGGATTAGTGTTAAAAGGTTAGATTGTGGTGACCTTGGGCTTAACTCTCTCCTGAGCTTACTGTCATAACATTAGTCCTACATAGCCTTAACTTGCAAAAGGTGCTAGTTTGAGCGGTAACAAGAAAAATGCCCATTGATCGAATACAAATATTATAGCCACAAGTGAATTCCTTCTGTTACGCTACACCTGTACCCAGCGCACCTTTAGGTGTACCCCAAGGAGAGAGGGCCAATTTTTTCGATCGAGAGGGGAGTTATCAAGCAATGGTGGTCATGGTTGGGCCCTTTGGTCATCCTATAGGGGTATTATGGCTTAATGTCACTATTGGTTGCTCTTTATTGGGGGTTTTAACCTTGAGGTTGGTGTCTAGGGCCCCGTAAGGATTGACCACTGAGTCACATGGCTCCATATCCTGTTTATGTGCTTTGGTGGCCTTTGCTTCAGCTGTCAGACACTCGTCTCCCTTCACAGCCACTTTGGACACCCTCTTAACCTCTCAAATTGTTGGCGCCTGCTCTCCCTGGCCTTATCTCCTCAAAGGAAGACATCCTCCATGCCATGCCATTTTCATGCTTTGAGGAGGGCGTTGAGGGATTTTACAGCATTCTAGGGGTTAGATGGGGTATAACGCCCTCCCTCCTGCTTACTCCAGCCTTTCGTTTGGAGTTATTCGCTTATTTGAGCATGTTTTGGTGCCTAGGGGTACAAATACCCTAGGTAGCCTACCTTAGGCTATATTTTCTTATTATTTTCTTTTAATTTTCAGTTGACATTTTATAATTTCAAGTTGACTTAATTTAAGGCATGTATGCCTAGATATTTTGTAAAAAGTGAGTATGAGATCATATAAATAGATCTCCTCACTTTCATTTTAAAGATGGAACTTATGGGATAATACACTATGCACTTGTTTTACCCCTGCTAGGGCTCTTTGGATGGATGTGCTCCTCTTAAGGAAGTTTTTATGGGTTAATGCAAGCTTTTCTGGTAATTCTTTGGTAAAGTTCCTAGCTTGGTGATGTTTTGATTTGTTGGATGAACAGGAACACAAAAAGGTCAGGCTTCTCATCTTTTTGTTTGAATGTTGATGGATGTGCACGTTCAAGTCTTAGCAGTAGCCCTAGTGCTGCACTTTTTCCTAGGACGGGCCATTACCTTTCATTCTTGTCACCTTAGCAAACTGAGGCACGTCTCCTTGTGAGGATGCCCTAGGGTTTCTCCTTAGTTTTTCTAGGATAGTTGCCTGACCTAGGAACCCTTCTTCACTAGGTTAGCCATCCTCCTTAGAAGCCCTACATTGGGCAGGGCTTGTGCTAGGGTTTCCCTTGGGTTTTCACACTTTTCCCAACTCCAAAACTTAAATTCAGTTAGTTTAGACAGTTAGTGTTAGTAAAAACCTTAATCTTAGGTTAGTTTTGGTTAGTTTTAGGTTAGTTCTTAGGTTAGGACTAATCTTGCTATACACCAGTGATGCCCTCTCTAAACCCTTCCCTAACCTCGCTAGCCTCCCCTATGTCCTCCTAGCAGCTTTGCTACTCTCCACAACTTGTTTCTTTGGCCATTCATTGCCTTAGCCACACCTTCGCTGCTCTACCTGCCTCTCACTACCTTCGTTGGTCCTTTTCCACTACCTTCCAACCCTAGACATAATCCTTAAGCCTTCCTTTTGGGGCTCATTGCTACCCCACTACCCTCACAGCCCCTACCTAAGGTCTCTTATGCCCTTCCCAACCACTCTCCTAACCCTCACTAGCTTCCATTTTGGCCTCATTGCTGCAATAGCAGCAACCCTTTTCCTTCCTCCTTCATGGGCCTGCTACTATAGCGGTCCTACCCTTCTTCCTTGCCTTCCCTCTTACCCTCAGCCTTGTCCTTCATTGCTATCCCTATGTGGAATCCTAAAATCCATACTTTAGGGCTGCCCTTTAAGTGGCAACCACGGGCATCCCTCCCTTTCCCTATCCTTTAACACCTGCACAAACAAAGTGACAAAAGGTTAGCAAGGTCGGGTTGTATCTCAAAGGAAGTTTCAACACTTGGGTGCACTGTAGAATCACCATATCGCTGCACTTTTTTTAAATGCATACAATCACACACACAGTATGGTTGAGTGTTTTGATGTTCATGGTTCCTACTTATGCTAAGTGAATGTTTAATTAATATTAAACACCGATATACATAATTACTGCTTCTCGTCATTTTCATATAACTGATGCTACTATAAATACTAAGTGTGATGTTATGCCTGAATATATATATTGTGTGTTAAACTAGCAGCAACAAGGAAGGTCTTCCAACATGCATGTGTTCTTGCATGCAGAAGACTTAAATTAGGAAGCCAATTGTATTTAATTATTTTTCCTAAGTTTACTTTGGAAAATAACTAAAGTGATCTAAATTAACTTTAGTGAACCACTAGTTAAAGTGAAAGTGAAATTAAGGTTTTTGCTTTACCACTAGTTAAAGTGAAAGTGAAATTAGGGTTTTCGCTTTTCCTAAAGTTATAAAAGAGAGATCAATTGGTGGAGAGAACACACACACTTGTATTCCGACAGAGACAGGATACAGACAAGGAGAGAAAGTCAAATAGAGGATTTAACCGAGAAGACAGAGGAGCGAGCAGCAGGACCATCGAGCTTCGTACAGCTGGGTCGTACACTCACACAGGAGGGTGTTGAGGTTTAGCTGAGATTTGCCCAATGATTCTGCCAGGTACTGCATTCGCCAAGTTTGGGTGAATTTGCAATGATTGTAAAAGTTCCATATTTTCTCATAATAAAATCTATATCTGACTGCTGCACCGATTTTTTCATCTTAGTTTTTCCGGGGGTTTCCATACCCAAAATAATAGTGTCAATATCGTGATGTGATGTTGTGATTTATTTCTCAGTTTTATATTCCGCTGCATACTGTAAAAGATATTCATGTGTGGTTATCAATTGATATTTTGCATGCACTGTTTAGCCCTAGTTGAATATTAAAGGAAAATTTACATGGTATCAGAGCTCTGGTGAGCTAAAGCTGAGAGATTTGTAGCAGCAGTGATAGATCAGGGGCAGATCTATAGGAAGACACAAACCTAGACTTCCAGATCTAGGGTTTGACAGGTACACTTCACTATGGTCGTGTAGTTGAGAGTTGAGGATAGACTCCAGGGTGCTCAAAACTTTCCTACATGGAAAGAAAGGATCACAAGGATGCAGAAGAGCACATTGACTCCACGAAGGTTGCACCCACAGATCTGACAAATTTAGCACCTTGGAAGAAGATTGATTCCAGAGCTATGCTGATTATCATGGATGGAGTGAAGGACCATATAGTCCCTCACCTTTCTGGTAAGAAGACCGCAATAGAGATGTGGCCAGCTTTGGAGAGTCTGTACCAAAGCAAGAACGAGATCCAAAAGATGGTGTTGCAAGAGAGGATGCACAGCACCAAGATGGCCAAGGGAGAAGGAGTGGTGCCTTATCTCACGAGGCTCACACAGATTAGGGACGAGCTTGGAGCTATTAGCTCTTAGACAGTGGATGAGGAGCTAGTTCGGATAGCCCTCAATGGCTTCTCTAAGCCATGGGACACCTTGGTCAAAGGTGTTGTGGCTAGGGAGAAGCTCCCTGATTGGCAGAGACTATGGGATGATTTTGTGCAGGAGGAGACCCGCATGGGTCAAGGATCAAGCTCATCTAGCAGTGCCCCACAGATTGTGGATGAGGAGGCTCTAGCCCTTACAGGGAAGAGCAAGGGAAAGGAAAAGAGGAAGAAGGATGGTAAGAAGAACCTTGACGTATCAAAGGTCAAGTGTTTTATCTGCCACAAGCAGGGACACTTTGCATCCCAGTGCCTAGACAGGAAGAAGAGAGTAACACTCAGATGGCTGGATCTGCAGAGGTGGATGAGTTCAGCAGGAACTTCGATGAGGAGTTTTGCTTGATAGCTTGCATGGCAAGCACCACAGGGAGCAGCATATGGGACATTGACAGTGGAGCATCTAGTCACATGACTGGACAAAAGAGATTCTTCAGAGACTTGCAGGAGGGTGGAGCAGGGATCCACGTTCTGGGTGGTGATGCGTGGTATCAAGCGCAGGGAGTTGGAACTATTTCATTTGAGAGGGAGTCTGGCAAACCCCTCAGTTTTGCTGATGTGTTATATGTTCCAGGACTGACCAAGAACCTTATATCAGTTTCCATTCTGGAGGACAAGGGATATCAGGTGAAGTTTCGTGACAATATAGTGTATATCAGGCCCAAGGGGTCAGATAGGAGCTTGGATCAGGTGATTGGCAGAAGGAGCGGGAAAGTGTACAAATTACACTTTGAGCCTACAAAGGCTCTAGTCAACAGCAGCAGCAGTCAGGGTGAGTTGTGGCATAGGAGGATGGCACACTTACACCATGGAGCACTGAAGCATTTGAGACAGGCAGTCATTGGAGTTCTTCAGGTACAGGAGGAAAAGCATAACCACTGCAAGGGTTGTGCTTTGGGGAAGAACATCAGGAAGCCTTTCCCACAGAGTGAGCACAAGTCTAAGGGGCCCTTGGACTTGGTTCATTCGGATGTATGCGGACCTATGAGTGTCCATTCGTTCAATGGTTACAGTTACTGCGTAACCTTAATTGATGACTATTCCAGGAAAACTTGGATCTATTTCCTGAAGGCCAAGTCAGAGGTCTTTGAGAGGTTCCGAGAGTTCAAGACTCTTGTGGAGAACCAAACATGAAAGAAGATTCGATTGTTGAGGACAAACAATGGGGGTGAGAATACTTCCAATGAGTTCATGGAGTATTGTTCAGCTGAGGGGATCAAGAAGGAGCACACTGTGCCCCATACCCCACAACAGAATGGAGTTGCAAAGCAGAAGAACAGGACTATGGTTGGAGCAGCCAAGGCCATGCTATTTGATCAGGGATTACCACTATTCCTCTGGGCTGAGGCATACAGGACTATAGTATACATTCAGAACAGGTGTCCCCACACAGCCTTGGGGAGGAAGACACCAAAGAAGGTCTTCACAGGCACTAGGCCAGATGTGAGTCACATTCGCATATTTGGCAGTGTCTGCTATTGTCATGTTCATGCTAACAATAGGAAGAAGTTGGACCCTTCTGGAGAGAAGGGGTTACTTGTTGGTTACAGCGAGATTTTGAAGGCATATAGAATTTACATTCCTGCTCGCAGGAGGATCATTGTGAGCAGGGATGTCCAATTCGATGAGGACAGGGCCTTGCAGAGATCTCTGGACTTACCAGCAGAGCAACAGCCAGCACAGGAGTCGGGAGTCAAGTTGGAGGAGCCAGATGTACAGGTACATGTACAGACACAGAGCACATGTTCTAATGGTCAGAGGGAGTCAGGTGGATAGGATCCTTCAGTCATTGACTTGAAGGATGAGCTACAACAAGAGACGGATATCCAGCAGCCGCAGCAGGTTGACACTAGGCCAAGGCCTAAGTGGTTTAGATCCACAGTGCAGGATTCCAGGCAGGTAGATCCTCCACAGACATCTTTTAGACGGAGTGTACCGCCAGAGAGGCTTAGTTATATGGCACTAATGACAAAGTTGATTAACTCTGAACCTTCCAGCTTCGGGGAGGCTGGACAACATGATGTGTGGCAGGAAGCTATGGTTGAGGAGTATGACTCCATTATGAAAAACAAAGTATGGGAGGTTGTGCCGAGGCCACAAGGGAAAAAGGTGGTGGGATCCAGATGGATCTAGTAATCTACAAGGTGAAGCATGTAGCAGACGGAAGCATGGAGAAGTACAAGGCGTGCTTCGTGGCAAAGGGGTTTTCACAGAAGGAGGGTATTGATTATGAGGAGATCTTTGCCCCTGTTGCCAGGTATTCTTCCATTCGGACCATTATCTCACTAGCAGCTGAGATGGGTTGGCGTGTCCATCAGATGGGCGTCAAGACTGCCTTCCTCAATGGATTTATAAAGGAGGAGGTGTATATTGATCAGCCAGAGGAGTTTGATGTGGAAAACAGGGAGACGCATGTATGCAAACTGCATCGAGCTCTTTACGGGCTCAGGAAGGCACCTCGAGCATGGTACTCGAGGATTGACAGCTATCTACGGGAGATGGGATTTCAGCGAAGTGAGGCTGACCACAACCTGTACTTCTTGATATGTGAGGTGCCTCTCATACTAGTCTTATATGAGGATGCTCGCTTTTTGACAGGAGATGAGAGGCTGATTGGAGACTGTAAGTCCAACCTTGCAGTAGAGTTTGAGATGAAAGACCTTGGGCTGATGCATTACTTTTTGGGCTTGGAGGTTTGGCAAAGAGATGGATGCTTTTTCATCAGACAAGGGAAGTATGTAGTAGAGATCCTGAAGAGATTCAGGATGGAGGACTGTAAGCCTATGGCCATACCTCTAGTTTCCAACTGGGGAAGATTGATGCATCAGGATCAGACGGATTTGATCCTACCTTGTATCGTCAACTTATCGGATCACTTATCTATCTGGTCAACACTCGACCAGACATCAGCTTTGCAGTCAACTCTTTGAGTTAGTTCATAGTGAACCCTCGGAGAGTGCATTGGATGACTGCGAAGCACGTACTTCGCTACATCAGAGGTTCAGTGGAGTATGGATTGGTTTATGAGCGCAGGGGGAGTGTACAGTTAGCAGGTTTCAAAGATGCTGACTGGGCAGGATGTGCAGAGGATCGAAAGAGTACTTCAGCTTGTTGTTTTAGCATTGGATCAGGGGTTGTCTCTTGGTTCAGCAGGAAGCAGAAGTCAGTTACACTAAGCTCGACAGAGGCTGAGTACATGGCAGCTAGCATGGCTGCTTGTGAGGGTATGTGGCTGAAGAAGTTACTTGCAGGGTTGTTCGAGTGTGAGCTAGAGGCTACAGTAGTTCACTGTGACAATCAGAGCGGCATCGGGCTATCTGAGAATCCAGTGTTCCATGACCGGAGCAAACACATAGACATCAGATACCACTTCTTGAGAGATTGTGTTCAAAGGGGAACCATTCGGTTGGAGTACATACAGACAGATGAGCAAGTGGTAGACAATTTCACCAAGGCACTTTGCAGACAGAGTTTTGTGAAGTTCAGAGATAAGTTGGGGTTGCTACCGAATCCCTTCCTCGTTGAGAGGGAGTGTTAAACCAGTAGCAACAAGGAAGGTCTTCCTGCATGCATGTGTTCTTGCATGCAAAAGACTTAAATTAGGAAGCCAATTGTATTTAATTATTTTTCCTAAGTTTACTTTGGAAAATAACTAAAGTGATCTAAATTAACTTTAGTGAACCACTAGTTAAAGTGAAAGTGAAATTAGGGTTTTTGTTTTACCACTAGTTAAAGTGAAAGTGAAAATAGGGTTTTCGCTTTACCTAAAGTTATAAAAGAGAGATCAATTGGTGGAGAGAACACACACACTTGTATTCCGACAGAGACGGGATACAGACAAGGAGAGAAAGTCAGACAGAGGATTTAACTGAGAAGACGGAGGAGCAAGCAACAGGATCATCGAGCTTCGTACAACTGGGTCGTACACTCACACAGGAGGGTGTTGAGGTTTAGCTGGGATTTGCCCAGTGATTCTGCCAGGTACTGCATTCACCAGGTTTGGGTGAATTTGCAGTGATTGTAAAAGTTCCATATTTTCTCATAATAAAATCTATATCTGACTGTTGCACCGGTTTTCCCATCTTGGGTTTTTCCGAGGGTTTCCATACCCAAAATAATAGTGTCAATATCGTGATGTGATGTTGTGATTTATTTCACAGTTTTATATTCCGCTGCATACTGTAAAAGATATTCATGTGTGGTTATCAGTTGATATTTTGCATGCACTATTTAGCCCTAGTTGAATATTAAAGGAAAATTTACATGGTGTACCTACTGCTGTCTTTACTATAGATCTTACTGCATCTACTGTTGTACTTGTGTTTTTGAGCTATGATGAACGCTTATACTTGATCAATAATTGCACTTATATGGTGGATACATTGTGGATAATGTTTGTTTTATGACAGTGCAACTTACAAAGTAATTGGTTATTAGTTGAATGATACCTAGTGTGATGTTGTTTACTTACTTATCATTGAATAAATTGCATTATTGAAGTATACCCCATATACACACTTAACAGTGAACACGACACTTTCACTCCCATTTTCTAGACTCCACAAGGCACTCATCCACTAACGTCCCTAAAAGAGAACACCTTTGGTGTTTAGTGTCTTTGCAGAGTCAAAAATAGGGCTCTCCCCTAGGAGGCTCAAGCTTCCGAAGGAGTTCGGAAAAGTTGACTAAGGTGACAGTGGTCACTTCACCCCCACATGCTTACCGGTGGCTTGGACTGCCTTTTCAACCGGTAACACCTTCAATCTTCCCTAACCATGCTCTCTAATCTCTGCTAAAGGAGATGCCCTATGGCCTCGACTGTGATTACCTAAACAGCTAGAGCTAACGACCAACTTCATAAAATAGCACCAAGGAGTTGAATCTACTATAACTTAACTCCACTAATGGTGTGGCAAGAAAATACATTTGTAAACATAGCCTTGAGTCGTGACTCTTGACAACTCAAAAGAAGAAAAGGTTGAAGCCTAAGGCCTACACAACATGGCCAAAATCAAAGGCCACTCCACTTCTTCATAGGACTTAAAGAAATCATTTTTTAGGAGGATCAAATTGAAACTAATAGAAAGAACTCTTTCCACACCTTCCCACTCTCCGTAAAGGTTATTTTGAAAAGGATTATGCTAGGATCGAGTGGGACTTTCATTTTGGATATGATGCCTTTGTTGTGTTTGACAATTTATTTACTTAGGCCATTGGCACACTCTTCTCTAATGCTTAACAATAGTTTGTGTCAATGTGAATTTGTCAAAGGTGATTATGCTTCAAAACCCTATCAAGAACCCCAATTTGTTTGTCATTGTAGAGGATGTATAAAGATACCTCCTTTAAGTTTATTAGTTACAACTTACCAAGGTAGAATAGAGCCATCTTCTCACGTGACAGACAATGATTGCTTAATGTGCATTTCATAGATGACTCTACTCTCACCCCAGAGTTCACCTAGTGTTCTACAGAGGGAAAAATGTAGTGCTTTGATATAATCACTAGAGAAGAAAGAACAATGGTTAGTGAGGAAAAAGGAGAGACCCGTATTTTGGGCAAGATGACTATTCTAGGTGACTAGTCAAAAAGTGGAGTTATTAAATCTAGACATATTATAAGGTACTTGGGCATTCCCTTTAGAATCAACACGCTTCTAACAGATTTTTGGAACTCAATGTTGAGTATGTTTGAGAGCAAGCTACAAAGATTGTTCAATCTAGATTTACCATTGGCAAGGAGGATGTCCATAGAGAATACAATTGGGGCAACAAGACATATCTAATAATTTTATTCCTTTTTGCCTTGTCAAATAAGATAAAAGAAATTGGATTTTTTTCCTTTGACAATTCCTTGAAGAGAAATATCCAAGGAAGAGAGGCATCTAAGTAACAACATGTTGGTCTATAAAATGGCTAAAAAGGTTTGAGGGCTTGGCTTGACTAGCATACCATCTCAAGGAGCAATGTTAGCAACTAAATGGGTTGTAAGGGCTATGAACTGTGATGCTACTTGCCAAGCTCTTATTCTCCATCATGTAGAGAATATTGTCCACGCCAACAGCAAAACAGATCCTTTTGGGATTTGTGATCAAGTGGGAGGAACAGAGTTAAAAATCATGTAGTTAGGCATTCTCAAAAGGATTTGTAAAGCATGGCAATTAGTGTCTAAGCTACAATAGGGCATTCATGCCTCAAGAAGTGGATAGGATTCATTAGCAAGGTCTATATGGAAGTTCCACCTTTATTTCTTTGTATTGCAAGAAAGAGGTTAGCTAAGAAGAGAGGTTTCCATGCCTATGAAGACATGTGGTATAAAGATATCAGAGGTTGGTTGAACTAGTGAAGAGCCAAGTGTTCACAAAGGATTTGAAATGCTAACAAGCAAGATTTTCTAGAATTGGCAAGGAGTCGATGGTTTAAGCCTTCTAGATGGTTGTTACATTGTTTGTCACAAAGTAGAGAGATTTTTAAACATCTTGTTTGGGAGTACAATGACACCCAAGTTTTTTGGGAGTGAGTTGGTTTTGAATTATGCCATTGTATTTGTCACCCCTCTTCATTGGAAAGGAATCAACTTAGGGGATAGGTGGAAGATTAGACAATATGACATAGAAATTCAGAACACCATAAGGTTGGGATGAATTTCCAGTTTATGGAAAAGGAGATTTTGAGGTACATTCAATGGGGGTTCTCCTTCTCATCTTGGAATAAGTTAGCATCTTAGGTTGCAGCCAAAATTGGAACTTTTGTAGGGATGTACTCCATTGAAATCGGGGTTAAGACAGATATGCTAGCACTCCTTACTTATGTAGGGAGATGTGATTTTGTATAATTGCAATCTAGCTTGCTGATTTCGTCTTGTAGTGTATAATAAGATGTATTCAAAAAACATATCAGTCAACATTATCATGACCTTTTAACCAGCATGCTTGAATCACATGAGAAATTTGATGCATAGAATAAAAATGGAAACAATTAGACGCACTATTGCCAATACAATTGTGACTTCATAACATTACCTCCCCAAACGCTCCTCTACCGATGATGGTTAATGGCTCAAAGTCATCAACACCTACTTTATGTCTTTGCAATCGCATGTATTCAGTTTCCTTACGCTCTAGGTTCTTTATCATTTCCACTTGCTCTTCTTCCGAAACTTGTGCCTCTTGCAATCTTTTCTCCAAAGTTCGACGCCTGAGCTCATAGCAAATAATGCATTACATTTCTTATAGACCAATGATTATTCATTAAAAAAAAGTTAAAAGAAAACAAATAAGTTAATAACATTATTCATAGATAACAATGGATGAAAGTAAATGCCAAAAATAACGATATACTTCAATTTTTCATTTTCTTGTTTTCACTTTGAACCTCTATATCAGAATTTAACATAGTCTATGATCTACCAATTCTCAAACCCAAAGTCGAAATAAGTAGTGCAGCTTCCAAAAACAATTTTGACCATGGAAGACATGAAATTAATCTTTAGTAGAACACATCCCTGAATGTGATAATGCTAAATAGTAAGCATATGTCCAACATATGCATTTTTAATAAGACTGCTCGTAACTTTCAAATCAGATCCCCATATAAATCTCTTTTTAAACAATCACCAAAATTATGCTTATAGTGAATCTGTGAGTACAATCATGTTTCCAAAATAAAGATCCATTCAAATTTCACTATTTTGTTTGCTAGTGCAATCATAATATGATCAAATAAAACTTTAAACCAGTGATAATGCAATCTAAAGTTTTGTAGTCCACCTACCTCATTGTAAATATTTCATAGATGACTTGGTCAAAGATAATAACTACTCAAATATTTATTTTTTTATTGTAACTCTATGAGACTAGGTCAAAGATGATTGTACTCCACCAATTTTTGTAGTTCTATAAATGCATAATACATTATAGTGTACAAATGTGTACAATTCTCTTGTATTTCAATCATTTTTTCTTTGTTTGCTTACTTGTAAATGAATATTTCACATTGTTGTTATTGTGTTAATATCATAAGTGATAGCTTAATCTTAACTCATAAACAATCATATTTTCCATGACAAGACCAAACAAAATGAAGTTCATTACCACTATATTAGAAAGCCAGTGTAGAACAAGGAGATTGAACATATCTATTCTGGATCTCAAGATCAACAAGGACAAGTTTCCAAGGTTGAAGCAGATGCTTTGATGTGAAAAAAAACATGGCCATTAAAGGGAAGTGGGTTAAGGAATTGATGTTTGTCTTGTGTATAGATAGTTATGACAACAGTGCCACATCAAACATATGTAATTTGCTTATGCTAAAGAAAATTCACAAAATTAATGGAGTAGATATTGTCAATGCAATCTTGATAAAAGAAGGCATGCAAACAATTTGCATGAATTGTAATTAGTTAAGATAAAGCTGTATATGAACACCCAAAAATGACTATTTTAAGCAGCCATTATTAGTAATATCTTGATAAAGAAATATCCTCATAGAGCTCAAAATGTTCCAATAGGTCTTGGACCCAACACTAAGGGAAGGGATCAAAATAAATTTTCATAAAGCATCCAAGGGCAGTTTAGGCAAGGCAATGGTGGAAGGAACAGCCAAAGATAGACACAAAATCGTCTTAGCCCTATATGAAATAGCACAAATAATTAGACTAAGATATATGCATTGACAGAAGGAATAAAGGTAGGTCAACAGAATGGATACAATAAACCATCTTTGAAGGGGATTCAAATATAATTATTGACCTCGTAAGAAAAGACAAAAGTGACCCCTCCTCCAAAGAAAACTCAAATAAGAAAAGTGCTAATGAACTCTGATGAGGTAATGTTTGAACTAGTGTAGTTTGAATCAACCAAAACTCATGACTCTTGCCAAGTTTTAGCTGGGCCGAGTACTCACCTCATACACGGCCCTAAACTCATCACTCAACAATACTCAGACAAGCTCACCAAGACTCGACAAAGACTTGCCCAATCTCATCAAAGCTATATTTTGAGTTACTTTTGTATTTGTCAAGTCTTTCCCAAGTCACCAAGTCTTATCGAGTCCTAGGCCAACCAAAATATCTTTATCGAATCCAAGTGTAACAACATTGATTTGAACATGTAAGAAGATCAACCAACAAAGTGATTGATTCTTTTGTAAATCTAGCAATACAAAAAGAGATCATGGGGCAAATAACTTAGTTTCAAGAGGATATGAAATAAGAGGGGAGTTGGTAGATTTAAGTCAAAAATATTGGGAAAATGTACAAAATATCAAATCTATATATGGTTTTTCTCTTCCACCTTAAACCTTTGCACAATAGTTAAATGGAATATAGTTTCTACCATACAGTAGTAAGCAATTAGATTATTTTGCACGACACTTTAGAGCTTCCACCCCACATCCAATAACATCAAATTTAATGTTCTTGTTATCACGGAGTATGTAGGGGGGGACTTACTCCT
The DNA here is from genome assembly GCA_001517045.1 of Pseudotsuga menziesii. Taxonomy (NCBI): domain Eukaryota; kingdom Viridiplantae; phylum Streptophyta; class Pinopsida; order Pinales; family Pinaceae; genus Pseudotsuga; species Pseudotsuga menziesii. The sequence continues at coordinate 322,760 of LPNX011046105.1, read as the reverse complement.
CATTTTTGCTTGAGCAGACCAAATTTCTGAGCAGTCCCTGACAGTGAGCACCAGAGATAGAGCATCAGTTGTAGGTGGATGAGATTCATTTTTGAGATTATAGTTGGATCAGTTGAGTGGGCAGAGTTTCAAAGCAGGGCCCTAGGTTATCTCTTGACCGATTTTGGGATCCCTTGCCATATAGTGGATATCTCCACTATTGGACAAAGGATTGGATCTTGACATGCAGTGCCTCGCAGTATATGCCTATGATGTATCCTATATTCAACAATTGTACCAAACAGCGTGTCCTGAGGATATTTATTTTTATGGATGATTATGTCATATTGATGGATTGACTTGCATTAGGATTTATATGTCATATTGATGATTATGTGTCATCTCTTAATTAAAGGAAATCTATTTGTCTGGTTTATGTAAGATGTTTGCTGTGAGAATCCAACCAGTTGATTGTTCTCTTTGCTTTAATATTTCAGACAGAATTCCTTAATAAGCAAGATCAGATTTCGAATCACCTTGCTGGTTTGCTTTCTTTCCATCTTCTCCATCGCCCACTGGAACCAGACAGTAACAAGCTTCAAGAATATTTTTTAACAATTTTATGTGCTGGAATTGAGATACTAGTTCACATATTTAAAGAAACAGTTTGGTAATCTGCAATTTTTAATTGCAGATCTGAGTTTAATTTTGCAGATTTTTTTAAGGTATTTAGTTTCAGATTTTCAGACTATAGATCAACGAGATTACATCAAGGAGACCCCTTCCCAAATTGGTAAGCACTAATCTGGAAGTCAGAGGTTCATTTTTGGTGATAGAGACAGCAAACCTAAGACGCTCTCAAACCATCCGGGGAGTGATTCCACAAGGGGCAATTCTGTCTGATAAAAAGAACGTCCCTGTTCAAAGAAGAGGGATTGGATCAGAAGGAACGTAGACAAAATGAAACAACTCACTCATGAGTCATAACCTATCAAAAGAGAATGGTAGAGGCAATATGGGAAGTTCAAGAACGAAGAGAATTAAGGCCAAGAAGGGAAAGACTTCATGGAATGAGAGGGACATGAAGAACAAGGCTACTTACCATGGACCAAATAAGACAACAGGATTTCACTAAGTACGCCTTTGTTCTATTGCAAGATGGCAATGCCTCATACAGTGTAGCAAAGAATTGTTGAAGGGGGACGGAGACAGTGGAGAAGTGTCATGTGTGGTCCTAATTTATAAATGACCATGTAAACTCAAGAACAAGGTGAAACCTTTTCATACTAGCAGCATAAGTTAAACAAGAGGTACAACAAACCCTAGTGAGCTTAGATGGGATTCTAAGAAACATGGTGCACAATTCATAGGAAACCCTACTTAAAACTTTAAAAAGACTTGGATGGTTTGATTGGAGGAATGAATACCATGGAGAGAGACATTGTGATATTACAGTGGTGTAGCTCACTAAATAGGGCTCTTTGTTTGTGTTTTAGATAATGATCAAGGGAGGTATGCAATGCGGACACTCACAACTTTTGTAGTAGACGTATAAAATTTACCCAAGGGGAGTCAATTATATTAAAAAATACAAATATTACCTTTAAAAAAAACATTTTTTAGTAGTAGGTTAATTTTATTATACATTGTATGAGAAAACTATTTGCTTTAGGTTAGCTCACTTTGACTCTAGCTTCTAAGATCTATTTTTTGTTCGATTCTCCAATCACAAAATAGTAACACATATATATGTGATTTTTTGGTAAACTTTATGGTAGGTGTGCTCTTTCTTTAATAGGTTGCTGATTTGAAGTTTAACAACTAAACTTATCTATCCAGCAAGAGTTTCCTCGTTCTTCTCCTTGCTGGTAACATTTTGATAGGTTTTAAAAAAGAACATGTGTGTAATCCCTAGAGACCAGACTTTAGGTTCATTTGTCACTCTCCCAATATATATGGATATTCTGTATTGTCTTCAATTTTGCATTTTTGTGGGCAATACAGATAAACATAAGACAACAGAAGAGGCACCACAGAAAGTTGCAACACCGTGGTTGAAATTTGTTACCTGTAACTAATGAAGAATCCTAAATTCAAAATGGACCAAGGCCTAGGCCTGGGCCTGGATCTAGATCAAGGTGTCAAAGGGGGTAGCTGTATAAGGCATCCCCGATGAAAGTAGGGGTCTGTGGTGCATTAATAGGTATAGGTAGACATCTGCACATAGGATGCGAGTGCTCTCGTGTTTCAGCAGTGTTCAGTGAGAATTAATGATAGGTTAAGAACTTCCTACTGACACATGAAATTTTTAAGATCCAATTAAATGATCCAAAATATCACATAGGGCAAATTTGAAGCATAGACCAGGAAGTTTCAAGGGTGACTATTCCCTTTTTTTGTCCATAAAATACAAAATCATGGTGCTTAAAGACCTTCCATCACTACAAAGATTTCTCTATCACGTACCACAAGACCAAATTCTCTGTTTCTTGATGTTCAGTTAAGATTAATTGAAATAAGGCCTATTCTGCTGTAGTCATAGAATGCTAAAATAATTCAAACATCTCACTTTTCATTTTTGGGTGCAACGGGATAAAAATACTACAAAGTTTTATTTCCAAGTGCACAGGAGAAAAACAAAAGATTCGAAAATGTTAACTAACCTTTCTTTGCGTTCTTGAAGGTTCTTCAGATGGTTTTTAAAATGATTCTCTATGAACTGCTTAGCTGCAGTAACCTTCTGTCTAGTGACAGGAGACGAAATGTTAATATCACACGTGGATGCAGCCGTATCGATTCCTGACCGATCGACCTGATCTGTAGACTGATCTTCCATAACCTTGACCGTCTCAAACTTCAATCCTGTTCTTCCTTGGTGTGCCTCCATTCCGCTCAATCTCCCAATGCCACTGTAAACTCTACATATAATGGCATCCGTTTAAAGATTGGACTCCGCTCATCACTGTCAACAAATTCCTGTTTATTCGATTGAGTTAAATTGCATATAGTGCTTGCCTGCGACCAGGCTCAGCGAATGAGCTCCAATTAGTAATTTTTGCCTAAGCCTGTCGGCCAAAAGGATCCGAGGCAAAGGCTGAATAGATCTTATAGATCGGTGCACATGTTTGCGAAAACAAAAATAGCAGTGACAAAAACCTATGTTTCCGCAGGGAATTCAGTTATCCGGATCACAGAAGTAAAACAATTTTCCCAGTTGAAGGTTAGCCTTGTTGAAAAGCAAGAAAATGTCCCCCGGGCCGTTGCGGATCCGAATTTAGTATAATTCTTCACCTTAAAGCTGCGATTAAACAAAAGAAAAGTTCTAGTGGCATAATTTTAACGAAAGCTTCCAGGCCAGCTGTATTTACTCAGGCGGAACTCTGTTACGGCCAAATCGCCGCTTCTCGCGGAAATGAAAAACCGCAACACAATTCGAACACAGGATCGCGTGGTCGGCTGAATGGATCCAAAGCTTCAAAAACTATAAACTACTACTGACGAAGTCTGATGTGGCAACAAGTTGAATTAAATAAATATCTGACAGAGCAAGCACCATGAATGCAAAGCCGGCAGCCAGCTAGATGCCTGCCGTTTTTTGAATCAGTAGATAACTTACCGGTAAATAAACAAGTAAGCATTTCCATCGTTTACTGCGGCATTTACAGCTCCAGCGAAGTAACACCGAGATTAATAACCGTAAGGTCCGCAACCCTTCTCATGCCAACTGGTACAATAACAAACTCTCATCTTTTTACGCTAATTCGGGATTTTTTTCTCGGTAAAACTTTCAATTTTTTACGTTAATTCGGGATTTTTTTCTCGGGAAGAGCTCCATGCTTCTGCTGACGTGGAAATCGATAAATAAACACATTCACTGGAAACGATAACAAAACGGATTGTGTCAGTCGTATTTAACTTCAAACCTCGGCCCCCGGCAGTCAGATTGCGAAATTTAACGTCTTTAACCCAAATCCTTTAAATGAAAGCCAATTTTGCAATTCTAAAAGCTTTAATGTAAACAAACTGTCTTTGGAATATTTCCGGTTGAAGATTTGTTTGCAATGTTCTCAATTTTCAAATTTAATATATACCCTAGGTCGAGGAAAAAGCGTTTTACCTCGAACTTCCGGGCTTCCGGTGCCGTTAAATCCATCGCGGAGACCGAAATCCGTAATCTGTATTGCAAAGGCTAAATCCAGCCTCAAGTAGCGCGGATCCAGCCAAAACTCCAAAGAGACTCTGCAACATATGAGCTGTTCCTGATCATTCTGCCAGGGCTGTAACGAATCAGAACCTTTAAAATTTAGATTATAAAAATCAAATCTATCTCTAAACGCAGACAGCTTTGAGCTACCCCAACTGGATCGATGGGTCAGTCTTGTCCACGTCAGATTATTTTATCACGGCTGGCATTGATTGTCCGTCACTTGAAGCAAAAGATGGATAACCCTAACTTTTCGCTGTTCTCTTATTTCACGGTGACAAATCGTTAATGCAAGACAGATCACGTTTTGATGTTTGACAGAAAGCGAGGGACTCGGGAGCTCCGCATTTAAAGTTTTCCAGAAAAACCGAGGTCATCCATACGTACCAGATTCTGACGGCGAATACAAATAAAATTTCACCTTCGTCCAGTCCAATTCGCAACGAGCAATGGCCTGCAGCAAGTTCTGATCAGTCCCTGGCTTCGAGCGGGGACTCTACGTCAATAACCGTCCCTTGGTAGACCCCGAAAACGCCATCACACCGAATGACGGGAACGCTTCGGTCCTTGCAAAGGATGGTGGGTGTACCAATATTCCCGTCGTCTCGTGGAAAGTCAAATCGCACGGCTCTCTTTCATTTGCTCTCAGGTGGGGTCGTGAAAAAGCGTCAAACCGATGAATGTTAAAGCCAAAATACTCCTTCCCCACTGCCCCAAGGCCTAATCTTCGCTTCTGGATAACATATGGACATCACTGTCTAGATCCATTTCTATAAAGTGCCACTGCTCACCTTTTTGTTATTATTATTTAAGTTAAAGAATCCGTCAACTCCGTCGGATAGCAGCCGGCCGAAAGGATTGTTGTTGTTGAATTAAATTTAGCTTAACCCTGGTTTGGTAATCTCCGCATGATTGATATTGAATATACATTTTTTTAATGTAATTGAGTGTTTATTACACATTTGCTTAATATCATTATTATGGTTTCAGAGATTCAAATTGAGAGCTGTTTACCTCAGCATAAGATTTAGGGGTGGAATTTTTGAGAGTGGCTATACTGGGCCCTCACTCATGTCTCCATTGGATTAGAAAGCCTCTAATCAGGGCAGACGTTTACCTCAGGTTTACCTCATAAATGACTGGTTAAAATAAATATCTTTATAAATTTATTATTTTTAATAAAATAAAATAAAAATTAGTATCTAATTTTATAAATTAGGTTAGGTTATGTTTAAATATTTTATATAAAATATATGTTTTTATTATAAATCTAACTTATTTTTTTATTGTAAAGTTATTAATGCACGGTCTTTTTTTAAGAGGGAATCCAAATCTTGAAGTTGTAAGATTTTGAAAAATTCTAACCATACCTTTTCAAAATAGTGCCAAAAAAATTAGCGTACTCTGACCCAAATCGTTGAATTTTTATACTGTATTGTTATTAATTGCTATATCCATGGATGGGGTGACTAGGTTGGAGATGTGGCTAACAAACGGTCGCTTGTATGCGTCCCACATGGCGGGTCGTCAGACTGACAATGCTCCCACTTATGGTGATTAATAGAGGGGAGTGGGAGTGATGGATTGTTTCTTCACCCCCCCTAGATCTAGCAATAGAGAGTGGATGGAAACAACATGTAGTGGGATTTTTTGTACCAAGGGATGGATTTGTAGGGTTTGGGAGTACCAGCTCTCAAATGGTATTCCTCCAGGTCTCAGACTTGGGCTTTGCGTTGTGGTTATCGGTCGCATCTGAAGGACCTCGACGATGGTGAATTAGGGTCTCTGCTTTGTCTGATCGAGTGGTGGTCTAGAACGGTGGTTGAGACGGGGTGCAGAGGTCGTGGAAAGAGGGTTCGCAATGGTAGTGGCAGCAAGGGGGCGACAAGAGCTCAAACAGAGGCAATTGATGCATAAAACTTGTTTTATCATGAAATTCCACCATAAATAAGGGCACAACTATCTTAGGCAAAGAAGTGGGTTAAAGAGGAGTATTTCACTCAACCATGGGAGATTGAGCAGGATAATTCACCATAGGTGGAAGACGGGCGTAATACTTGCTCTAAAGATATTAAGTATTACAAAGCTTTTGCATTGCATTGGACTACCAAGACTTTACTTAACAAGGTGTTGTTCAATACTAAAGAAGAGAATATTGAATTGTTGCTCCAAATGAATGAGATTAATGACAATTTCAACTTTCTAATCAAGACTACCATAAGTAAAGACTACTAAGCTGAGAACCATGCCCATGCGAGAGAGGTGCCTCCTCTCAACATCTCTTGTGATGATATGGCTTCTTACGTTTATTTCATATTATAATCTATTATGGTGTTAACGTAGTTATGATAAGTAAACGGGTAGTATAAGTCCTAGACATTACTTTAGAACTTGTTATGATTTTCTCCATAAACTTATGTTTTAAGTATGCTTAGATTTTCCATAAAACCAATTTTACTATCTATATAATTGTCACCTCAATTTTACTATCTATGTATTTACTAGTTAATATATAAAAATATATATAGCTTTAAAAAAAGTTATCAATGGTTATAATTAAGCGTAAATGTTAGTTATTAAGTTTTATTTTACTTTAAATATAATCACTTTCACATATGTTCATTAAGCATTTACATTCTAGTTAGAAGTCTAATCATTGTTTTTTTATTTGGAAACAAAGTTTATGTTTAATTTTATGTAGGTCTTAAAAAAGTAATTAAATAAAAAAATTTTAAAAACATTTTTAATAGTTAGTAGTGAAAGTAAGGCATTATTATTGCTTTCATTACCTTAAGTCTTTCAAAATATAAGTGGATGTGACTGTTCATCTTGTTTACCTACCTATACATACGTGATTTATGTTTATTGAGCAATCACATCCTCACTATTAGTTGGGAAGTGTAATCATTGTTTTTTTGGATAAACAAAGTTTATGTTTAATATATTTAAGTTTATTATTTTTAGTGTATGTTTAAAAAAAACAATTATAAAAAATTAAAAATTATTTTTAATGGAGACTAATGAAAGTAAGGCATTATATTTCACACGGTTAGGTTTCTCAAAATACAAGTGTATGTGAGTGTTCATCTTGTGGTTGCTAACTAGTTCTAACAAAAGTAATTGAGACCAACTTTGACAGAATAACATCACTCACGAGTTTTAATTGTAGAAACTTAAGTAGTTGAATGTTGCAAATAAACCTTTTTTTTATAGAATATGTGAACACAACTTCTTAGTTAAAAAATACTCGAGTATGGGGAGGTAGGTGCAAGGGGCTAATTTTTGACCCTTATGGAAATGTAGTCTTATCATTTGTGTGTGGCCTAGGGATTAGTACCAACAACCAAGTAGAACGATATGCCCTATATTTGGGATTAAAAGAAGTCGTTGCTCTTCGAATTCAATCTCTGATGGTGATAGGAGATTCTCTTCTTATCATCTCCCAAACTAGACCATGACGGAAAGTTGTGGATTTTATAATAGAGTGTCTACAAAAATGTATCATTGGCTTACTCCATCAAATCTGTAATATTCAATTATTTCATGCTTGGCGTGAACACGATGTGATAGCTGACAAACTTGCAAATGAATCCTTGAGTATCCTTGGAGGGGGCATGAAAAAATAGGGGTGACCTCTCTCTTCATTGGCTCCCTTAGAATTTGGTATGTTATCCTATGTCCAATTCAATCCCACAAATTAGTCTTGTCTGCCTTTAACCTCTTCATTCAATGACAGAGGTCAATATTTTTCGTGTATATGTGTAGGGCTCTCTGTGCCTAGGAGAATGGACATTCCTAAGAACTCTTGGTTCGCACAATTGGTAATTTAATGTGGACTTATCATGGTACAGTCTGGAAGCTTCAACATGAAGTTTTGCATTGTTTCGTGTATAGATTGTTTCAACCTTGCCATTTGTTTAATGCCAAAGGTTGGAAGATTGGTGTGAGGGAAAATTATGGAATGGTGGTGTGCAATCAAGTGGATTTTGATGCCTTCTCCTGTACACCAAGAGATCAATCTTTTGTAGCTTTCAGTGCTATCTGTGTGGAGTTTCACACTTAGGTAATTTTCTTCTTATGTTTGGATTCTACTCACTTGTTTTTCTGTAAGGTGTGGGATATTGGGACATCTTTGTACTATTTTGGGATTTATTTTGTTTTGGTCAGTGGTACCAAGGAGCTTTTGCTTACTTTGGGGGGTCCATTTTCTAGGTGTTTATTGGGGTGATTGTATTTTGAATTTCATGGCATCTCTTGGTCGTGAATAAGGTGTTGGGATTGTCTTGCATTTGAATTGGGTCAACATCATAATTTCTCTTTTGGAGGGGATTTGGGACTATGTTGAAATAATGGACTATGAAAAAAAAGTTTGAAGACCTCTCTATAAGAATCAGATAATCCCATTATGATATTCATTATATTAGTTCCCAAATGAGATGGATGAGATCTCAAATGGAAGTTATGATCATTGTTGTTCATCAAATTATCGCTCATACTCCCATTTTGGACACTCGCCTTGACAAAATTGACTAATTGTCTCAACACATTTCCAATTTTACAAATGCGCTTGATGTTCGTCTTGATGTGGTTGAAGCGATCATTCCTGTGATGCTCAGGTTGAAGCAATTACAAAAACCTTGGGGAAGCATGAGGACCTTATAGCATGTAATAGCTTTAGGTCGGACGAGAACTCAAAAGGAAAGAATGTTGATGATTTTGTTATGCAACCTACCTGTGTTGTGGTAAACATTACTAATTCTGATGAAGAAGACAATCAAGGCACTCATATTTCAGATAGTGAATATGGAGTTGAAGGAAGTCACAACACTTATGATGTGGATGTTGAGAAGATTGTGGAAGAAACCTAGGACGATGAGGCCAAGAGTCCAAAAGATGATGTTGAGGAATATACAAAGGAAGAAGCAGGAAACTTTCAAGATGTCCAAGCTACGACTAGTAATACCATCTCTTACTTTGTTCTTCTATGAAGTTTTTTTATAGGTTGCTCTTAGGATAATTTGTAAGAATTTACAACAACGAAGAGAACTATATATTCTACTATATTGTCATGTTTGTTTTCATCTTGATGAATGTGCTTAAGCTAAACTTTGTTTTGAAACCTTTTGGAACTTTTGAAACTACTCTAATGAATTTTTTTACTATTTTATTAAAGCTTTTACAATCTTTTATAAATACAAGCTTAACCACTTTCCTATAAAAACAAAAAAAACCCTTAAATAGTTAATATCACCAATAAAATTCATTTAACTAAGTCTTCATATTAAAAAAAAAGCTTAACCACTTTAATAATCATTAATAATTAATTAATATTACCAATAAACTTCACTTAATTAAATCTTCATATTAAAAAAATACTATTACAATATAAAATTATATATCAAAACAAAAACAAAAAAGCAAATCAACTTACATATACTACCCCTCTTCATTTAAAACATAACTTCATTAAAAACAACCACATGGCCATGGTTTGGGAGCCATTTACTCATTTCCTCATTAGTAACCTAACTCATTATTTCCCCGTAAGCCCGAGTTGTAAGTGTCTCTCATTACTTATTAAGTATTAAACTTACTAAGCACTCACATTACATGATGTTTAATGGCTAAGCAACATTACATGATGTTTAATGATTTTTTAATCCTTATGGTTAATTTGTTCATGACATTACATATGTTTAATGATTTTTTCACTCTTATGGTTAATTTGTTCATGGTGTTGAAAGCGAAGTGTGTTTAACTATAAAGGGTTTTTTTTACTTTTATGCTTAATTTGTCCAAAGTGTGTTTAACTATAAAGGAAAATATCATAATTAAATGTGTGTTAATTATTTAATTTATTTATTATAATAGTTAATTTGTTCATAATATATAAAATAAAGTGTGTTTAATTATAAAAGGAAATACTATGATTAAGTGTGCATGAACTCCTCAAATTTCTTCATAGTTAAATGTGTTTAATTTCAAAAAGTTTTAAGTAGGTGAATGAGACATTACTGAATAAAATCAATGACTTATTTTATGTAGCCAATTATTAAAAAATAACAATATTTGTTTTTTTATTAATAATTAAATATGGTTTATGTTTATTAAGTGTTAATATTCACATCATAACTTAAGAAAATATTATAAAAGAATTGAACCCTTATGCAAACCTAAAACTAGTTTCATGTTTTTATTTTAGTAATTACTTATTTAAAAGTATTGATCTATGAGTTATTATATATGAGATTGTTATTATATATATCAACTTAAAACTCATGTTTTTTTGGCTGGTATAGCAGAAACATGTGGTAAATGTATAGGTACGACTCAATAAAGAGTAACACTTTTTTTTTAAGTAGATAGTTATGACTGTAGGTTACTAAATGCAATTCCCTCAATTTGTGTGATATATGGAAGGTTGCAAGCTTATGTAAAATGTGGTTCCTTTTTAACTAACAGAAGTGTGCATTTTTTTTTCTAGTAAAAAAAAACTTTAAAAAAAGGTCTACATTGAATGTTCACATCAAAATTTTTGGGAGGTTTAGTTGTTTTGATCATCACTTTTCTTTCAAAGCACACACTTGTTTTAAAGTTAAATTTAATCTAATTTATTCAATAAGGTAGCCCTAATTGAGGTGGCGTTGGGGTAATTCTATTCCTCTCAAACAATCAGTGGTTCAAGTTTTCAGTCGGTCTGGGTCCCTTTACTAACAATGGAGCATTATTGTTTCTTGTTAAGTTGATGATGTTGCTAGCTATTGTCAAAAGGATACAACGTCTACAAGCATTTGGTGATTCTAAATTGGTCATTAACTGGATCGGAATGAAGAAGCCACTTAAGAATATTATGTTGATGCCAATTTATTCGCAAGTCATTAGAATTTGCAGCTCTTTCCAAATTATCACTTTCCAACACATTTATCGTGAGAAGAATGATGTTAATGGCCATCTTTCTAAATAGGGCATCCTCCTTGATGAGGGTACTTGGCAATTATGGGAAACTATTGATCATACCACTATTGAAGAGGACCTATGTTCTCACCCGGGTTTATTGTTGCAATGGTTGTCTATTCCAGATAACAGACTTTGCGTTTTTGGGACCCTTTTATATTCATGCTCCTATCTTTATGACAAAACAACTTCAATGCTAGATATACATAAGACTCCGCCTATTTAAACAATACAATTTTTTTGTTAATATAAAAAGCTATGATTTTATTTTTTTCCTGTGAAAAAAAAACCCTCTTTTAAAAAGAGTTTGATAAATTAACAATATATCATAGAGTTTAAATGAAACTAATTGTTTTACCACACTGCTTATTTTTTTCGCAGTCAAAATTTTATATTTTTAATTACATTTTCATCAATTATAAACAAAAATTTTAAATTTTAAATTTATAAATATATATTTAAAAATACATAAAATAATACTAAAAACCCTAATTCGAATATGCAAAAATGGCATCACTCCTATTCCTTCATATATACTCATGTTACCAAGAAAGCTAAAGCAAAAAGGCAATAATATTTAATTTTAGGGAATGAAGGTGAAAAAATGTAACATTAGACCATCATGGTTTTTGAAATTATTTAACGAAGGTTATGTTAAAAAATAAAATGGTCCCACCTTATACCAACAACGAGAATGTGATAAAAAGACAAAAGCAGCCTTGGATCTCTTTCTCGCCTTTTAAAGTAATGATGAAAGTGTAAGAAAGAACATGCCTTCCACTCCTTCGATGTGTTTTTGGACTTCAAATTTCAAAACCTTTCGTAAAACCTGACACGAAAAAGTCCATAAAGGAGTCAAATCTCGAAGACCTTAACTTGTATGAAAAGGAGTGTAGATTTTCTTGTAAATGGATTGAAATCTTTTGATGTTTCCTTTTTTTTTTCTAAGCGAAAAAATATATATATTATGGGAGTAAACTTTCTACCCGACTATTTGCACCGATCGGACGACCAGCAATGCGTGATGTGAAAGCTCACGCGAGCCAGGTCGTCCGATCGGTGCAAATGGTCGGGTAAAAAGTTTACTCCTATATTATGTTAGTTTTGAATGGACTTTTTAATACAATTATTTTCTCATCTTTTCATATGAATTTATTTTTCAAAATTTTCGTTTCACATAAATAAGCATAACCATAATAGAAATTAAAAACTAAACTAGCATACCCCTGAAGCATGGGAAATGAAAAGTTGAAGAGAACATTTTTTTTTAACCAAAACGATTTTTTTTAATTGATAAAGAAATTGATGGGCTCTCACCCAATTACAATTATTCCGAAATATACAGTTCCATGATTCTAAATCTTATCATTTCAAGATTAAGGAATGGGAGGCATCGAACTAGGACCTTCATTTAAGCTTAGCATTCCTAGAGGAAGAAGGCAACCCTGATTTGCTTTGTAGTCTGTCAGCGTATTAAAGTCATGAAGAATGTGATATGAGGGGACATACACATAGTCTATCAAAATGAAGTGCAGCCTTTGCATTGTCACGTTCAAACTGAAGTTCTTGAACTTTGTAGCAGAGTTTAGAACTTTTACTATAATTTATGAGTCTCCAAAGATTTGAATGTTTTTATGTCCAAGTGCCTTTGCAAGTTGATAGGCTTTTAGAAGTGCAAATCATTTTGCTTAGTTATTTGTAAGTTGTCCTACTCCCCAACTGAAGCTAGTTTCAAGCCTTCCTCCTGGGTAGAAAATCAGTCCCCCTGCCCCGACTTTCCTCGGATTTCCTTTTGATGCTCCATCAAAGAAGATTGAGACTTTATTTTTCTTTTGCCACCATTCTGTAAATTCTTTTTCGGTGATTCTGGCCTTCCAACTTGGTTTAAAAACAGGACTAGCCGAACCCAACCCAATTTTATCCACGTGTAGTGATCCAAGCCATCTATGTTTAGCTTCAAATTTGATGGAATCAATTTGAAAATTGCCCACTACTTCTAAAAGAAGAGCCTTAGATTTTATTGCTACAGTTTTTGGCTTTGTGACTTTACTGTTAAAAATCGAATCATTTCTTGCTAACCAAATTTTCCACCATAAAAAATTTGGAATAGCTTGCCATATTTTCCTCCATTCATAACTGGTTGAAAGAAGACTAGGATACCTTGACTGCCAGTTTTTAAACAGATTAACAGGTCCAGAATTTAAAGGAACGGAGAAATAAGGCATCCCACTCAAGAAATGTGCCCAGACTTTCTATGTAAAAACGCATCCAACAAAGAGATGGGTTGTAGTTTCGGTGGCTTGAAGACAAAAACAACATCTAAAAGGTCCGAAGAAACCACGTTTTGACAAGTTATCATTGGTTAATACTTTCTGGTGCATAAGAGTCCACGTAAAAAAAAATACTTTTGGTATGTTAGGCTATTTCCAGACCGAATTCCAGAATTCTGCACTGTGAACTGAACCAATGGAATGCTACAATGCTGAAAAACCGTGAGCAACAGTGTAGGAGCTAGAGGATCCCCAACCCCACACGTCCTTGAACGTTAAGTGAATGGGGGCCATACCAAATAGTTTATTCATCATCAAAGTCTGTTGAGAGAGAAGGATGGGATGGGCACGTTCTGGCAGTTCTAGGAAAGCCCACGCAACCCAATTTCCATAACTGTCCCAAGAAATGATATCCAAGAGTCTTAAAAGACCTTTATTTATTAGTCGAAGCTTAATCTCAGAAAGGGATAAATCAGAATTGAGAGGAGCATTACCTTTTATTTTATCATCCCAGAGGAATGTATTTATGTCATTTCCTGGAATACGATAAAGATGTTGGGTAAAGAATTCTAGTCCTCTTCTACATAATTTCCAAGAAATTGAACCTTTGGGAGTATTTGTCATTTGAAGATTTTTTAGAGATCCTCCTTTAAGATATTTTTTTCTAGAAAATTTGACTGACCGGATGCTTTTTATCAGAGAAAAGTTGCCATAGTAATTTGCCTCCCATAGCTAAATTAACCAATCCCTGATCTCTAATTTGCAATCCACCTTCTAGTATAGGTCTTTTAACAATATCCCATTTATCCAAATGCATTCAATTCTGATTTCCTTTACCACCTCTCCAGAGGAAATCTCTGATTAGCTTGGATATCTGATCCATAATCGATTTTGGGGCCAGGAGAAGAGATGATTGGTAAATAGGAAGAGCTGAGAGAGTAGAGTTAATCAAAGTAAGCTTCCCTGCCTTCGCAAGCCAATGGCCACCCCACAATGCAATATTAGCTTTTATCTTACCAATGATTTCCAATAAGAGAGAAGGGTTGTTTTTTCCCAAGGTTAAAGGAAGCCCCAAATACCTAACCTTATCCCAAGTAGCATATCCTTCAAAGCCTAAAATTTGTGATATGTTTGCAACAGTTGAATGATCTACATTCCATCCATACACGACGCTTTTACGATTGTTGATAAGAGCCCCTGAAATAATACAAAAATGGTGCATAATTTCTGCAAAAACTCTTTCTATTTTGAATGAAGCCCCTCCCAGAAGCAAAGTATCATCCGCAAAGAGAGCATGGTTAATAGCTTCAACTCCACTAGATGAATGGATGCCTAGAATAATCCCATCATTTTTTCCTGCAATTAACTTTCTACTCAAAGTATTAGCCATTAGAATGTACGAAAACGACGAGAGTGGGCAACGATGTCGAAGACCCCTGGTAGCTTGAAAGAAGTTTGTTGGTCTGCCATTAACAAATGGTGCTATCCAAGGCTTATCAGTACAAGCTTTCATCAAATTTAATAAAACCAAAAGAACGGAGAACCGAGTAAAGAAAAGATAGCTTTACCCTATCAAAGGCATTTGCCATATCGAGTTTAATTAGCATGAACTTCTCCTTTCTTTGAAAACTAGATTGCATGGCTTCCTGAACTTGGATCACATTGTCCAGAATATGCCTCCTTTTTACAAACCCTCCTTGAAGAGGTGATATCAACTTCCCAAGCAAAGATTTGAGCCTGTTAGATAAGAGTTTAGAGAAGATTTTGTAAGATGCATTACAAAGTGAAGTAGGTCTGAATCGATCAAAAGTAGAAGGATTAACTTCTTTAGGAATTAGTGCAAGGAAAGTGGAGTTGGTGCATCCACCCACTTTGGCTTTTAACTAAAATGCTTTGATCATCCAGAGTAAATCTTTCCTGGTTATTGTCCAGCAAACTCTATAGACCATCAGAGCCTGGGGCTTTATCCGGCTCCATAGACCAAATAACATCAATGATCTCTTCCTCCGAAAAAGGATTCATTGACTCATCATTTTCCTCCTCCCTCACCAAACAAGGAATATTGGCCAAAAATTCAGCGGTTAAATCAGAATCAATAGAGCCATCTTCTCTATACAAGCTTTGAAAATGAACTTCAGTCGCTTGTTTAATTTGAGTAATGCCTTTAAAAGTTTCACCAGACAAAGAGGAATATTCAGAAATATGATTTTGTGAAAGTCTAGCTTTGTACGGTTTGTGGAAAAAAGATGTATTCTGGTCTCCCGCTTTCAGCCAAGTACTACGTGACTTTAATCTCCAATACTCTTCTTCTTGCCTAAATGCACAAAATGAGTTAAACTGAGCTTTTTGCTCTTTTTCCAACATAGCAGAGGTAATTTCCGATTCTTCCATTTCCAATTGGATTTCCTCCAGTTTTTCCAGGGCCTATTTTCTTTCACTGATTGGATTTTTCTGAGAGTGTTTAACCCATACCTTTAACTCAGCTTTGGTGTTTTTAAGTTTCCTCTCCCACATAACGTTCGGCAATCCAAAGACTGGAAGATCCCACGCCTTGGATATAATACTCATAAACCCATCTTTTCCAATCCATAGTGGTCTGAATTGAAAGGGGATGGGGATGAGATCATATTCATCTTTTAACTGCAGCATTATCAACTTATGATTCGAGTTAAGCTTGGGAAAGATTGTCGCGTCCCCTCCCGTCCACCCAGAATAGAACGCGACCGTAGTGTTGCTATCTAATCCGAGAAACTAGCCCCATTTACATAGATATAAAATGCATTGAAATAAAACATACACAGATGCATATAATTGCAATTATACAGTGGAATCAATTCATCAATTCAACACATTAAACATGTTCATTTTTCATTAAGCAACAAATACAATTCCAAAGATAAAATAACAAAGAATACTTATCTTGAAAGAAGCTTGTCCTGCAACCAACTATGTCGCTGCAACGTTCCACCCAACCATAGGCCAGTGTGCTCATCAATCTCTCAGCAACACTGCCACCCCTAAGTTGGGCATGATTCCCACAAGGAATAAGGGAACACTAGCAGGCTCACACATAGCCAAAGGTATAACAAAATTCAGCCAAGCCAAACAGAGTTGGGTTTAGCAGGTTGCTAGGGAGGTGGAGGTTGAATTTCTAAGCTAATGAGATCAATCACAAAGCTATGGGCACCTACACCAGATCTGGCTTGACTTCTAAACATATACACACCCAACACAAGGAAGCATCCCCTTCTTTGCTACACAGTCCCTCAGGTTATGCCTTCAATCCCAGTGCTATTCAGGATGTGCAAAGAAGAAAATCGACCCCTCTAGATATGTCTGTGAGGTTCCTTCATACACTAGGTTTATCAAGCTCGTTTAGACCCACTTCAACTCCCAACCAGTTTAGATCAACGCAAAATGTGCACACACAGCAGAAAACAAAATTCAGGGTTGAGAAAAAACGGTTTCAGCAACAAAACGAATTACCAAGATGGGTAAAAACAACCCTTTAGCAGAAATTCGATTTCCAGAGACATTTATGGCCCTAACGTGGCCAAAATGGACTCAACGACACCCAAAAAATCATGGGTCTCTTCTCCCACTCACTGGCATTGCCAAAAAACGATTTCTGGCTTGGAAAACAATGGGAAAATGCAGCAAAATAGCAGGGGAGGAAACCCAACCACTGGTAATTACAAAAATGATTTCCCATCCTAAGGAAAATGAGGTAAACAACCAAAAATGTTAATGAATACACACACAGGAAGTTCCAACTGCCTCCAAGAGCCCAATGCGAAGGAGAATGGTGAGGAAAACATGAAAACATGAAAGCATGTTGGAATGGGCAAACATTTTTGGGGTTTTACTTGCCCATGGAGTCAAAATGTGTTTCCCAAAAACTAATGGCTTCTCCAATTCGAATTTGGGCTGCCATACCTTGCCCATCCCTTCAATAATGAACTCAACCAATTTCTAGCAGTAATAAATGATCGGGTGAATAAGACAAGAAAGGTAGTTGACAGTTATGATGGGTTCTCCCTTTGACATTTGGCTTTTCCCCATTGGCCCAAAGGTTTGAA
Organism: Pseudotsuga menziesii; assembly: GCA_001517045.1. Taxonomy (NCBI): domain Eukaryota; kingdom Viridiplantae; phylum Streptophyta; class Pinopsida; order Pinales; family Pinaceae; genus Pseudotsuga; species Pseudotsuga menziesii. The sequence continues at coordinate 305,274 of LPNX011046105.1, read as the reverse complement.
TATCCCCCCCCCCCTTATCCTTAGGAAATCATGCCCACGTCTCATTATTTGTTGCATTGACATAGTTGGTTATGGGTTTTTAATTAAATTGCATATTTACATCATGTCCAAAAGTATAATATGTCGGCTAGCACAAAATACCATCAGCAATGATTTTTAATCGCCGAAACATAAAACGCTAAATCGATGGTGGGGATTTTGCCTTTAGCTCCGCACCATGATTAATTACAATATATACATCATATACTTTTAATGCAAACAAGGTCAAAACCAGGGTGTTACATTCCCCTCCCCCTTCAACAACACTATCCTCAATGCTTTACAAAATTGAACAAAAATGCTACATTGGTATCGCCCTCAGTGCTACGTGAAATTGAACAAAAATGGATGTGCCAATTGCATGGCATCCTCCAGCTCCCATGTAGCCTCTTCAGGACCGTAGTGCTCCCATTGCACCTTTACTTGCCTTATGGCTCGGTTTCGGAGCATTGTGACCTTCCTGTCGAGGATGCGCATTGGCTTGATTTGGAACTCTCCCTCGAGTTCCACTTGAATCACATCCCAATTTATCACATGGTTAGGATCATGTACATATTTCTTAAGCAAAGAAACATGAAAAACATTATGAGCTCTAGTGCTAGCAGGCAATGCAAGTCTATATGCAACTGGCCCTATTCTTTCAAGCACTTCAAACGGCCCACAATATCTAGGTGACAGCTTGGCACAAATTCCAAGGTCGCAGAACTCTTCCTTGCCCTCACTTTGAGGTAAACATGATCCCCAACACTGAACTCTCTGTGCATTCTATGCTTATCTACATAGATTTTCTGTATGTCTTGGGATGCTTTCATATTCTGCCTGATCTTTACAACCTCCTGCTCCATCTCCTTGAGAAATTATGGACCAAGCACAATCCTGTTCACTGGATTATCCCAAGTCACTGATGTTCTACACCTCCTGCCATACAAAGCTTCATATGGACTCATCCCCAAGGATGCTTGTTGTCCATTATTATCAGCAAACTCTACCAAGTGTAAAAAAATTTCCCGCTTGGTTGGTTTTCCCATCACATACATGTGAAGCATGTCTTCAAACACTTGATTTACTCTCTATGTCTTCCCATCAGTCTGAGGATGGTAGGCAGTGTTGAAGTTCAACTTTGTACCCAAATCAGCGAACAACCCCTTCCAAAAATTGCAAGTGAACTTGACATTTCTATCAGAGACTATTGCCTTAGGAAATCCATGCAATTTGAAAATCTCCTTCATGAAGATCTTTGCAATGTCATCAATCTTATGTGTAGACTTAACCGGTATAAAATGTGTTTCCTTTGTCAACTTGTCCACCACAACCATGATGGAATCATGTTGTCTCCAAGTCATTGGCAATCCTGCAATAAAATCCATGGAAATAACTTCCCATTTCCATTCTAGAAGTGGCAAAGGCTGTAACAAACCTACTGGGTGTTGGTGCTCAACCTTCACCTGCTGACATTTCATGCACCTTGAAATATAATCAGCCATGTCCTTTTTCATTCCTGTCCAAAATTACTACTTTCTAGCTGTAGCAATTGTCTTCTGATATCCAGGGTGACCAGAATATGGAGCTTGATGGATCTCATCCATAACAACTCTCCTAAAATCTGCTACATTTGGAATATAAATTATGTCTCATAGGTAAGAAGTCCATCTTCTTCCAATTTATATCCCTCATACTTCTTTTCAAGGCTTTGTTGTTGCAACTTGTCTTTTACCTGTGCATACATTTCATCTTCAGCAGTATGACTAACAATCTGTTGTCTCAAATCTGATTGGAAAATACTAAGAGATGCCACATGCATTTCCTGCACCTTTCTGCTGAGTGCATCAACAACCTTATTCTCTTTTCCTTTTATGTGTTTGATTTCAAAATCAAAATCACATAAAAACTCCAGCCATCTAGCTTGCCTAGCATTTAACGTTGGCTGATCAAACAAGTACTTCAGACCACAATGGTTAGTCCTTAGCTCAAATCTTCTGCCCATCAAGTAATGCCTCCACATATTGAGAGCATGTACTATGGCTGCAAATTCCAAATCATGAGTGGCATAGTTCTTCTCATGCTCCTTCAACTTTCTTGACTCATAACATATCATGTGGTTATCTTGCATAAGGACTCCTCCAAGCCCTTAACCGCATACATCAGTACACACCACAAAATATTTTTCAGGGTCGGAAATCTTCAAGACTAATGCACTTGTGAGAACATTCTTCAACTGCTGGAAGCTTTCTTCACACCTCGGTGTCCGTTCAAACTTTATTCCCTTATTTTGCAAAGAAGTGACTAGAGGTGCCACCTTGGAGAATCCTTGAATGAATCTCCTATATTATCCTACAAGCCCCATAAAATATCTTACATCTGTCACATTTCTTGGAGTAGGCCAATTCATAATGGCCTCAATCTTCCAAGGGTCCACAAGTATACCCTCTTTTGAGATAATGTGACCCAAATAATGAATCCTATCTTTATAGAAGTCACACTTGCTCAGCTTTGCATACAGCCTATGCTCCCTGAGCAATTGCAATGCCAATCTCAGATGTTCTTCATGCTCTTTCTCATTCTTAGAATAAATAAGAATGTCGTCAAGGAAAACAAGAACAAACTTGTCCAAACACCTAGCTAAGACACTATTCATAAGGCCAAAAAATGTAGCTGGTGCATTTGTGAGACCAAATGGTACCACTACAAACTCATAATGTACATACATTGTCCTGAAGGTTGTCTTATGAATGTCTTCATCCTTGATTCTCACCTGATGGCAACCTGACCTTAAGTCAGTCTTGGAAAATACCTTTGCTCCTCTCATTTGATCAAAGAGGCCATCAATGCTAGGCAAAGGGTATTCATTCTTCATCGTGACTTTGTTCAGCTATCTGTAATCAATACACAACCTAAGTGTACCATCTTTCTTCTTCACAAACAGAACTGGTGCTTCCCAAGGTGACACACTCGACCTAATATACTTCTTCTCCAACAACTCTTGCAATTGCATCTTCAGCTCTAGCATTTCTTGTGTACTCATCTTGTAGGGTGTCTTGGACACTAGTGCTGCTCCTGACACAAGTTCAAATGTGAAATCAATGTCCCTCTTTGGAGGAAGCGCTGGAATCTCATCAGGAAAAACATCCCTGAATTCTTGTAATACAGGATAGTCCTCCAACCTAATAGTTTCATTCTTTGTTGCTTCCAAAACATGAGCTGCATACACCCTGCAACCTTTCCTATAACATTTCTTTAGCTGCATTTTTTAAACATGCCTAACCAAAATCACCTTTGGAATGCATCTTACAACTCTTGGATTCCCTTCTTCATCCATGCATTCAAAAGTCTTATTGTAACAGTCAAGCTTTACCCTGTGAGCTTCTAACTAATCCATTCCAATGAGAACATCATAGGAACTAAGTGGTACAACATTCAGATCAACACAAGTGACCAATCCATTCATGACCAATGGACATTTCTCTACCACTTCACTAACCTTTATCTTAGTTCCAGTGGTTAGCTGAACTAACCAAGATTTGTTATGCTTTACTTTCTTAAAAGCACAAATCTCCACTACTCTAGGGTTAATGTAACTGTGAGTAGAACCAGGGTCAACCAAAATAGAAACAGATTGCTCAACAATCTTACCTGCAACTTCAACCACAATTGACTAGTGATCTGCTTAGCGTTCCTCTAGTGCTACATAAATCCTAAGGATAGCCCTTGCTACTTGACCCATTGTTTCTGCCTCTTGAATGTCGTAAGTTCGCCTTGCATTTTCATTCTCAAGTGGACAATTCCTGCACATGTGGGGTCCTCCACATTTCCAACATTGGACTGGTTCTCTATTCTGTTGTGGTTCTCTGGGATTTTCTCCCGCCACTTTGGCTGGCTGCTTCTCAACTTGGGATGGTTGCTTCTGCTGATTCCTGAAGTTAGAAGGTGTGAAACCTTTCTTTCTTTGGTTAGACTTCTCATTCTTCTTGTCCTTCCATGTCTTATGATAATCGGTTTTTTCTTTGCTTTGCTCATAGCAATACTTAGCTTTCCTTATCGCTTCTTCCATAGTTCTAGGTTCATAAAACTCAATTATGTCTTTGTAAGACTGAGGTAATCCACTCAGGAAACGTTGCATTTTCACTTTTTCATCTTTCATGTACTTGACATACCTCAACGGCTCCAAGAACATGTTTGCATACTATTCTATGGTCTGCTGTCCCAATCTTAGCTCATGGAATTCTTTGATCTTATCATCATAGTACCTGTCAGAGAGGTACTTCTGCTTGAAATACTTCTGGAAATGTTTCCACGCAATCCTCCTTTCATTAATCTTTTTCACTTGCCTGAAGTGCTCCCACCATATGGATGTGCTTCCAGTCAAAATGAAGATAGCTACCCTAGCCTTTATATTTCCAGAGTAGTCTTGGACTTGGAAATATTTTCTCATCCCAATAACCCAAGCTTCAGCTTCTTGACCATTCTTTATCTCACCATTGAAGGTAGGCGGCCTTGCCTTCTTAAACTCATCACGTGAATGGTTCTGGTAACGCCTCTTCCTCTCATTCTTGTGAGAAGGAGAACTTGAACCACTGGTGGATCCTTCAGAGTTAGATGACCTTCTAGGAGATCTCTTCCTTCTTCTGGTACTGCTCTTACTACCTTCCTGTCTTACTGTCCGATCCCTAGAGTTCATTCACCTTTGGATGTCTGTCAAAATTTACAGCATGGTTGCATTCAATTGATTCTGCTCCTCCCGAGCTTTAACTAATCTTTCATTATCCGCCCTGTAACTTTGCATCTCTACCCTTAGGCTTCTCATGGTGGTTGCAAAATTTGGGGGAGTATCTTAAATCTTTTCCCATTAGACTCTATCTCAACATTTCCAACTCGGACGTTTTCACACATAACATCTTCCTCGTGCTCATAGGGATCTTGTGCATCATTCATGCTGAAGGTTCTCATGGCTGAACTACCTTTACCGAACTACACTATCTGGAATATTGCCTTTGAAGGTGACTATGATTATGCATAATGTGTTAATGAACACAACTGTTAGATGCATAACATTCATAAGAATTTATACATTACTTACCTGCATTGGAAACACCATACATTGACAACTTTATCAAATCATAGAATTTTTCTTTTCATAAAGAACAATTGTCTTAGGGAGGCGACGGGGGTCAAGGGGGCTTGCCCCCTTGTGCGCTCTTGCAGGGCAGGTCGAGGATAGCGCCCTCATTGTTTTTTGTAAATCTTTTGATTTCACTCAATCTAGAACATAAACACGCTACCATTTTTCCATCTTTCTGGCTCCTACTTATCTCATTGAAGACCTACCAAAAATCCCTGTTTTGACGGAATTTTCATTTTCCTTCCGACGTGTCGACGAACTCACCAAATTTTCTTTGACATGTCGGCTCCATTTTCCTTTTCCTTTCGATGTGTCTACGAAATTTCCCAATTTTTCCCGATACACGTCGACAAACTTCACCTTTTTCGACCGATCGGCAACCTTCCTCTGTAGCAGAAAACTTTTCGACTTTTTTTTTTCCGTCGTTGCAGAAAACTCTCAAACTTTCCTCCGCTGGATCCTTTTCGCGGCGGAAAAATCTTGAAGTTTTTGACGCTAGATCCTTTCCGCCGTTGCGGAAAACTCTTTCCCTTCCACCCGATGTTTCGACAGAAACTTCCAAAGGTTTCAGATGTGCATCGGTGAAACTCAGCCAACGTATCGACAAAATTATCCTGTTTTTGCCGATTTTCCACACTTTAGAAAAAATTTCTTTTCCTTCCCATCGGTTGAAACCCCAACTTCCACCCGACACGGTTCGGCTCAAATCTCCAAAGTCTTCCGATGTGCTCAGCCGACGTTGTGATCAATTTCACCAAATTTTTTTGATTCCATACTTAGAAAAAATTTTGAAAATTTTATTTCTTTCGTCGGCTTCGTCCACTGTGTTAGCAAAAACCAAACAATATAGTCGACGAATCGGCTCGGATTCGCCCAATTCTTCTTGCTGACCCCGTCGCTTCAATGCATCGACTTCCATTGTCACTTCTCGTCGACGCTGTCAGCCAAATTCTGTCGACTACCCCGAAACGCTTCTGTTGCATTCTCTATCGGCTCCCTCTTGCCAATGCAACCACCGAATCGGCTCGTCTTTAGCTTTCTTATTCACCACACAAAAAAGAATGCTCAACACATGGAAAAATATGAGTTTTCCGTGTTGTTGTTAGATCCTTCCTCCTGAACTCAAAGGTTGATCCCTCATTTCCCATTGAGGGCCAAAGCTGCAACATGAGCTTTGAGACCACACTGTCACTGTCACGTCCCCTCCCATCCATCCAGTGCTGCTATGTAATCTGGGAAACTAGCCCCATTTACATAGATATAAAATGCATTGAAATAAAACATACACAGATGCATACAATTGCAATTATACAACATAAGCAATTCATCAATTCAACACATTAAACATGTTCATCATTTTTCATTAAGCAACAAATATAATTGCAAAGATAAAATAGACAATAATACTTATCTTGAAAGAAGCTTGTCCCGTAACCAACAACGTTGCTGCAACGTTCCACCCAACCATAGGCCAGTGTGCTCATCAATCTCTCAGCAACACTACCACCCCCAAGTTGGGCATGATTCCCAAAAGGAATAAGGGAACACTGGCAGGCTCACGCATAACCAAAGGTATATCAAAATTCAGCCAAGCCAAACAGAGTTGGGTTTATCAGGATGCTAGGGAGATGGAAGGCTAAATTGCTAAGCTAGTGATCTTAATCATAGAGCTATGGACACCTGCACCAGATCTGGCTTGACTTCTAAACATCTACACACCCAACACAAGGAAGCATCCCCTTCTCTGCTACACAGTCCCTCAGGCTATGCCTTCCATCCCAATGTTATTCAGGATGTGCAAATAAGAAAACCAACCCCTCTAGATCTATCTGTGAGGTTCCTTCATACACTAGGTTTATCAAGCTCGTTCAAACCCAATTCCACTCCCAACCAGTTCAGATCAAAGCAAAATGTGCACACACAACATAGTACAAAATTTTGGGTTGAGGAAAAACGATTTCAACAACAAAACGAATTGCCAACATGGGTAAAAACAACCCTTCAGCAGCAATTCAATTTTCAGAGAGATTTATGGCCCTAACATGGCCAAAACGGACTCAAAAACACTCAAAACATTGTGGGTCTCTTCTCCCACTCGTTGGCATTGCCAAAAAACGATTTCCAGCTTTGAAAACAATGAGAAAATGCAGTGAAATCATGGGGGAGGAAACCCAGCCACTGATAATTACAAAAATGATTTCCCATCCTAAGGAAAATGAGGTAAACAACCAAAAACATGAATGAATACACACACAGGAAAACATGAAAACGTGAAAGCATGTTGGAATGGGCAGACGTTTTTAGGTTTTTACTTGCCCAAGGAGTCAAAATGTGTTTCCCAAAAATATTGTTGTAACTTCAAAGAATATTCTATATGTATCTTTTTGTGGTCCCCGATGGTCCTACCGGGAGAACCACTTGTATAACCACTTGTATTACTTTGTACCCCGATGCTTCTAATCGGAAGAACTAATAAGAGTCATGAGGTAGTCCCCTCTAATTGTAAAGGTGGGTCATTAGCACCCCATTGTGGTTACTTGAGCCTACATGTGTAACTCGAGCCTACATGATTAACTCGAGCCTACTTGTCGGATTTAATTATTAAAGTGAACGGATGAATATAAATAGAGGTGTGGCACTCCTCATTTGAAACACACACTCTCACTTGTGTAGCGCATTAGTGGAGGAGAGAGAAGTAGCTGGAGAAGGAGGAGGATCAATCTTTGATCTCCCTTTTGGTTTTACCTTTTATCTTTTTAGGGCATCTATATTGAGGAAGCTTTTGCTGGGTTTTTCCTAGGATAAATCTTTGTGTTCTTTTTGTATGGTTGTGCTTGTCTATCTTTCAGTGATCCTGTTTATATGCTTTTGTTATGAAATTGAAATGAAATACTAATGATCTAGCTTAGCATATGAAAATTCAACATGGTATCAGAGCCACCTTGAAAGAAGACATTGTGCAGCTATAGAAGCTAGGGATTCTTACTTTTTGGGTCTCTCTCCACAATCGGTCAGCAAAAGAAGGCTAGGCTGACTCTCCATTGAAGGGCGCATCTTTCTGTCAAAGCGAAATTCGATTCCGAGCATTTTCAATTTTCGGTGCGAGAAATTAGGGCTTTCTACAAAAGAAGAATTTTTGAGTGAGCCCAGCATAGGATTTCTCTCCTCATCAAAATCGAAGTTTAGAGACCTGGATCAAAATTTTTGGTTGGGTGAAACTCTGAGAAACTCAAACCCTAGTTTGACCCTGAGCTAGAAAAACCCTAAATACTAAAACTGATAAGTTTTGGTACATTCGCTATATCTAGAGATTGGCAAAGGATCAGGAGCTGAAAATTGTAGATGCCAAAGATACAATCCTGATGTACGTTGTGTCCAAAATTCAGCTTTAGATTCGCTATATTATGGGATATATGATCCCTCCAAGTTAGGGTTCGAGCCTGTTCCAGAATTCATCCCTAAATAGGACACCTGGGGAAAATTGCTATTTCTTATGCTACACAGGTCCAAATGATATTTCTGAAGATTTTCTAGAAAGGGTATGGACTGTAATTTATGTGGTCCGAGTTTCAGACTCAGAAGATGAACCAGTGACACGTGGCAGTCCGTACAACTTCGTTGTTCTGAACAGTCTTGTAACGGGTCACCTTGGGAAAATGACCATAAGTCCCAATTGGTGAAACCAATTCTGATGAAATATATGGTGTTGGAACAGGGACATGCGAGTATACCTTATTGAGAAATTTGAGACACAGAGGAGCAATCATTTCGGATATACCGCAGAAATAGCAACAGGCATTTCTGCAGAAGAATTCGAAAAACTAGGGCTTCCTGTTCCAGGAGCTTCCCTCAACTGTTTTTAGAAAAGGAGTACATTGGATAGCTCAACTTGAAGAGATCTATCTTTATATCTAATCAGATCTGAAGGTTCTCATCATCTTGATGATAAGCTTAGTGAAGTTGACAACTTCCAAGCATGGAAGTATTTGATCTCTTTAAAGAAGATCATTGTTGAATCAATCACGGATCAACTTGTACCACAAGTGTCTTCCCTAAAGACATCGAAGATGTTTGATTCCTTAATCAAGCTATTTGAAGATAAGAACATAAATCAGAAGATGGCTTTGAGAAAACAATTGAAGAATGTGAAGATCTAGAATGCAGTATAACTTGAAGCGGTAGAAGAAGAAGTGGAGAATGCAGAAGTGCTGATAGCCACCTTGAATGGTCTCCTAGGATCATAGGATTCATTCATTCAAGGAATGTGTGCCAGAAGAAAGTGATTACTTTCACCAGACTTTGGGAAGAAGAAGAAGAAGCTCGACTCATAAGAAGAGAAGAAGAAGATGGGAGCACTTGAAGATCAATCTCTCACCATTCAAAGAAGATCCCTCGAGCGATGAGGAATATGAAGAACTCAATTCTTGAAGAACTTCTTATCCATCTTATCATTTGGATAAGAAATGATGATTTCATGAATGAAGAATATGATGAAGCAGAATGATCAAGAAGGAGTCTACCCACGAAATGAATAAAAGATAAGTATTCAATTGTCATTTAATGATATTGTTTTGTTATGCATTTGATTATATTCAGTTGATGTGTTATGCATGATAAGATTGTTTGCATTAATGACGGTATACTACTAATATGCATGTGATGGTTAAGTAGCTCATGGTGCTATACAACTCTCCATTGCTACTTATCTAGAATGAAACCTCTTTGCTGACATATTGGATTAGTGCACAATCTCAATGATGTCATGGTAGAGATGGAAGGCATCTAGAAAGTTTTCGTGAGATATGGATGAATGTTGTATTGGATAAACAGTTGCATGATGCATAAGAATTTGTCGTTATGCATATGTTTTATGAAATAGTCCTAACCATGCAACTGGTGCATTTGAAATGTAGGAAAGGTCCTGTACAACCGCCTACAAGAAAAGAAGGATGAGACTTGTTCCGAAGAACAAGTGATGACAATTCAATAAAAATTGAATCTGAAGCTCCTAGGGTCAGAGACATCATGACGGAAGAAAGAGCTTTAGAGAGTGGTAGATCACCTCAAAGGATGAAGACCGCCATGGGTACGAGAGATAACTCAAGATGAAGAAAAGAATGGTGAGACTTCCAAACCAAAGTAAGAGGCCTCAAACACACTCTAGTTGTGTAACACAGTTGGGTGACATCATTGATGCTAACCTTTCTGGCTATGAAATAAGTTATGATCGTATGGTTTCGAGACCTGAAGGGAAGTTCATAGTATCTTTCATATGAATCTACCAGAACAAGTGTACAAAGCAAGGTTCATGAAGAATAGACTATGACCTGACATACTCTATTGACCAGACCCACTAGAAGTATATATCAAGAATAGAACCACCTGTACAGAATGAAGAGGGAAGATGATACTCCACTTCAGGGGGAGTGACTACAGAAGATATCTGAGTTCGACATGATACGACATGATGGATAGCTTCCTGATGGATCGAGACTTTACCAAGAGTAAAGTGGGTTCCAACCTTCAAGGTTGAATGCATAAGACTAGGATATGTTGATGACCTGACAAGATGAACTCATGGAAGATGTTATGATGAAAGTATACTAGAATGATGTTTGGGATATAGTACTCAAACCAGAAAGCAAGAATGTGGTATCTTCCAAATGGATTTGCAAGATAAAATATGTTGCTGATAGAAGTAAGAAAAGACTTGTGGCTAGAGGTTTCTATCAGAAAGAGGGAATTAATTATGAAGAGACACTTACTCTAGGAAGCAGGGTACACTTCCTTCAGAACTATCATGGTAGTTTCTTCCATGATGACGTAAAGACAAACCTTCCTTAATGGTATGATTGAGGAAGAGTTTTACATATAATAGTGACAAGGATTTGAAGTTGAAGATAGACATACTCACGTATGCAAGTTGAAGAAGGCCCTGTATGGCCTAAAATAGGCTCCTCGAGCTTGGTATGAAACGATAGATAGTTTCCCGTCAAGCATGGGATTTACCAAGAGTAAAGTCGATCCTAATATTTACTACAAGGTTGTAGAAGATGAACTTGTCATACTATTACTATATGTGGATGATCTATTTCTAACAGGGAATGGGAAACAGATTATAGAATGCAAGAAGAAGTCCGCTGAAGAATTTAGACCTTGGTCTAATACTTTATTTCCTAGGTCTAGAAGTATGAAGGAATCTTTCTCAATCAGGGAAAGTATACGGTGCAAGTTTTAAAAAGATTTGATATGTTTGAATGAAAAGCCATGGCCACACCCATGGATTCCAACCTGAAGTTATTAGCCGATGACTCATTAGAGTTAGTGGATGTGACTCATTATAGATAGATCATTGGGTCATTGATGTACTTAACAAATACCAGACTAGACATTTGTTTTGCTATGAACACCTTAAGTCAATATCTAGTTCAACCTAGACAGGTTCACTTGGTAGCTGCAAAACATGTGACGAGATATTTGAAAGGGACTATAGACTTTGGTCTAAACTATGATAATAGCCATGAGTATAGATTGTATGGTTATACAGATGTAGATTGGGTCGAAAGTATCTCAGATAGAAAAAGCACATCAGGTGGATGTTATAGTCTGGGATCTGTTATGATTTCATGGTTTAGCAGAAAGCAATCCAGTGTTGCTCTGAGGACAGCCGAAGCAGAATATATAGCAGCTTGCTCTGCTAGTTGTGAAGCCATATGGCTTCGAAAGCTAATGTCAGGATTATTCAACCTAGAGTTGGACACTACCGTGATTCTATGTGACAACCAAAGTTGTATAAAGATGACAGAGAACCCTGTGTTCCATGACAGATCGAACCACATAGAAATCAAGTATTTCTACATTTGAGATATGATGCAGAAAGGAGCCATAAAGCTCCAGTATGTGAGTACTGATGAACAAGTTGTTGATGTGTTGACAAAGCCTCTGTCCCGAGTAAAGTTCGAACACTTTAGAGACAAGCTTGGTGTGGTTTGGAAAGACCTTCCCCGAAAGGGGGAGTAGTGATGTTGCAGTGGGATTGTATCATCCCTGGGCACTTGCCCTAAAGTGATACGAGGACCTCAGTCCTCGAGAATGAAGAGGGATTGTATCATCCCGGGACATATGTCCATAAGTGATCCGGTGACTTCGGTACTCAAGAACATGTGTTGATCCCGTAATTCCGAAAGGAAGGATCATTGGTAGCTCGGTAAAGACTTGATCCTGTAATTCTGAAAGGAAGGATTGTTTGAGTTCCACAAATGTGTTGATCCCGTAATTTTGAAAGGAAGGATTGTCTGAGTTCCATAGATGTGTTGATCCCGTAATTCCGAAAGGAAGTATCGTTGGTAGCTCCATAAAGACTTGATCCCGTAATTATGAAAGGAAGGATCGTCTGAGTTCCACAGATGTGCTGATCTCGTAATTCCGAAAGGAAGGATCATTGGTAACTTTGTAAAGGCCTAAATCCCGTAATTTCGAAAAGAAGGATCGTCTGAGTACCACAGATGTGTTGATCCCATATTTCCGAAAGGAAGGATCGTTGGTAACTCTATAAAGACCTAAATCCCGTAATTCTGAAAGGAAGGATCGTCTGAGTACCACAAATGTGTTGATCCCATAATTTCGAAAGGAAGGATCATGTTGATGTTTTGATGATGATGTTTCTGATCGAAAGATCAGAGTATGATGATGATGATTTTTTTGATCGAAAGGTCAGAGTGCTGAAGATGTTGTTGTTGATCGAAAGGTTAAAATGTTGAAGATGTTGTTGTTGATCGAAAGTTCAAAGTGATGAAGATGTTGTTGCTGATCGAAAGGTCAAAGTGCTGAAGATGTTGCTGATCGAAAGGTCAAAGTGCTGAAGATGTTGCTGACTGAAAGGTCAAAGTGCTGAAGATGTTGCTGATCGAAAGGTCAAAGTGCTGAAAATGTTGTTGCTGATCGAAAGGTCAAAGTGCTGAAGATGTTGATGCTGATCAAAGAGTTGATGTCGTTGAAGATTGAAGACAAAGACTGTATGATGTTGAAAAGCTTCCAATGATTTATAGATGTGTTACCTTGATGATGTTGATGATGTCCTCTATCTCTCTCCTACCATTGTTGATGCTGATCAAAGAGTTGATGTCGTTGAAGATTGAAGACAAAGACTATATGATGTTGAAAGGTTTCCAATGATTTATAGATGTGTTACCCTGATGATGTTGATGATGTCCTCTATCTCTCTCCTACCATTGTTGTTGTTGATGTTGTTGTAGAATACCCTTCTCGTTAAGGGGGAGTGTTGAAATATTGTAACTTTCGAAGAATATTCTATATGTATCTTTTTGTGGTCCCCGACGGTCCTACCGGGAGAACCACTTGTATTACTTTGTACCCCGATACTTCTAATCGGAAGAACTAATAAGATTCATGAGGTAGTCCCCTCTAATTGTAAAGGTGGGTCATTAGCACCCTAGTGTGGTTACTTGAGCCTACATGTGTAACTCGAGCCTACATGATTAACTCGAGCCTACATGTCGGATTTAATTATTAAAGTGAACGGATGAATATAAATAGAGGTGTGGCGCTCCTCATTTGAAACACACACTCTCACTTGTGTAGCGCATTAGTGGAGGAGAGAGAAGTAGCTAGAGAAGGAGGAGGAGCAGTCTTTGATCTCCCTTTTGGTTTTACCTTTTATCTTTTTGGGGCATCTATATTGAGGAAGCTTTTGCTGGGTTTTTCCCTTTAGGGTTTTCCCAGGATAAATCTTTGTGTTCTTTTTGTATGGTTGTGCTTGTATATCTTTCAGTGATCCTGTTTATATGCTTTTGTTATGAAATTTAAATGAAATACTAATGATCTAGCTTAGCATATGAAAATTCAACAAGGAAACCCAACCACTGATAATTACAAAAATGATTTCCCAGCCTGAGGAAAACGAGGTAAACAACCAAAAACATGAATGAATACACACACAGGAAGTTCCAACTTCCTCTAAGAGCTCAACATGAAGGAGAATGGTGAGGAAAACATGAAAATGTGAAAGCATGTTGGAATGGGCAGACATTTTTAGGTTTTTACTTGCCCAAGGAGTCAAAATGTGTTTCCCAAAAACCGATGGCTTCTCCAATTCGAATTTGGGCTGCCATGCCTTGCCCATTCCATGCAATAACCAACTCAACCAATTTTTACAGTAATAAATGATTGGGTGAATAAGAGAAGAAAGGTAGTTGACAGTTTTGATGGGTTCTCCCTTTGACATTTGCTTTTCCCCATTGGACTAAAGGTTTGAATATCCCCCCGCCCCCTTATCCTTAGGAAATCATGCCCCCATCTCATTATTTGTTGCATTGACATAGCTGGTTATGGGTTTTTAATTAAATTGCATATTTACATGATGTCTAAAATTATAATGTGCCGACTAGCACAAAATACCATCCGCAACAATTTTTAATTGCCGAAACATAAAACGCTAAATCGATGGTGGGGCTTTTTCCTTTAGCTCCACACCATGATTAATTACAATATATACATCATATACATTTAATGTAAATGGGGTCAAAACCGGGGTGTTACAAAGATACTTGAGGATATAATAAATTTTTTTCCATCAGCAAAGAGCTCTGAACCAAAAATTAATCCAACCTGGAAGAGATGTTTATTGCTCCAATTCGATTATTCATCTAGGTATATCTTCCTTTTTTTGGTTTGAAATCAATCAAATCCCAGAGCGAAATGAAATTCTCGACTGTTTTGAGCATGGGATCTCTCCCACAGATTCCACCTTTCTTCTCTTTACGATCCATCGTGATATTTAAATCACCAACCACGAAAATATTTGAAAGAGAATTCGTAGCAATAAAGTATGTCAGAGAATTCCAACATTCTATTTTCCCTTGGAAATTGACAGGTACGTAGAGATTAAAAAGAGCAAGGGAAATCATACTTGGGAGATGTCGGAGTTCAGAAAAAATCCAATGTCGCGTTACACGAGAGTTTTTCAGAGAGAAAAGATTCTCTATCCACAAGGTTGCTTTTCCATAGAAAAACCTCGAGCACTCATAGCCAACCCTGCATTCTTTTTCCAGTTCTTTTTACTTAAGGATAGAAGGCTATGCTCATTTATTTTTTTCTCTTGGAGCAGAAGAACATCAGGAGGAGCCATTCTTAAGAGATCTTTAAGAGATTCCACTTTTGATGAATTTCCAAGCCCTCTGCAATTCCAAGAGACAATGTTTATTATTTATTATTGGCAGAAGAAAGAGGGCCTCCTTTTGAAGTTCTAGCCCAGGTATTCCTAGCAATTGACATCTCTATTGTAGCTTGACTTCCTTGCATCTTTAGGCGTTCAACTTATTCCTCCCGAATCTTCTGAAGGGATTTGCATCCTTTTTTTTAGGACCTATCGATAGAATCTTCTTGATATGAGCCAGAGTTTTCCATGGTTTTTTTTTCCATTTCTACATATGTGGGAGAGTTTCCATCAACAAGGGAACCAAGACTTGACTCAGTTGATGCTCGATTTTCTTCTCGAGTCTGATCTTGAGATTAAGGAGCTTCTCCCTCTTCAAGAACTGAAGGTTGTTCTTCTGGATTGCTCAGAACATTGAAATTATTTTGTGTTGTTACTTCCTTCATAACTGTTCCAATTTCATGTTGTTTTTGTCTATTGGGATTACTATCCGACCCATTTCATCTTTTTTCCCTTTGAATTATTTCCTTGCTTTGTTGAACTTGTTTTTTGGACTTGTGTCCATTGTTCTCCCTTGTCTTTTGTAGCTTCTTCATCATCTTTCCTCTTGCATGATCTGGAAAAATGCCCGTAGCCATGACAATGTCTGGACTTAAATGGCAATTGTTCATAATCAAGCTCCTGCATATGTGACCAATGTTTAACTGTTAAGTTAATCACTTCAGGAAGCCCTACCTACAGGTCCACTTCAACACATATTCAAGCACAAGTGTATTGTTCTCTTCTTTCAACCCTATCAATATACTTCCCCAAAGTGTTTTCTATAGCTTCAAGAGACTCTGAATTCCAGCAATGAAGAGGAAGATGCAACAGTCGAACCCATACAGGAACAATAGAAGGGACATCTTGATTCAGATCAAAGTCTGGAGTCAACTTATTCAAATAAAGCCTTTGAGGGCCCATGAAATATGGCCCGTTTCTAAAAATTATATCTCTGTCTTCTGAATTTTCAAAAAGAAAAACATAATTTCCTTTACCTATCAAGTTGTTGTGAATGCCTTCTGAGATGAGGGGTTTCTACTTACTTTGAACCTAGCCATCGATTGCCTTAGGAGATGGCCAAAGACCAATAAATTGGCCAATCAGACCCCGATATGCAATATTCATGGTTGTTCGGCATGGTTGTTCCACAGGTAGATCCACCGAGGGAATATTTTCTAGTTTCTTGATAAAGGTTTGTTGATTCAGAGTGGGATTCCTGTTGTTGCTTGCTGCTACCAGTCTCCTAAAAGCAGTGAGTTCAGGAGGAGGGGAGGAACCCCCTCCATCAGCCATGACGAAAACTCTCAAATCACTAAAAACTACTAAGATATAAGAAGCAGAAGACTCCCAAATCCAAATTCAAAGAACTAAGAAGAAATTGCTCGTAGGCTATGAAAAATCCTCCACCGATTCGAGCTTGAGTGAGGGATAGAGTCCACCTAGCATGCAGAGGAGCCAGCACCCGAACAACAGAAGAGCAAAATCGATTGCGCTACCACTAATCCTCTGAGAAACGAGAAGATCCAAAGAACTTCACCAAGGTTTGAAAAATATTCTTTGAGCAAAAATTTTCAACGATTTTAGTTCGAAATTTATTTTCCAATGGTTAAGTATGAAAAGTCGAAGAGAAATTCAATATGTTGTAAAATGAGATAAAGTTGTGTTTATGTACATAATATAATATTGTGTTGAAAGTAAGTTTATCTAATTTATGGTAAGCTTAGTAGTCGATAAAATTGAAAAGAAACTCTATTGCAAGTACCAATAAGCAATAAATAGAAACCCGTGTTGGTGTATCCCACAATACTGAGAGGGGGAGGGGGTGAATCAGTATTGTCAGTTCTTACTTTAAAATACACAAAATAAACAATCAAGACAGATTTTATCATAGAAACCTCAAAAGATAAAACCACCAACACAAACTCATTAATAAGATGAATTTACAAAAAAAATTATCTGCTACAATAGAAAGGATGTAGATACACCCTAGATTTTTCCTACAACTACAGACTGGGATGCTACAACACCCCTATGGTTTTTCTACCTACTTCAATAGACGTGGATTCTACAACACCCTGTTCTCCAGCTACGACTGGAAGGAGACTACGACCCCCTGCAGACCTGTGGCCTGCCCTAGCACCACCCTGCCACCCTAGACTAATGTTCTCAGTATTTTAGAACATTTGATGACCTATTCACTTTGGACTCTATCAGGCTTGCTAATAGAGACACTTTCTTCTTTGCACATTCATTCAATAAATACCTTTTACTTATTACCTACCACCGCATCTCTCCATCGCCGCGTTCTTTCATTTTGGATCGTGACTTACTTATAGACATACCTCTTCATCATCTACTCGTTCATCAGTCTCATCATTTCATCATTAAGTTTAAGTAAACGTACCATTTCATTCTTCTCACAGCCCAGCGTTCCTTTCCGCGGCTCTATTTATCGTTTTTCGATGCTTCCGCAATCTTCTTCTCCAGATACATTCTGTACTGTTGATCTTATGCTCGGATCTCTATGAACCATTGATCTTATGCCCGAATCTCTCTGGACCATTGATCTACACTAAATATTTCCTTTTGAAATCATATTTCCCCACCAAGTTCTTGTTTCGATGATTCCTCGCCATCGATCTTCGTCGAGCTTCTCCATGAGCGTCGATCTTCAGATTGTGGGATGCAGGATGCGGGATGTAACATTTCCCAACATGATATCTCGACTTTCCGCAAACTTCTTTCCACACTTCTTTTTCCGAACCGTTGATCTGTTTTAGCGGAACTAATTTCAGTCGTCCGATCTCTCCATATTGTGGGATGCAAGATGCGGGATGTAACATTTCCCAACATTATATCTGTACTTTTCGCAAACTTATTTCCGCACTTCTTTTTTTGAAATGTTGATCTATTTTAGCGAAACTAATTTCAGTCGTCCAATCTCTCCAGATTGCGGGATGCGAGATGCAACATTTCCCAAAATCGTATCTCGACTTTTCTGCAATTCCCTTTTCGCATTGTTCTTCTGCACCGTTGATCTCTTTTGGCGGAACTAATCTTAGCCGTACAATCTTGATCTTTTGTGGAACTTCATCCTCCCGCCTATCTTTTGCGGAACTGGTCCTCAACCGTTGCATCTCGTGCGGGATGCTTCCCGACCATCAATTTCAAATCGAATTCGAATCTCATTATGACTTTGTGGATCTGCATGATTTCTTTGTGGAAATCTTCTGCGACTGTTTCTAACAGTTTTGTCATTCATACCGCATCTCTACTTCCAATTGAACTTTTGTTCTTTGTTTCATTAACCCTTGTTTACATCATACTATCGGCCACATTCTTAACTATGCCATGCCATGCCATCACTACTTTAGTCTTGCACTGAGTTTGTCCTGCCATCATACCCATTGGTTATTCCTTTGTCATTCGTGAACACCTTTGACATCAATGACAACTAAATACTCAACAACCCATGTAATCAATGGCAAGTAAAATTAAATGCACATTAATTTTTCATAAGAGAAATTATACATATAGGAGTAAAATAATAAAAGGCTAAGTAGTGGTCAAGTTTGACTCTAATTATATTGGAAATCAACATTGTTATTTTCCTTTGGTAGGGTGAGTGCAGGGATTGAGGGTTGCAATTTTAAGTGTGAAAGGGACAAAGAATGAAGGTGTGCCTCTTCCTTTCTATGAAGTCATACATATGAAGTGACTTTCATCTTTGCATAGCATTCTAAGGAGAACGATAGTGCAATTCATATTCCTTCTTATGTTCTAGTGCATGGCATTGCTATGAAGGTCAATCCTTGGCATTCAGTGTTACCAATTTCAATGGTTGACCTTGTTAATGTCAATCCTTGGTTTTTATGGATAGTCAATCCCCAAGCGATCTTGAGGGGAATTTGTTTCTTGTTACTGGAATTTATGGGTGGAATTAGTATGTGCTTTGGTTGAGATTGGTCCCATGGAGGCACAATGTAATTATCAGATGTGGGGACAACATAAGGTAGTAAATTATGAGAGATAGATCCAAGTGTTTATATAATTTACATGACCACTCTGCATGCACCATTTACTAATCTTGATTAGACCCATAATTTGTAGGATAACATTACTCTCTTCCCTACATATAAGGTTGATGGTCATCATCTTACTGTGCATTTGAACCATTGGTGAAATTTGTGACAGATCATGCAATAACATAGCCAATGCTTGGAGCATGTGTTTGTTATTATTGTTTGGAAGATTGTCCATGAGCTGCAAATCGGATTCTAGTGATGGCAATCACGAAAATGTCAAAATGAACATCATCAAATTAGAAATGCAATTTTAATAAACATTGCATGATTATATTCCAATGATGACAAACAAGAAAATGTCGAGATTGTAAAAATATATATTTTGTATTTTAGTGTGAGATGTCAACTTGAGTATAGTTGGAAATGCTTTGATTTACAATATGACAGAGTTCCCCTTTCATATTCTTAACATATGTGTCTTCGAATTGTTTTAATGACATCAAAAATCTCAGTATACAAAATTAATATCTTATATTGAATAAATAGAATTAGTCCATAAAAACATGTAAGGCCCAAATATAGCTTGATCCTTATTCAAATGAAATCAATAACAAGAGAGTGGTTCTTCCTAGTAGTTACATCATGGTGTATTGGTTGCAATGTGAATATGCTTGTTTTCAATAAATGACTATTACTAACGTTCCACGTATATTTCTAAAAAATGCTCATGGCATGGGTAGAATTGATTTTGTGGTGTATGTATTCAATGAAACACTTAATTTTTATCAAATAAGAATGTGTTACCATGTGGAATTGAGTTTAAGAGGTAGATATATTTATGTCATAGAAAAAAAATTATCTTTTTACATAAACAAAAGTTTCAATATACCATGATCCTTATGTCACTATTTCATGATTTAGATCTACATATATAAATTTAAGGATATTGTGTATTCAATGTGATAAAAATATGCTTATTTAATAAGCAAAATAATAATAATAATAATGTCTTTATTCAGACATAAAATTTAATATCTTAATATTTCATATTTTAATATAAATTTAGATTTAAAATTTTAAAATTCAAACTCTACTCCAAATGATAATACATGCGTATTCGATAGAAATTAAATGTTGCATCAAAAACTTTTGTTTAATTTTTAGGCAAACATTTAAATTTACAAAGTTAAGTTTTCTATTAAACCTCTTGCATGGGCGCTCACACACATATATTTTTTTAATAAACAAGTTCTTTCTTAGTTAATAAAATGTAAAGTGCTCATTTCTTCTTCCACATCTTTATTAATCATATCTCTTTCAACGTAAAGTGTACCTCCAATGTGTCCTCCTTACATAGTTTATATATGTGCCAACCATAAAAGTGTACCTCCAATCCTCCTTACATCACATGTTGTACAATGAAATTGTTTTTTTTAATCTAAATTATCTTGAGTTAGATTTTCAAAAAGAAATGCTTGTAAATAAATATTAAATATTAAAAATATATATAATTCTAATATGTTAAAAGAGAAAAATATATTGATTAAAAAAAATGACAATGTATAAAAATAATAGCTTATTTATATTAATTTTGAATCTAGAATGTTTTTTTTCCCTTGGAAAAAAAGCGTAAGTTTATTTCTTCAAACAAAATTACATTCTATAGATACACTTAAAAGTGTATTTCAAGTTCAGCCGATAGCTTCTTTTGAATAAGATCTTCTGATCCAACCAGTAACACAAAAAAACATATATAATTCCATTACATTGCTTTCGAAGATAAGCTCTCATGTTCTTGACAAAAAACTTTTCCCAGAATAGGTAAGTTGATTTATGCTGGTTGTTCATATGACAACCTTATATGGCTAAAAAAAACATATAAACCTGTAATATGTTCATAAAGAGTGATATAATAGAGTAGCTGTGACATAGAGACATAAAAATATAATAAAAATAGATCATTCTATGAATGGTTTGTGGTAGAACTCATGAATAGTACCCTCTCTATGTTCCCTAATCCTCCTTGGCCCATGTTTAGCGGCATCCCCTCCTGCGAGGCCCTGTTCGCCTCCTAGTTGTTTTCCCTGTAAACATTTCGGCAAGAGAAGGAAACAAAAGAGTTTAGAACCTCTTTGGCAGACAATAAGATACTAGCAAGTCTAATATTCCCGCATTGTTGAGTCCCATTTATCCAATTAATAACATTCACAGAGTCACCATAAAATTTAAAGTTCTACATCCTTTCTCTGCTACAAAGACCAAGAGGACTTTGAGGCTCACGAGGTCCGCGAAGTTGTTACTGCCTTCCCCTAAGCCTGCTACCAGTTCATAGATGTGTGTCTCAGTAAGAAATAAAAGTGCCCTACCCCCACATAGATTATTTTGTGCAGCTCCATCGAAGAAACCCTAGGGCACCGATTTGTCCAATTCAACAACCAAAGCCTCCTTCTGTCTGGTAGATCTGATATATTGGAAAGGCACTCAGAAAGCCACAAGAGAGGCTTGGTGTTATTGCAGGAGTACATGCTTTATCACTAAATATAAGTTTATTCCTTGCTAGCTAAACACCCCATAACACCAGCAGTGGTAAAGAAACCATCACATCCTGATCATCCCTCATCCTCCAGTTTTCATAAGCTTGTAGTAAAGATGGACCCTCCCAGAAACATATCACCCCCAGTGTCTATTAGCATTCTGTCCAAACTACTTTGATAAAGGCACATTGCTGAAAAAGATGTAGTATCATCTCTCCCTCTGCCTTGCAAAGCATACACCGGTCGGGCCCTTGAAAACATCTTTTCTGAATATTGTCCCAAGTTGGAACCTTGTTCTCCAATGCACACCACATGAAGAGCCTGGTTTTTGGTGGGATATTTATTTTCCATAGTTTCTTCCACCACCAAACAGGGTCCCTTTGTAGACCATCTACACTAAGTTTTAACTAACCGACCTTTGGAGTGTAGGAACCGAGGGGGTCAACATCCCAGACAAGTTCATCCTCCCTATCCCTCAACTGAATGAGTGCCCTATTCAGCTCTCCAATATAGCGTTCCAATTACCCTTCATCAATATCAGTTAACCCAAAAGATGAAGATGGTCTCCATGACTGAAACCATAAATTCTCCTGAATAGGAGTTGCAAGTTGGTAGAGGTAAATGATGTCTCTTTGTCTAAGAGCCTCCATCGTGTGGCCTGGAAGTATATGTTGGTGTGTACTGTCGGCCCATGGATCCTCACCAACCCTTAATCTTCTGCCATCCCCCACTTTTCAAGCAATATTGGGTTCCATAACACTGAAGGATTGCACCACAGCTTTCCAAATCACAGATCCTTTCGCATGGGATTTTCTGGGATTCCTTATCCAATCTTCAACCGAACCAGGAGCTAAGTACTTTTGTATCATAACATGTGTCCAACAACTATCAGATTTTAGCAATCTCCATCCCCCCTTGGCCGCAAGAGACTTTGCAAACAAGAATATATTCTTAAGACCCCAACCTCCCAGTCCTTTAGGTACCGCAATCTTTTCCCATTGCACCCAAGGAGTCACTTGTGTATCCTGGTTGCCACTCCACATAAACCTAAAACAGAGTTGCCTTTCCACTTCCAGAATACCTTTAGAGATCCAAGCAAGTGACATCCAATAAACA
Organism: Pseudotsuga menziesii; assembly: GCA_001517045.1. Taxonomy (NCBI): domain Eukaryota; kingdom Viridiplantae; phylum Streptophyta; class Pinopsida; order Pinales; family Pinaceae; genus Pseudotsuga; species Pseudotsuga menziesii. The sequence continues at coordinate 282,228 of LPNX011046105.1, read as the reverse complement.
GGTATAGCTTCTAATACTGTTTTCACCATGACCATTCTACCTGCTTTAGAAAGCCACTTATGACTCCACGACTCTTCCATCTTTTCAAGAAGCCAATTCCAATCCTGTTTGTGATAATCATTAGGTTTGAGGCAAAGCCCTAAATATTTTAGACCCTCATCAATTTCAGCAAGATTGTAAGGAAAAACCCTACTGAGCTCTTGGGATTCTTCAACCAACAACATGTGAGAGGTCAGTGTAGACTTCCTCTCATTTATCTCCATCCTAGTAGCTTTGGAGAAAAAAACCAGTATATCTCGAAGAGTATTAATGTCCCTCACCGTATCTGTCCAGAAAATGAGGACATCATCCACAAACAGGGGGTGAGTTAAATGAAGAAGGTGGGAAATTCGAGGGCCCTTCAAAGAATGTATGCTAGTTTATTATACATATTATTTTAATAACATGTTGTACAATTGGAGTTGGTTTTTTTTTATAACCTAAATTATCTTAAGTTAAACTCCCCAAAAAAATACTAATAAAATTAACAACAAAAAAAATTACTAATAAAATGTTTTTTTAATGAATGTTACAATATAGATCACATTGTTTTTTTTCTTTATTTAGATCATCTCGGGCTAAAACCTCACTATTGGAAATTCAGACATTTTATATATTGAGATGGGCTGTATGGATTCTATAAGCCTTTACAGCTCCTGCAATGCACTTTGAGGTGAATATGCCCTTTAAAACATGGCATTCAATTTTTGTAACTATTCCTTTATTATAATTTTAAGTTTTTATGAGAAAAATGGTAAATTTTAATGAAAAGTATATATATATTATATTTGGTTTTAAGTCTAAATTTAATTATTGAAAATTAATATTATATTTTTTTCTAGAAGAGAAAATGGATTTGGAAACATTACAAAAAAAAAAAAAATAGTCCCTACAATAATTGTTAAAAAAGAGTCTCTACAATAATTGCTACACATAATTTCCAGTAAAGTTAAAGAGAAATATGAATTCATACATGCTTTGATTTAGGCGTTGAATAACTCCACAAAATATAAAAATATAAAAACTTAAACCACTTAAACTATTATGCCCAAAATGCAATTATAATTAAAAAAAAACTTAATAAATAAAATAGTAACCATAACCATAATATTTCTTAGTTACACATAAAACAATAATCCCATTTTCTTAAACTTCAACTTAAATATTTAAAATATATTATATAATCAATATTTTTATTTTATTAATATTATTTACAATTAAATATAAAAAAATCCATTTACCCGACACATTTTTAAATACAATATAATATAAAAAACTAAAACTAAATTTAGTTCTCTGAAATATTAAACTAACACTTCATTCCATTATAAATCCACAAAATAATATACTATAATTAAATTAAATTTCATTCAAATTTAATCTTATTTAACGAGGCGCTTTTTCTTTTTTAATAAAAATAAAAAATAAAAAACACTTTATTGTTTTAACTTAACTATGTAAAAAACGACTTTATTGTTTTAACTTAAAAAGCACTTTATAAAATATAAACAAACAATTATATATAAAATACAATTAAAAAAATTATATAAATTACTGTTGAAATAGATATAAAAGACTTTAAAATTATATATATCATTATTTAATAAATAATAATAACAAGTGGCGGTTTTTGAGAGGCTCTCAACAGACAATGAAGCCTCCAGAGCCGTCGTCCCCTTAAAAAAGCCTTCCGCTTAAATATTATTTTTTTGCAATATTATCTTCCAAGAAAACTACTTTAGTTTACATATATTTTCAAATCCAATTAGATAGTAGATCAAACAAAACTTTTTCTCTAAATAAGGAGATTTGCAAAAGTAATAGATGGTGAAAGTGTAAGTTCGAGCTCCTCTTCTCCTTTGAATTCCTATGTTACCAACACTCCATCCCGTAGTATAATAGCTTCCTTTGAGAGCCCATCTACCTTCTAATTCAATTCCATGTATAAGTGATCAAAGTGAGATGTTCATAGCATGTTCTTGCTTCTTATATATGCTAGAAAATGGGCATCAACTGTATATTTATAATTTGTGATTTTCCATTGCACCAATCCATCAACAATTTGGAATCACCAAACACGTGAAGGGATTTCAACTCAATCTCAAAAGCAATTTTAATACAATCCATAATGCACATAGTTATGCTCTATTGTTAGTACCCCTTCTTGCACCAAATTTTAAAGTATATAAATGATTGTTAGAGAGATAAATTATTGTTTCTGCACCACACATTGTTGTGTCATCTTGACAAGCTCCATCCAAATATGCATAGCCTATATTTCGATTTCTGTAAGGTTCTTTTATGGTTTTTCCTTTCTTCTTATGCTTTTCCTTTTGTCCATCCCCGAATAAACATCTGATTTTGTGTGTTATTATTAATGATTCCCGTGCTTTATCTTCAAATATGTGTTTGTTCCCAAATTTTGTGTACGATTCATGGGCGACGAATTTGAGGGCTGGAGGTTTGCATGTGCTCGTATGGTGTGCCCCGGTTCTCTCCTCTCCATCATGGCCCTAGGAGGGGGCCCCGAGGCCCTCCCTCCTCCTCCTCTAGAGGTTATGGCATTCCAGAAGTTGGTTGGGGCCAACAGTAAAAGACTTGCATCTGATTCCCAGCAAAAACTTATAAAGAAGCTTGAAAGTATACCTACGGTTTCCCTCCCTGTAGAGGAATCTTGTCAGTTTGCGTTGAATCTAGAAAAAAGGGGGATCATTGGGAAGTTCACAAGACTATGGACCTCCCCAAAAGTTGTGGAAGTGTGGGTACATATGAGTTGGCGTCCTCTAGTCTCAGAAGTCATCATATTGGCAAGGGATTCTTTGTTTCGTCTTTGACAATGTAGAAGATAGAAGTCTTATTTTCAGGAATGGTGCATATTTTATGGGCCCTGAGGCCTGTATTTAAATAAATGGACACTTGATTTTGATTTGACACAAGATGTGTCTTCGGCAGTTCCAGTATGGGTGTGTCTTCCTCATTTACCTCTCCATTGCTAGAACCTGAAGTCATTAGAATCCATCGTCAACATGCTCGGGAAATATATCGATCGAGCTGAGAGAAAGGATCAGTATCCATGTGCATTAATATGCATCGAGGTATACTTGGAAGTTGGGTTACCGAAACCCATAAAACTCACACTCACAGACTGGTCTCACATTCAAGAATTGGATTACGAACAACTTCCATTTAAATACGGACATTGCCACAACTATGGACATTTTGCAAGGCATTGCAAAAAGAAGGTTGAGGAAGACGTGGAGAAATCAAAAGGAGAACAATGGACATGGGTTTAGAAAGTAGCTCCGTTAAAACAAAATAACATATCCAAATGAAAAGGGACACCAATGGGGACTCAGACCCCCACATCAGGGTCGATTCAAGGGGAAGGGAGCTCAACCCTTCTTTTGGCAGATGTTTCTAAAAACCCATTCGAAATTCTTAGCACACCTTCACAAATTCTAGAGAAAACAAACAAGGAGATCACGCAGCAATACCTTATTCCCGTAGTGGAGAAAGACAACATAGAGGAAAACCATCCCGGTTCTCCTTTAGGAAAGTCCTCCCCCCCTTCCTATGCGTATATGACAAGAAAGAAGCCACAAGAAACCTCTGGATCCTCGTAGGATGAGACTTTCAGGAGGCCCTCGAAAAGAATAGGGAAGAAAAAAAAACTAGAGAAGAAGAAGTAGAGAGGCAAAAAATGCAAGGAAGTCAAGCCATTATTGAAATGTCCATTAGGAGAAATACCAGAACGAGGACCCCAAGGGAGGTTCTAATTCCATTCCCAATAAATAATGCACTTAGTCTCTTGGAATTGCAGAGTCTTGGGGTATCCATTAAAATTTGAAGCAGTCAAATACCTATTAAAAGTTGAATCTCTTGAGATCCTCATGCTCCAAGAGACAAAAATTGAAGGGGACACCCTTCTTGAAATCAACAAATTGAAATGGAAGAAAAATGCAGGGAAGGCCATTAGCGTAAGGGGATCTTGGTCTTGCAACTCTTTGGTTGGAGGACAAGTTTCATTAGAAAGTTCCTTTGAGACTCAACACTGGATTTTCAACGAGCTCCAACATTCTTCAAGTAAACTATCCTCCTCACTATTCAATCTCTATGTTCTTGTCCTCTACTCTAAGAATAAATATTGTTGGAAATATCTATTGTATTTTTTATAAATATGCTCCCCCAGGAACATCATTTTTTTAAGACTTTAACATAATTCTTGATCCGAAAGAAAAGAGAGGTGGTAGTTGTGGCAGGGACCAAATGCTCTCATCTGTGGAGGAATTAGTTCAACAATGGGATATCCTTGATTTCAAACCTTCAAAAGATCTTTACACTTAGGCAAACAATAGAGTTAGGGCTGATCACATTTCAGCTCGCCTAGACAGGTTCCTTGTCCAAGGCTCGCTCTTGATGAAAAAGAGCTTAGTCTCCTCCAAAATCCTTCCAAAGTTGACCTTTGATCATAAGCCCATTCTTTTACTCCTGGAAGAGGAAGAAAACTTAGATCCATTACCATTCTGATACAACCCTCTTTGGATAGAAAAAGATAGGTTCATGGAAATCGTTCAAATGTCATGGTCCACTCCAATTATAGGGTCACCTAGCTTCGTGTGGGAGTAGAAACTCAAGTCAATGAAACTCGCTTTGAAATATTGGGTTAAAGAGCACATTAATTCTCCCTCTAGCCATCGAAGAGAGATTGTTCAGTTGTTAGTAGATTTTAAAATGGAAATGGAAATGGAAAGCAAAGATATCACCACCTCAGAAATAGAAAAGGAAAACGTTGCTCAAATCAATTCCTTTCGCTCCTTCCACCAAGACGAAGAGCATTGGAGGATTAAGTCTCGAAGCTTGTGGCTTAAAGTTGGAGACTAAAACACCTCATTCTTCCATCAACAATACAGATCACGTCTATCTCGAAACCATATTACTGAAATAGCCTCTTCGGACAGGATGGGCTCCAAAGGATTTGACCAGCTCAAAGTGGCAGCAAAAACTCATTTTCAAGATCTTTACAATGAAGACGGTGATGGTTGTGAGGAGGTCACCTCTGATTTCCTCTCACATATACCCTTTCTTGTAAGTAGTGAAGATAACTCGGCTCTCATGATACTTTTTTCAGAAGAATAAATATGCAATGTTATATGGTCCAAGGAGCCTGACAAAGCTCCAAGGCTAGATGGTTTCTCAATCGATTTTTATAGAACATGTTGGGAAATAATCAAAGTTGATCTCCTGGGAATGACTAAAGCTTTCCAACAAAAAACCAAAGTAGGAGGTAGTACAAACTCCACTAATTTCTTAGATTTAATTCCCAAAGAAGTGAATCCATGCTCCTTTGACAAATCCCAGGCCCATTTCTCTGTGCAATACTTCCTACAAAATTCTTGCCAAGCTAATGGCTAACCAAATTTAGTCGTTGCTAGGGAAACTCATTTCTCCCATTCAAAGTGGATTTGTCAAAGGGAGACATATATTGGACAATGTTATACAGGTGCAAGAAGTTATGCACTCCAGTCATCAATGGAAGGAGCAACGGATGCTCATAAAACTAGACATGGCAAATGCTTTCAACCAGGTAAAGCTCTCCTTTCTTTATAGAGTCCTTCTTGCCTTTGGTTTCAGTCCTGGTTTTGTCAATTTGATTAAATCTTGTACTGGAAATCCCTGGATAGCTCCACTTGTAAATGGAAGTTCAGCTAATGATTTTCAAGCCACGAAAGGGAATAAAGAAAGGTCTCCCTCTATCCCCCTTCCTGTTCATCCTGATGGCAGATTCTTTAAGTAGAAAGCCAACAACAGAAAAGAGAGTAGGGGAAATCCCAAGCATTAGGATGATGCAAGGTCTTGATCCAATCAATCATGCCTATTTTTTGATGACTCTCTTCTGCTGGGAGGAGCCTCCATAAGTATTGCGACGGTGTTTTAGGAAATCCTACAAAAATTTTGCAACATCTTTGGATCCCTCATTAATAAAAGGAAAAGCATCGTGTATGGGTGGAATGAGACCAACAAACTATTCAGAAAATTGCTCAGTTCTTGGGATTCTTGAGATATGCCTCTTGGGAAAAAATCAAATACCTCGGGATACCTTTAACCCTAGGATCTTACAAGTCTTCATTGTGGTTTGAAGTAATAAGCAAAATCAAGACAAAAATTACAGCTTCGGGAGGTCAGTGGCTTAATAATGTTGGGAAACTCATTCTTATAAAATTAGTGCTCTCTTCCTTACCAATATTCTAGTCGTGCTTCCTTCTGGCACCAAAGACGATCATGGAGCAGGTTTCAAAATTTATACGAGACTTTCTATGGCGTGGAGGAAAAGGAAACCAAAGGAAAATCATTTAGTAAATTGCGACACTGTAAAACGCCCAATTGTTAAAGGAGGTTTACAGGTCAGAGATCACGGCCTTGCCAACATTGCTTTGGGTGGAAAAATTCCGTGGAAACTATACACAAACAACAGCCATCCTGTAAGTCAAATCTTGAGAAAAAAGTATCTCAAAGGGGCTCATTTGAGAAACCTCCAGACAGTAAACACCACAAAAGGATCGATGATTTGGGACCTATGTCGGCGTGGATTAGACTTCTTCAAAAAAGAACTGTATCACATTCCTGGAAATGGAAACAACACTTTGTTGTGGCACGACAACATTATGTGCCGTCCACCTCTCGCAAATTCTAAAGTAATAAAAGATGTGCGTGTATGGCTTACTCAGCAGGAACATCACAATTCGTTTACATCTCTGCTTGGGACTATTAAGAGGATTTGGTTGTCGTGGGCCTTTTGTAGAGTTCTAGAGCATCTACACTTGCAATAGAACCTCCTCACAATAGCGCTGACGGCTTCAGCACAGGTTCATCGACAACCAAAGGATAAATGGGGTTAGGGAAAGACTGGGATCTATACCACATCACAGGGATTCTCTTCCCTGAAAGCTCATCAAGCATCGATCCATCGAACGTCATTTTGGAAGCAAGTTTGGGATTCTCTCGGTATACCCAAAGTACACTTTTTCTTTTGGGTTTTAATGCATAAGAAAGTTCTTAGAGGAGAAAATTTGTTAAAAAAAGGCATTATCGGACCCCATAGATGTGTAATGTGCTGTAATGATCTCAAGACAATGGAACATCTGTTCGTGGATTGTTCATACGCACAAGAAGTTTGGAAACTACTCCTTCACGACCTCAATGTTACAACTCCAACACAGATTACGGTTGTAGCTTTATACTCCTCCTGGAAGGCAATATATCCACATGCAATTCCAAGCAAGGCTTTGTGGAACTAAATTTGGCAAGCCATTCTGAAATACGTTTATTGGAAACTATGGTTGGCTAGAAACATTAAGACCTTCAACAACTCTTTGTTCCCCTTCAATGGTGGGTGCCAAAGCTAAAGCTCTCCTCCTTGAAACACTGGCCCAACAATATTTCAAAAATAAAAACTCTCTCCTTCCTGAAGAAAAGAAATGGATGGGAACTTATATATTCAGAGACAAAAAAAATTCTATTGCTTGTCCCTTCAAAACCCTAGGATGGAGATTACGAGACACGGATGCAAATTTTCAGGATTGGTGGAGGAAGCAAGGCAAAGCATCGATTTTTTTTATGGCGCCTCCAAAGGAAGTCGAGGGATTGTTGGGGTAGGTAGAGTGATATACTCTCCATACGGTGCTAGAAAATATAGCTTCAGTTGGGGACTAGGTTAGAGAACTAACAACCAAGCAGAAATTCTCGGGTTACTAAAAGATTGTCAAATAGCATGTGAAAATGGAAATAGAGAAATACATTTTTTCTGAGACTCTGAAATTCTAATAAAAAATTTAAATACGAAGCATCATTTTAGCAATCCAACACTCAACAAGACTTTGCAAAGGTTGCAGTACATGTTGCTTGATTTCTCCTCCTCCCTCTTTTTCCCCATCCTTTGTGGATCGAACAAGGAAGCAGACTTCAAAGCAAACTTGGGATGTCTCCTGCCTCAAGGAGCATATAACAAAAATGATGAAGCGCCTTCATGGATCCCTATACCCTGAATTCTAGCTTTGTAAATAAAGGAAAACTGTATTTTGGATAAGTTGGTTTTTATATACTTGTAATGATCGTTGCTTTGGTTTCTGCCCCGCCAACATCTAAATAATATTATAACCATTCTGGTTTTAAAAAAATATGTGTTTGTTCTTGGTGTAGTATATAAACCACACAACTTAGCATGGAGGGGCTTAAAAGAATTTATTCGTTGAGTTTTCTTCCCAAGCTTCCAAGCAAACTATAAGTGTTGGTTCGTTACAGGAACCAAAACAATGCAAAGATTGTAATAGAACCTACCAAACCATTTGTGCAAAAGGACATGAAACCAAAAGATGATCATCTGAATTGGCATTTTCTTTACAGAGTATACACCAGTTTGGGTTGATTCATTTCCTTTTCCATCCATTTTCCCAGGTGAAGATCTCGTTAGAAAGTGCCAACCATAAGAAAATTTTAGTCTTGAATTAAATTTGATATTTATGAATATGCACCCACCACCATGGTCTTTCAACTGGCTTATCTACAAATGAAAGTGCCTCGTATCCTTGCTTTGAAGTTAGTATGCCAATTGCCTGATTCCAAGTCCATCGCAATTCATCTTCCCTATATTGCAAATATATTGCATTGTGTGATAGAGCAATAGTGTAATTGTGTCATTCAATAACCATATCCCCTTGCATATTTTATTCATCAAATGACACCCAGGTTGGGACCCAACTTCTCGAATTTTAGTAGTTTATAGCTTCAGATAAAAAGCATATTCCATTATCATGTAGAATTGTCAACAACCCCTTCGATAATTTGTAACTTTTAATGGAAACAATCCATGGGTCCTCCCTTATCTTTACTTTATTTCCTATACCTATTTGCTAGGCCACCCATCTGCCTAGCAGTAGGAAGGCTTTTAACAATCCTTTCCATCCTTTTGATACATTTTTTACAAATTTTTGTTCTTTTCTTATCCATTCCTCTGCAAATTGTTCCTTGAGATATTTTTACCTCATGATTTCCCCCCCATAAACCATCATTAAATAGAAGTCTCCATAAAATTTCATCTACCAAATCTTTAGCAAATAAGAAGATGTTTTTAAAGCCCCAACCCCCACATCGCATTGGTCTAGTCGGGATGGTCCATTTAACAAAGTGTATACATTCTCTTTGTTTTTTTCCAGTCCTTAGAAAGCTATAGCATTTTTTTGGATTTTATTTAGAATTTATTTAGGTACATGTGCTAGTGACAACCAATAGACAAGCATACTCTCAAGTACCAATTTTATGAGAACCAATATTCTTCCACACAAAAGCCACTAAAATAAACAACAAGAAATTTAGGCCTTTATTTTTTTGCATAGACACATCCAATCACAAGCTCTATAGTCATTTGGTTTTAGAAAATAACCAACTTATTTGAAACCCTTATTAATCTGCCTTGTAGTAAAAGGAAAGAGTAGGGCTATCTTGTTCTCTACTTCTGGAGATAATGAATTATAATATGGTTGAAACTTCGTTTGATTAACCTCCATACCTATTGCAAGACATAATGTATCAACTCTCTCCTTTATGACCCTCCATTCATGCACAGTTGCTTCCCCATAAAGCAGGATATCATCAACAAATAATAGTCTACCTACACACTTGAACGATGTTATTAATATGCTTAACCCTGATCGAAGTCCTCTGGAGGATCCAAGAATCCTAAAGGTGTTCCATTTATAAGTACAACAAATGAGGTAGAGGATACACATCCAAAAATCCAATTTATTGTTTTCAATCCCATCCCCATCTAAAAGAGGACCATTCTAAGAAAAGTCCAATTGACTTATTCATAGGATTTTGACAGGTCAAATTTTAATTTTGCAATAGGAGTTTTGTTTATCTTAATGGAATGGGTGCCTTCTTGAGCCACACCTAGGGAATCATGAATATGTCTATTTGATAATAAAAACAAATTGTTCTTCAAAGATGTAGGAAGACAACATACCTTTCATCCTATTCAATATTTCCTTTGATATGACTTTATATATCAAGTTTCAAAGCTAAATGGGTCTATAATTTTTTAAATTGGTCGCATCAACTTGTTTTGGAATTAATGATATAAATGAGAGGGTCTATATTCCATAAGCATTTAGATAGCACCACAAAACATCCCACAGACATCCAGGCATTTGTACAGAAACATGAAAGGGTATTTAGAGATGTCCCAAGAGGTCGACATCCCAACCATGGGTTTGAGCACATCATTGAACTAGAGGAGAGGACCCAAGCAGTTGTCACCACTCCTCACATGCATAAAAAAAGGTATAAAGATGAAATATAAAAAAGCAATTAAAGAGTTACTTGAGTTGGGTTATATATTACCAAGTTCCAGCCCATTTCCATCCTCAGTGGTATTGGTAAAAAATAATGATGGAACATTACAAATATGCATTGATTATAGGGCCCTTAACAAGAAAACTATCAAGAACAGGTACCCCATTCTCAGAATTGATGAGTTGAAAGGAGCAAAGTACTCCTCTAAAATTAACCTCCGATTATGGTACCATCAAATCTGGGCGAGGGATCGAGATATAGTAGAGACAACCTTCCATTGCCACTACAAACATCATCATTTTCTAGCCATGCCTTTTGGACTTATAAATGCAACAACGACTTTCTTTTCATGTATGACTTACACTTTCAAGGCTCAATTGTTTAAGTCTATCCTTGTGTTTTTTTATGATATATTAATATACAGTAAGACATGGGAAGAGTATTTGAGACACTTAGATGAAGTGTTGGGAATTCTAGAAGAATAGTCTTTATATGCAAAAATGTCCAAATGAGAGTTTGGTATGCAGGAAATGTTATATTTAGGGCATGCAATAAGTGGAAATGGAGTACAAGTTCACATGGAAAATGTAACAGAGTTGAAAGGATTTTTAGGCCTTTACACTTATTACAAGAGGGGTGTTAAAAGGTTTTCACAATTGATAGCACCCCTCATAGATCTTACAAAGAAGGAGGCATTTAGTTGGATAGAGGAGACACAACATGCATTTGAAAGAATGAAGAAGATTATGAGTGCATGCCAAGTTTTGGCCTTACCTAATGCCACTAAGCCATTTGTATTAGAATGTGATGCTTCAGGGGAGGGAATAGGAGCGGTGTTGATGCATAACCACCATATGATCGCCTTTTAAAGTAGAAAGCTTAAAGATTATGAATTCCACTACTCCATATATGATAATGAAATGTTAGAAATATTACATGCTTTAACAAAATTCATGTTGTACTTGGTGGGTAGCAGGTTTAAAATCAAGACAGATCATAACAACCTCAAGTAATTTTTGGAACAAAAAAGAATGAAATGAAAGACAACAAAATTGGGTTAGCAAAGTCCAAGCTTATGGCTTTGAAATTGAATATGTGAAGGGAAATAATAATGTTGTAGGAGATGAACTATCTAGACGGCTAGCCACCTTATCTCTCACGAGCATATCTCCATACTGGAAATCTAACCTTTTGGTTGAACACTCTAAGAATAAATTCACTTGTGATTCACTTGATGAGAAGATACAGGGTGATTGATGACATTATTTACTACAAGAATAGAATTTACTTAGTTATCGTGTATGCCTTAAAGAAAAAGATTTTGCAGGATTCACATGATTCACCACTAACAGGACATCATGATTTCTTAAAGACATACAGACATATCAGAGAGAGGTTCTCATGGAAGGGCCTCAAGGAGGATGTAATGTAGCATGTAGAGGAACGTAGTACTTGCTAATAAAATAAGATAGAACACACCCATCTGATAGGGTTACTTAAGCCATTACTTGTACCCAAGCAAAAATGAGAAATCATCTCAATTGATTTCGTTACACGGTTTCCTAAGGCATAGGGAATAGATTGCTTATATGTATTCGTGGAGAAATTGACTAAGTTCACCCATTTTGTTGCATTTCATCCAACTATTCCGCGGCACGGGTATCAGAGTTATTGTTCAAATACGTATTTAGATTATATGGACTACCTAAGAAAATCATTAGTGACAGAGATAGCAAATTTACTAGTTCCTTCTTCCAAGATATTTTCAGGTTGGTGGGGACAAAATCAGCTACTAGCATGAGTTATCATCGTTAGAGCGATGGGCAGAAAGAGATTGTCAACAAATGGATCAAGGGATATCTGAGGAATTATGTAGCAGGGAAATAGAGGACTTGGATTAAATGGTTACATCTCGGAGAATATTACTATAATACTACACATCATATGTCTATTGGGATGACTCCTTTCAAAGCACTATATGCCTATGAGGCATTATATTTTGCAGTCTTAGTCTTTAGGGACAGTAGAGAACCTAAAGATAAATATTGGATCCAGGAAAACCAAGATATTATCAAGTTACTTAAATAAAATATACAAACTACATAGAACCAACAAAATTTGTACGCAGATAGATACCGAATCAAAATTAGTTTCGAGTTGGGAAACTTAGTATACCTGCGACTACAACCTTATATATAGTCACCACCCAAGAAAAAGGGAGCAAAGAAACTGAGGCATCGCTTATATGGTTCTTACAAAATAATCATAAAGGTTGGGGAAGTTTCTTACGGACTTGCGCTTCTCAAGGATAGTAAGATCCATAATGTGTTCCATGTGTCAAGTCTCAGTCAAACAATGGTACAACATATGACTATGTGTACCGAGCTACCTCCATTGGATGGCGAACGGCTCCTAGTGCTGATTCCAGAAAAAATTCTACAGGTATGGAAAAAAAAATTAAGGAACATGGTAATCCGTGAATACTTGGTACAAAGGAAATAATTACTCATTGAAGATGCTAGATGGGAAGGAGAACATGTATTACATCATATTGGTTTACAGTTTCTTGAGGACAAGCAATTTCGAGCGGGGAGGAATGTAATGTCCTCTTCTAATTAAGCACCAAAGACAATCCATTAACCTATTTAATTCCCATAGGTTTGAACGAGTATTGATAAAAAGGGAATTAACTAAGCAATAATAGTAATAGGAGCAGAAAAGATCATTACTTCAATGCTTTTAAGTCACCAGTAGAATTAAAGAGGCCACTGGAGTAATTTTTAACAAACATGTGGGCCTTAAGTCACTTTGCATGCAAAACCAAGTCATGCAACCTCAACGTTATAAAAGAAGGCAAGTTGAACCATAAAAGGAATCCATGATTATTATTCACTTTTGAGAATTGGTTTCGAGAGCTCGGTGATCAAGTTGGGGTTGAGGGTGTGAGTCCTTAGGTAGCAAGTGTTTTCGACAACGAAATCTATCTACCCTAATCACTTCCAAGGTAGATCACTCATATCCATCATCAATTATTCAAGATTATTTAGTTTTCATCAGATATACAACAAAAATAAGATGCAAGAGAAATATATCTTACGAGGGAGCATGATTTCCTGCATGGGTGAATTGAATAGTTAGGGAAAAAATTGTATTTGATCCAGGAAACATATCATTTGCATGTCTTCACCAAACTCTTCAGAAGGTCCATATTATCTTACCTAGAAATTTTGGAGTTCATCAGTGCCCATTCTAAGCAGCAACGAATCAATATTGAGAAAGGGAGGACGTGTTATTTATATGGGTGACTTCTACCTCTGAGAAACAATTCACAATTGACTAAGGAGTCTTGAAAGGTTCTGCATGTTGCACTCATTATCTTCAGATGAACTATAGTGTCTCATCTAGGAATTTCTGACACTTCATTTCTCTTATCGAAGCATTTATAGAGGATCATAGAAGGAGGGATTAGCTATTTTGCATGGGCGAATTGATTTAAGAATCAACATGTTTTCCACCTTATACTTGTTGAATGGCATGAATGCCTCCTCCAAATTGTTCAACTATTCAAGCTATAAAAATTGGTTTGTCTTTACATTGCATCTGAAGCCGATTCTATCATATATTTAATTTTTATTGTTTTTGGGTTTGGATACTTTCATGCAAGTACATGCAATTATATATTGTCAGTTACAAACCACAAGAAACTATGCAACCATAAACAAATAAAACAACCCATCAGTATAAAGAAAGAAAATATCAGTTTGGGATATTACATACATTTTGGTGACTTACCATAGATGTTGGAACTAATATTGTCATTGATGCCAAAGGAAAGGAAATATTGTAATTTATGTGAATGATTTGTTGATACTACATATGTCCAATATGAAGATGAAATATAACCCTAAAAGGAAGCCCCAATAAAGATGGAAGCTGATTCTGACATAATTCCCAAGTGAAGATATTAATGTGTCCACACTTCAAAGACAAGTAATGATAATGCCCAAATGAAGATATTGATGTACACCTCATTTTCCCACTTATTGAGGCAAGAAAACCAAGGATATATAAAGATTGATGGAAATATTATGTCATTGATGCCAAATTTGAATACCCTATTTTTGTAACACCCCGGTTTTGACCTCGTTGCATTAAATGTACATGATGTATATATTGTAATGAATCATGGTGTGGAGCTAAAGGCAAAAGCCCCACCATCGATTTAGTTGTGTTATGTTTTGGCGAACGGAATCGTTGCCAATGGTATATCGTGATATACGACACATATTAGTTTTGGCATCATGTAAATATGCATTTTTAATTAAATGAAGCCCAACCAGCTATGCTCACTGCAACCATATTGAAAAGGGCATGATTTTCACAAGGACAAGGGGGGGAATTGTCAAACTTTGAACCTATGGGGAAAAGTCATGTGTCAGCTGTTAAACCCTTTTGACTTGCTCACCTTCCCTTGTCTTATCCAACTACTACCATTAAAATTTCTGCTGTTAGTTGGGGCAGTTATGGCTGAGGAGTGGGGTGTGGCAGGACTATCAGTCCTTGCCCACACTCACACTCCACCAGCAGGTTGACCCTCACGTTGGAAAGGAAACCACCACTGCCATCACTCCATGCGGACTCTCCATTCTCCCACACTTTAGACTTGCCATTCTCCATTATCGCTCATCCTCGCGCAAGGGAAAACATCCTGGGTCTCACGCAGAGGATTCTTTCCTATTTTGGTCTCACGCAACCAAGAGAAGGAGCCTTTTTTCCACTATCATTCACATTTTCAACAGAGAGGAACCTGGTGTGTTTCCATTCGTATTTGGGATCTGGCGTAAATATTCTCTCACGCACTGGGTTATGCGCTATTGTTACTCACATAGCAAGCTGGGGTCCGTTCGGTCACTATCACCCACGATTTTTCCTGTGGAGAGCCATTTTTACGCTCAGAGACTGTGTACTGTGTAATTTTTCCTGGGTGGCTTCATTGTTTAGAACGAACTGTTGTTTTCCCACGTTTGTTGGTTGTGCTTGCTGTTACATTTTGGGGGCTGCTGTAGGTTGCTTGGGAGTCGTTTTGGCTGCGATAGGGCCAAGAATGACTCAGGAGTTGTTTTCCCTGTCTAAGCTGTAACTGCTGGTTGATTGCATGCATGGAATGGTTGGTCTTTGGACTATGTTGGGGGCAGGGATGAGGGCTTGGTTTGCTTGATAAACCTGGTGTGTTTTGAAACCACACAGACAGAGCTAGAGGGTTGGCTTTCTTCTCCACAACCCCTGAATAGCACTGGAAGGGAAGTCAGGGCCTAAGGGACTATGTAGCAAAGAAGGGACTGATTCCTTGTGTTGGGTGTGTGTGGGTGTCTTAAAATTCAGGCTAGTTCTGGTGTAGGTGTTCCTAGCTCTGTAATGGGCTCACCAGCTTAGCATTTAGCCTTTCCTAGCTCCTTGATGGCCTGATAAACCTGACCATATTGGCTTGGCTGTCTTGTTGATGGCCGAATAAACCCAACTATGTTGGCTTGGCTGTGTTTTGTGTATCCTTGGATATGTGTAAGCCTACTTGTTCCTTATTCCTTGGGGAATCATGCCAAGCTCGGGGGTGGAAGTGTTGCTGAGAGATTACGGAGCACACTAGCCTATGGTTGGGTGGAACGTTGCAGCGACATAGCTGGTTGTGGGACGAGTTCTTTATGAGATAAGTAATATTGACCATTTTGTCTCTGTATTTATATTTACTTCTGCAATTATATTTACTGTTAATGAATATGATGAACATGTTGAATGCTTGAATGAATGTATGTTTGCTTCCACTGTGTATGTGTACGATTATGCATCTTAGCATGTTCTCCTTCAAAGCATTTTGTTTTAGCATTTTATGAATGCACATGTTCATGGGGATTTTAGCCCGGATGTTTAATGTTATGGTAGCATCCTCTTCGTCGGTCGGAGGGTCGGGGACGTTATAATTTTTAAGGCATTTTTTAGTCTAGATACCTATCTCAAATTGGATTATAGGCTACATGGTTGGAAATCTTATTCCTATACCTTTAAATGATTTATTTAACTCTCTCTAACTCCATACGAGTGAAGAGATATGAAAAGATTTGTAAAGTCAACCCAAATATAATTTTGGTTGGGCTCGCTAGTGTATTGAAAATTGCTATGTTGGCCTAAAAAGTAATTTAAGAGGAGTATAAATAAGAGGATCACTTCCTAATTTGTCCACTCACTCATCCGATACACAGATATATTATGGGTGAGGCGCACGAGAGAAAGTAGTTGTAGCATTTGAAGAAGAGGATGATAAAATATTGGGAACCATTCCAAAAGGGGATATTTTCAGGTCATCTTGGAATTTTCGCTATAACTTTTGTTTGATGTTTTAGACTGCACCACTTGAAGGATATGTAGAGGTTATCTATAAGAAGTCATGGTACAAGTCTTAGATGTCAGTTTGCTACATTTTAGGAGATAATACTTCAAAAAGTTAGAATTTTTTAATGATCCTGAAATCGTATTTAAACAGGCTAGTTTGACATTTTCGCCATAAATTGTGTTCTAGGAATATTTAGATAGCGATCCTTGGAGGAGATGAACTAAAGATCTTAAAGAACATATGGTACAATTTTTATATGTTGGTTCACTATATTTTCATAGATACGGCCTCGAGAAGTTAGGGTTTTTGAATGATCATAAAATCAACTTTAAGTATGTCGGTTTGACATTTTGGCTATAAATTGTGTTCCAGGAATATTCAAATAGTGACCATTCAAGGAGATGAAGTAGAGATATTGAAGTACATGGGATACAAGTTTCAAATACTGGTTCACTGTATTTTTGTATATATGCCCTCTGGAACTAAGGGCTTTTGTATAGTATGAAGTAGATTAGAGGCAGATTATGAAGTAGATCAAAGGAAGACTATGAAGCAGATCAAAGGTAGAGTATGAAGCATATCAAAGGAAAATTATGGATGTGATTCGAGGATAATTAAGTAGCATATTGAAGTTGATTATGAATTTATATTTCACGTGATTATGTCAGTAGTCTTGTACCTAATTCTTTAGTAGGGTTTTGCTTATATATTATTGAGTTAGTGCTCAGTTGAGGAGATTGTTGTCTATAGTAGGTTGGTGCCTACATGAATTTATGAAGATAAGATTTTGTGGTTTTCTCATGAAAGGGTTTCCACGTTAAATTTTGTGTATTGTGATTTGCGTATTGTGTATTTACTATTTTGAAGTTATTGAATAAGTGATGAATGCTTAATGTGAGAAAAAGTAACTTATACTTATTCATCCTCCCCACCCCCCTTCTTAGTATAAGAATATGTTCAGCAATTGGTATTAGAGCTTGTTCCTTGAAAATAACTTAACCACTCAAAGGAAGACCTTGAGTACATATGACTTGTGAGGAATTTGATTTTAGCATGGACAAAGCCCTTGGATTTGATATATGTGAATCAATCACAATAGGTTATATAAAAGCTACAGAGGAGTCACGAGAAAGCAATACAAAAGAAATGGATGTCATATTGAGTGGCTTACTAGCTAGGTTCTGTAATTGTCAATGTAAAGAAGTGTACATCATCCAAACAAATTTTGGACAAGATACAAAATATTTATGAAGAGAATTCTAGTGATTGTTCGAGCTATGATTCTGAGATTGAAGAAGCACAATCTATGTCAAAACCAAAAGGAGAAGCTGGAAAATACAAAGGTAAGTTATGCTTTAATCATGGTGGAATAGAATATTTTGCTGCTAAATGTCCATATGCAAGGAAATATATTGATGACGAAGAATAGTGTATCTCAATGGAAACAAAGTCGATTGATTAAGAATATGAAGACAATAAAAAATCATATACAAAAAAGAAGAGAATCTTGAAATATATAGGGATTTTGATAATGGACAAGAACTTATTGGTGACCTGGATGAAATCACAAAACTCAAAAGAGAGAACCAGTCACTGAGGGAACAACTGCAAAAGTATCAAGACAAAGACCAAAACAAAAAAAAAGAAATGCCACTAAACATTGAAGAATAAAAAAGGATCATCGTTGAATAAAAGTTTTAGTTAAAAGAAAAGTAAGACATTTCCAACAATGTAGAATCTGAGATAGTCAGTCTAAGAATGAAGTTGGAGAAATAAAATTTCAATATGAAATTTTAAAAGAGCTCTGCAACCCTAAATGAGATCTTAAATTGTCAAAGGTTGTCATTTGATAAAACTACTCTTGGCTACAACAAGAAGGAGGGAACTGTGAAAGAAGAATCAACCTCTTCACAACAGCTATGCGAAAGAAAGACTAAGAGTTATGTCGAAATACTCACACAACAAGAAATAAGAATAGGATCGTACACATAAGACAAATCCTTCTCACAAAGACAAAATCAAAGAGACCTCTTCACCAAGATGGAATCATGCAATCAGGTACCAAGAACCTTTTTTTAGTTACTATTTTTCTTTCAAGGATTTTGGTCACAAATCTATAGATTGTAGAAGAAACAACAACAAAAAGGTCCATGGATTCTCAAGGTGAAATTACAATTCATTAAATTATAACATTATCTGCTATAATTGCAATAATTATATAGCAAGGTTTTATAGAAGAAATTTCAAAAGAAACGAGAAAGAGAATACCCATGTCAAACATAACGAGAAATGCACAAAAGTATGGAGGAGAAAATATGAAGAACAAAAGAAAGAAGATTGTGGACCAGCAATATATGTTGATAGTGGATGTTCAAGACACGTGACACAAAACTAGACGAAGTATTTCATTTTGAAGAAGGACAACAAAAACAATGTAATATTTGAAAGAAAGGGCTCTCTTACAAATGATGATGAAACATAAAATGTCCTGTATGTTAAAGATTTGAAAGACAATCCTCTTAGTCTTAACAATTGACTCTCAAATATGCAAAATGAAGAATACTCCATAGCAAATGAGGTGGAGTTTGGGAAATGCTCCATGTTTTTTGGAATTTATTGTGTAATAGATTTGAAACTGACTTTTCGAACATATACCATGCTTATCTCTAGGGCAACAAATTCAAACCAAAGCTTATGAAGAAACCATCATCAAAAAGAAAAAAATGTCTGCAAGATACATAATTTTTTAAGATATTTATATAGAAAATAAAAGAAAGTAACCATTATTTTTAGGTTTGGAAAGTTAAAGTTATTAGGTAAAAAGTTGACAAGAAGTGGAAAAAAATATATAATTAACAATTTAAGTTTGAAGAAGGGTGAATAAGATAAATTAAAAATAAATAAATAAAATAATATTATTAATAATAAAACTAATGAAAAGGGATTAAGAGATTGGAATTAAAAGGAAATGAAAAAAAAAAATGGATTAGGAAGAAGGGGTTAGTGAGTGAACCAAAATACTGGTAGAAATGAAAATAAAATAATAATATTAATAATTAAAAAAGCTTAAAAGATGAAAATTTAAATTAAAAGATCTATTTTAATAATGAAAAATATCTTATTTTAAAATAATAATTTTTATTTAAAATAGTTTTTATAAAATAATATTAAAAATCTGATCATTTTTCTATCCATTAAACCATTAAATCTTCAGGTTAAAATATCATGTGGCTTTGTTTTTAAAAGTGATGATAAGATATTATTTTGTAAAATGTAGTTCTTTTGACCCATATGCATGTTAATCTTTAAGCTCACCTTAAACCATGCACCATAAATCATGCTATCGAGTCCAAGTGCCAAGATAAGCATCGAGGTGAAAATTGATGGTTCATGCAGCTTCATATGATATCAACACCAAAAAATCATTTTTAATAATGCATGAGGATGCATTCTTAGCTAATGCTTAATGCATCCTCAAATAGAACTTAAGTGTCATGAAAGAATGTCAATATGGAATCTATAAACTGGTTATTTTGTTCCTTGGTTGTAGCTTGGGTGCTTGGGAAGAATGATTGTTACTTTTTCCACCCAAGTTCAATTCTTATAAGTGATATGTTTGCTCTGGTTAAGACCCTTTGTAATAAATGAGTGGATTGTCTAATCGTGCCATACCTTGATTTTCGTGTTGAAATAGCAGGCTGGTTATCCCTCTAACAAATGGTGAACCGTCGTACAAAAATTTAGAAAAAAATAGGTATTTTCAAAGATGGTTTGCAGGAAAGTACATCAACACAATGTCATATGTTTTGGTGTGGAATAGAGTGCTTGATATAAGCAAAGTTTATGCAAATGTGGATATAAGGAAATGGGCGACAAGGTATCTTCTTGAAGTGATAAATTGCTGGATTATTTTGCTCAGTTTGCACAAGAAGACACAATGTTCAGTATACATACAAGAGTCTACAATCTATTGCTTTGTGCTTGCAAGCAAGGATTTCTCTCATAAACATATTCTACATAATTTTGGACATTCAAGGGTATCATTTCAAAAGAGAAGGGTGTTTTCTATTATTACTATTAGATGTAATGATTACGCACAAATTTGTTGGTGTAAATAGCAAGATTGTTCCTGCTAGTGAAATTCCAAATGAGTGTAGAAGAAGAAATTTTAACGTCCACGAGGCTAAAACTAGCCTATGGGACAAGCCGCCTCACACACTCGTTTATGTATTTCAACCATTTTTCTGTTCAACTTCATTATAAGCATCCCCAATTTCTCCACGGTCCCCTCACTGAATAAATTATCCCAAGAACTAGTTTTATGGATGTTTGCATACTTGTCCCTGCTCTCTTTGAAGGCTTCACACTTTAAAATGAAATGCTTTTCTATCTCCATTTTTTTGGAGGTGTATGAGTCTTGATATTTAAGTTGGTGGTGTTGACACCTCGTACATTGTAATTTCTAAAATAAAATGGCTTCTAGCATCAACCTTGTTATCAGTTTTAACTTCCAAATACAACCCTTATTGTTGTAAAAGAAGCTACATGAAGAGAATTGCCAATATTAATATATATTGAAGGAAATACAGTATTCAATAAACAAGATTGTGGCAGTGAAGGGCATGTCCATTTCCCAAAATGAAAACTTCCCCATGACTATTCTTAAAATGTGATTATTTATGGACTTGTTTTTTTGTCCAAATTAATACTTATTATAACTCAGAATTAGAATTGCTCACGGAAGTTTAATTATCTGATATGTTTTTTGGTATAGAACCTGCAAGTGAGGATCCAGTAAAGACTATTAAAATCCCAAGATTTAATTCATTTAAGATCCAAATATGGTGCTTGTGATATGTGTCACAGAGTATTCAAAAAGGGATCAAAACTCATTTAACTATCTCATTTAAATATCATTATTGGAAAGTAGTTCAACATTTGAAGACAGTGGTCAACATATAAGCATCATTTGCCAAGCGTCAAGTTCACTCTTCAATTTTTGCAACCTCATCATTCGATCAATTGTACACAATTAGAAGGTGGCAGAATATTGTGCATCCAAAAACTGGTGAAGAACAAGTGTGAATAAGCAACAAAGCATGTGCTACATGATATGTAGATTTTGGATATTATCATCAATTTTGAAAAATAGCACAATAAGGTGAATTCAGTTCCAGTTGTTGGTGAATTTTAGGGACTCGAATAGCCTATTTCTATTCCACTGGGCATCAAGACGAATGAAATCTAAAATAGTTAAAACAAAGCCTGAAAAATAGGATCTATGAGTCAAATCAAATCTTATTTATTCATTGTTAGATCCTATTATTTTGTAAAGAATTTATGTGTTTACTTTTTCGAAGATTTCGATCCCTTAGATTAGGATTTGAGGCTTTGAATAATTTTATATATTGTAAAAGAATCATGTGTTGGGGGTTTAGTTTTGAGGCTCGAGACAGAGCTCTAGGGGGATTCAAATTTCAGAAAAGTGGGAGTGTTATGTACAAAGTAAGTTTTTGTCTGTATAGCTATGTTGTATTTTGAAGAATCCTAATAATATCAAGTTCAATTTGTGCTTCTTATGTGTAACCATTCCCTTCTTTGTTTGGATATGATGATTATAGTATAGTTTATGTTGTAATTTGGTATTATAGAATTCTAAGCTATAGAGTATTTATAGTGATAGACCTATGTCTCAAAGATCATATATGAAATCTATTGTTCAGATAAGAAAGGATTTCTTATGTGAACATTCTTCTAGAGTATATGTGTTATTTAGTCAGGATGAGTAGATAGCATATTTGCTCTGATGTTTTACTTCTTATGTTCATTTTCATTTCAAATACTGGATATATGTATTCGGTGTTAGATGACCTTCTCCGTATGGTATGGTGAATCAGATTTTTGAAGTTGTTATTGTGCTTAAGGCCTATCGTCTATTTAGTTGAACCACCTACACATTTCATTAATCAATCATATTATTCAAGATCTTCTAGAGATTGCTCTACGATAGTCATAGTGCAATTTCCAGCACATATAACTACTATTGATATAATTTTTTCTAAGCTTATATACATGGATATCAAGATAAGTATCATGTGGTTGTTTTATAAATCTAATTCAAATGAATAAATCCTATAATTGTGAGTGATTGTGAAGGTACTATGCCAAAAAATTCAAGCAAAGATCCCTCCACATGTAGCAATCAATACAAGATTTGTTGGTTGTTGGTTTAGAATAGATAAAAGAAGATAATGAGAGTAATAGTAAAACAAATTGCAAGATGGAGAAGAGATAAAAATGAAGGACCATGCAAATAGGGGGAGTTACAAGAAAAGCTACAACAAAAGAAAAGAAAGCACAATCTCATGGGGAATAGTCTCAAGGTGAAACATAAGTCAAGGGGGAGCAGTCCCAAGGTGAAACATAAGTCAAGGGGGAGAAACCCCTTGCCAATGATGAGGTGTTGTAGGCAGATAGGTAACTGTAGACAAGAAATGAGGTACATACACAGGGATAAGAATAATATGAGGGGGAGAATCCCTTTTCCACTGATGTTAAAAGGGGGGAAATTGCAGACCAAGGGGGTATCTACAAATTTTTTGAATTGTCTAAAGGTTGTCATTAATGACAAAGGAGGATATTGTTGGAAATATTGTTGTCATTGATGTCAACGAAAGCAAAGATTATTGTCATCAATTTCAAAGATTTGTTGATACTACATATGTCCAAGATGAAGATGACCCTAATAGGACACCCCAATAAAGATAAAAGATGATCCTCACATGATGCCCAAGTGAAGATATTTATGTGCCCCCATTTCAAAGACAAATGATGATATTGATGTACACCTCACTTTACCACTTGTGGAGGCAAGAAAACCAAAGGAATATAAATATTGTTGGAAATATTGTGTCATTGATGCCCTCTTTGAATACTCAATTTTTGAAAGCAAGTTTACTCTAGATGCCTGTATCAAATTGGAGTATAGGTTACATGGCTGGAAATATGATTCAGATACCTTTCCAATGGTATTCACAAATCTCTCTAACTCCGCTCTCTAACTCCATAGGAATAAGGAAATATGAAAGGGTTTGTAAAGTCAAACAAATTAAAATTTTGGTAATCCTTGCAACTATATTAAATAATGTTATGTCACACTAAAAAGTGATTTAAGAATAGTATAAATAAGAGAAGCACTTCCTCATTTTTTCACCCACTCATCTAAGACACAAAGATATTATAGGAAAAGTTCACCATGGAAAAGGGCTGCAGCAATTGAAGAAGGGGATGAAAAAAGATTGAGTATCATTCCAAAAGGGGATATTTTCAGGTCATCTTAGCATTTTTGCTACAGCTTTTGCTTTTGTATGTTTCAGATTGTGACACTTGGAGGCTATGTAGAGACAATTTTGAAGAACCTTGGGTACAATTTTCATATGTTGGTTCGTTGTATTTGAGGAGATAAGACCTCAAGACGTTGGGGTTTCTAAATGATCCTGGAATCATATTTAAGCAGGTCAGTTTGGAATTTTAAATATAACTTTTGTTCTAAGAAGATTCAGTCAATGACCCTTGGGGGATATGAAGTAGAGTTCTTGACTAACCTGTGGTACAAGTTTCATATTTTGTTTCACTATATTTCTAGAGAGACCACCTTTGGAATTCATGTTTTTGAATTATCTTGAAATCGAATTTAAACAAGTTAGTTTGTCATTTTCAGTATAAGTTTTGCTCTAGAAATATTCAAATAGTGATCCTTTGAGGAGACGAAGTGAATATATTGAACCACCTGTGGTACAAATTTTAGATATTGGTTCACTATATTTTTTGAGGTATGCCCTCTGGAAGTAATAGTTTTTGTATAGTATGAAGTAGATTAAAGGAAGATTATGAAGAAGATCAAAGGAAAATTATTAAGCAAATCAATTATTATGGAGATGATATTAGTTTGATTATGTAGCAAATTGAAATTGATTATGAAGTTATCTTTGAGGTGATTATGTAAGTAGCCTTATACTTGATTCTTTAGTAGGTTGGTGCCTACATATCACCGAGTTGGTGCTTAGTTGAGGAGATTAGTGTCTCCATTAGGTTGGTGCTTACATATTGTTGGGATGGTGCTTAGTTGAGGGAATTGGTGTTTGCAATAGGTTGGTGCCTACAAACATTTAACAGTAGTTTGGTGCCTACATATTATGAAGATAATATTTTGTAGTTTTCTCTTGAAAGGGTTTCCACGTTAAATTATGTGCATTGTGTTTTGAGTTGATGTGTATTTAAAGGGAGAAAAAGTGTCTTATATTGATTCACCCCCCCTCTCAGTATAAGAATAAGTTCAACAATAGCCTCGAGCATGATTCCTCACAACATTGTGAATAAAGAGAATGCCAATGATGTTTCATGCATTAGGAATTAATCCACCCATGTGAATATATTTGACTAGTCAAGAGTATAGAGATGGGAAAATTAAAGGAGGATTATGGAAATCAAGGACAATTTTGGATTCGATGAAGATGATGGGGAAGAGGAGGATGACAAATAAGTGAAAAAAATCATTCGGGTGTTCATGGATTTAAATAGGATAAAAATTGAGTTACAAGCATATGGATTCACCAAGTCTCAAGGTAACCATAAGGCAAGGTCTCTTTAATAGGAAATTTTATATTTAGCAAGAGTTGGGATTTAATAGAAAAACATTGCATTACTTTTATTAGTTCCCAAAGGTAGGATCATCAACTGCGTAACACGTTGAGAAGGATGCTACCGAGGCTTACAACATAAGTGAATACAACATTTTCCCTACATTGAAATATAATATATGTAGTGCATATATTAGTCATAATTGTTATAATTTTTACATACAAGCAATTATGTTAGACCTTCGTTCATTTAACACGTCACATCATAGTAATTGCATGCATAAGGATCGGTGAAATAAAGACATCAACAATAGACACAAAGACATAAATATTTATCCCGGGAAAACCCTCTCACGGGAAAAACCTACCAGAACTTCTCAGTATAGATTTGTCAACCAAGTAGAATGTCATAGTGTTAGCAAGAAGCTTAGAGTTCTCATACAGAAAGATAGAGGAACTCTAGACAAACCCTATGTCAAGAAATAAATGCCTTCCAAGTCTTATATTGTAATGTCCCCTGGGGATATCAATGGGTCTAAAGGACATATCATTATCTCTCTAAGGATAATTAGATCATTTTAGCATAATGGATTAGTTAAACAAAAATTAAAATTTATTTTTCCATATTTGTTTCATGCCAAAGTCTCTTTAATTACAAATAAATTAAAATAAATTCAGTAATTATTCAAATGTGTGATCCAAGGGCTAGGAAGGATTACTCACACCTTCTAGCAACATCACATATCCATTCCAATCCAATTCAGACATAAATTCCACATCTAAAGGCCATTTACTCTTAATCATGATTAACTAGTAATTAGTGTTCTGATTGTGATACTTAACGACACGTAGCGCACAATTGATGGTACTGATTATAATTTCATTTGTTTATCACTTAACTACTTTTTACCAAGTCCAATAGCTAATTAACACCTAATAACATGTAAATCAAGCCTAATTACCATTTCCTGATTAATTAAACACAATAATTATGAAAATGATTCCACAAGAACTAGTTAACTAGTCGTTCAATATTAACAACTAGTCTTGTCCAAATACAACATGTAACCATGCCAATGAAGCAAAAAAATGAACCTATAGAAATTATACACATATTTAAGCATGCATGTACAGAAAAATAAAGTACTTTTGCATATCTTATCCGAGTACATAAACCAAGGATATTTCAAGTTCAATCAATACAACTAGTTAATAAACACTGCCATGAATTGAATCAAACCAATCGTACCAAGCTCTGAGGCACACGGAGGCGAGGGTACATATATGGAAAATAAAATTCTACAGCACAAGTAAAGCACAATAACAGAGCATATGGACGTAGATTCATCTTTTACCATAAACAGAGATTTGAATCCAAAAACTATTTGCCAATTTCACTGCAATGTACCTAGTTTCCAATTGAAATTTTCAATTTCCAAATAAAGATAAATATATGAATATTGTAGCTCATGGAGAGAGTATAAGGGATCACTTAGAGTCATTTGGATGTATCTTTCCACCCATTTACATTCCATTAAACAATCCACAAAACAAGTTAATTATACTCATCTGAATTGACTAGTAATTCTAGGAATCACTAGAATAATTAAATCCACAGCTCATAGAATAATTCAAATGCAATTACAACTCTAAATAACATGGTTTATCAAACATAATATAGGTATATCTGATTATAACATTTTGTCAAACACTTCATATTCAAAGTCACAAATCTACTAAAAACAAATCCATTGAAGGAGCTAGAAATTGGAAATTGATCTAGAATTTCGGTAGACATTTTCCCAAAACTACCAAAAAGATTTCTCCTCACATTATCACACAAATTTCCACATTATTTATCATACATAAGCATAAAAGTAACACTCGGGCATTTTTACAAACACTTCATTTGATGATTCTCCAAACTATGCCAAACAATCCGATCGAAGAACTAGTTTTCGAATAAAAGGTAGAAGCATCAAAGGGAAGTGTCTTAAACCATTCCGAGGATAAAAATACACAATATATAATGAATACGGACAGAGATATCAGTTATGTAGTAGAGGTACCAAATAATTGTTTCCTCAAACAATTTGTGCATAAAATCCTAAAAACTAGTTTCCAATTCCTTCACAAAATTTACATGCATAAATAGATTGAATTCCATGAGAAATTTATTCCATGAATAACTCATATGTTTCATCAAACATTTCATGTGAATCCATAAATAAATCAAATCAAAGCCAAGTAAATTAAATAAACATGAGAGAAATTACTTATCTTATCAATGCGCAACTGGCATCATCCAGACCACATTCCACCCAGCCTTTGGAACTGCCAAGCCAGATCTCACTTTAACAGGCCGCCCCCGAGATGAGGCCACATATACACTATAGAGGTGCACTGAAGAATAGCTCAAGTATCAGCTTGAGAATCCAAAACTCTATTCCTCACCACATACTTCCTCTTCCACCCCACTACTAGGTGCAATGGTACCCTATGCCATCGAGATATCACCATTCACCATCAGGATTTATGTGTAGGTCTAGGACAAATCCAAGTAGTGGAAACAGAGGAACATCAAAGGTATGAACAACCATAATCAACAACCATCCAAAAGAACCATGAAAAATAACCCCCCAAACCAAGGATATCAAACATGTATTTATAGAACAAAGAAGGTAATTATAACTCAATGGGGTCAAATCAAACCAAGGTAAGCCAACTTGAGTCAATACAAGGGGGGTAATCCAACCACAAGAGGTTAACTATAATCCAACCCCAGGAATTCGAATTTCAAGGAGAATGACTCCAAGCCACTCCACCCAACTCAAATTCATGTGTGGACACATCATCCATGAAGAGGAATCAAAATTAGTGAGGTGAGGTGTCACACAAGCCAAGGCATCTTCCCAAAATAGAGAAGGGGGTTTACACAAGGATTTACACAAGATTTACACAAGTATTTACACAATGAGTTACATAAGTATTTACACAAATTTTGAGGTGTTAAGGCTAAAAATAGCCAGCGAGGGAACACTTGTGCATATGGGAGTTACAAAACCAAGTGTTACCTACACAAAGGAGTTACAAAACCACCAAAGGGGATCAATCAACAAGTGGAACCCACCCAAACACCAAGGAGACTCACTAAATCATGAATTAGGCTCAATAATACCAACATAGGCTAAAATGATTAAAAGTTGGATCTGTTGTACAATGTTTGGGTGATCATCAACTAATAAAGCCACAAAAACATAAATATGGACCAAGATCGACCAAACAAGTTCTAAAGTGCTAGAAATGTCCCCATTCCCCCTCACATTGTGGATCTAGTCCTCCCATACTCTTTTAGTTCTCCCTGATGTGCCAATTGTTTTCATTACTTAATTATTTACAAAATAATAATAATGTCTCTAGGTCCTTAAAGGCCCTTTTTCTGGCACCCTGTGCCACAATAATAAACAATTACAAATGACATATGTATGGTGCTTAACACACGGGGTATTACATATACAACCCAAAACAATCTTCTTCTTAGCTAGAGCGAACATCTTCACTGAACTTCCTTGTTGCGAGTGTGTTGCCCAAATGAGGAGGGAGACCCCTCTATTTATACTCATATTATGGGTGAATTTTCCTTATGGGGCCGACTTGTATTTTTGTGAGGATAAAATACAATATCATTGATTCACCCAGTAGCTGGCATTATTTGTCGGAGTCGAACGGTGCCAACATCAACTTCTACAAGTTTTGCACCTCGACACGACTTCGACAGGTTCAATATCAACTTCGACAAGTTTCACACCTCGATAGGTTCAATATTGACTTCGACATATTCAACACCTCAACATGCATCGTCGACATCGGCGACCGACGAACTACGAAAAATTGTCTTTATGTCTTCTAGTCATCTACAATAGTTGAACTTTTGGAACTATTCCAACTTATCTTGTAACAGAAAATAACGGGAAGACAACCCAAGCATTCTCAAAACTCTATTTAAGCATGTACATTATTGTAATATACAACAGTAATGAAGTACCAGAGATTGGTTCAAATTCTTGAATATTGTGTGTGTGTGTGTGTGTGTATGTTTCTGTGTGTAGTGTATTTCGTACTTTGTTTATTATTAATATGTTTATGCCATAATAGTACTCAATTCATACAATCTAACTGTTGTCCCCGTCACGCACTTGGGCGTGGTCGAATCTTTGGTATCAGAGCTTGTTTGTGCTTAAGTTGTTTGTAGAAACTTATATCGAGGTTAGCTCACTTATGTATGTTCAAACACGCTTGCAAACTCAACAATCCAATCAACGCTACCTTCGAATTCAAAGTATCTATCTACTCGCACCACTAGACCGAATATTGCCCAGAGAAATAGACAATAGACATGTAACTGAAGAGATAGAGCAACTCATAGAGTAAACACTGTCTCGACAATGAACCGAAATGTTCACCCAGTTTAATGAGATTCTCACGCGATTCGCCTCGACATTAGGAGGATTCTCAACAAGATCCAACTCCAACATAATCAATTAATTCAAGGTTCAAATGAACTTGGACATACCGAATCTAGAAGGAAAGATTGATGCGGAATCCGTAGACAATTGGGTACAACAACTGGAATCCTATTACTCTATGAACCAACTCTTAGAAGCTTGAAAGATCACCATTGGATCCTTAAATATGTCGACATATTTGTATTGTTGGTGGGAGAACCTATCGACAAAGATGGAGAAAGACAGAGACCCCATAGATACATGGGAGAAATTTGTCGAGTATGTTCGGAAGGAGTTCTACATGCCCAAGTACATTGTACAACAGTATAATAAGTGGCAACAACTATGGGAATGGAAAAACTAGTCCGTGCCGAGTTACACCGATGATTTCTATCAACTAATGGTTAGACTTGGCATTCAAGAAGAATAGAAAATGATTGTTTTGAAGTACATCAACAGATTTTCCCCATACATTCAAAAAGATATGGAGTTTATGGCTGTCAGTACGCTTGTAGATGCATTTCACTATGCTAGTAAGATTGAATCCAAACAGAAAGGCATAGCACGCTTCTTGACTAAGGCGATGGGACAAACATCCGACAATATGTCACCAGCTAACTCCAACAAGTCAAGACACCCTTCCTATCTGACCCCGCCAAATCAATACCATGGCAAAAATCACTCTCGAAAAGACAAGAGGGAACATAGCAAACAACCCCCTATCGACAAATGGTGTGATTACCACAATTCATCATGGCATGATACGTTTGAATGCAAGGCTCATAAGACATTTTTGGAAAAAAATTCTACCTCCAACTTGTCCAAAAAAACCCTGGTAGAATCTGACCCATAATAATTGACCCTTTTGACATCGACATCGACCACTCCAACGGCCTCGACTACCGTCGACGAGGAGGAACGAGAGCACCTGTTCCATACATAGATATGGGTTCAAAACAATCGATTGCATTTGATTGTGGATAGTGGCAGCCATAAGAACTTTGTTTCTGAATATCTTGTGAAGAAACTAGGTCTTGTCACCACTCCACATCCTTAGCCTTATAATATCGTTTGGATGAAGGATGGACAGGAACTAAGGATCACCCTACAGTGCAAACTTTCCTACTTCATTAATCCTTTTGAAGATGAAGTGCTCTATGATGTGGCACTGTTTTCCGTATCCAACGCCTTATTTGGGAAACCTTACTTATGGAACCGACATGGGATTCATCAGTCACGGCATCAGAAGGTGATTGTCAAAATGTGGAACCAATGGTATTGTATACCAGAGAGTCGACCTACACCAACGGTTGCTATGATATATGCTAAATAGACAAAGAAGCTCATCAACCATGCTCAAAGATTCACATTAATCATGATCAAGCCTCAGCATCCCAGGAAGACTACAACAACTATTCGACTCACCGACTGGTGCAACTCCTGACAACAACAACAGATCGACAATATTCTTGATGAATACCGAAACATATTTCAAGAGCCAAGCGGAGTACTTCTACATTTCCAGGTAAAACACTCCATTGAATTTGTTCTTGGTTCTTCATTACCTAATGCATTTGTTTATAGAAGATCCATTATCGATAATGTAGAGATTCACAAACATGTTCAAGATTTGATAAAAAGAGGTCAAATCCAACCCAACCCCTCTCCTTGTGGAAGTCGATTCATCCTCGTTCCAAAGAAAGATGGACTTAACGCATGTGCATCGACTACAGGTCCCTCAATGAGATTTTGGTAAAGAATAGATACCCTCTGCCAAGGATAGACGAACTAATTAACTGCCTGAAAGGTGCTAAATTCTTTACTAAGCTCGACCTCAAATCAGAATATCATCAAATTTTTATCGAGCCCACCGATGTATGGAAAACTACTTTCAAAACTAAAGAATGATTGATTGAATGTTTAGTCATGCCTTTTGGCTTAACCAATGCACCTGTGACCTTCGTTCGATATATGGATGACATTCTTTGACCTTTTATCAGAAAGTGTGTCATTGCATACCTGGTAGATATCTTAATTTTTAGTCGATCATGGGAAGACCATGTCCGATAATTTAAACAAGTCCTCAATACTCTTCGACAACATTGACTCTATTTGAACATGAAGAAATGTTCATTTGCAATGAACAACATCAAATATTTAGGGTATGCAATTGATTATGAAGGCATTCACGTCGATCCAGACAAAGTACAAATCCTTAAATAGTGGCTCACTGCCTCAAAACATTCATGAACTAATAATTTTACTTGGTTTGGTGAATTTTTATCGATGATTCATACTCAAATTCAGTCACATAGCATGGCCTATGAATCGGTTGACAAAGGGAAATGAGAAAATTGTCTTCAAATGGACATCGACACAACAACAGGCTTGTGAGAAACTCAAACACAAGCTCTGTACTACACTAATACTTGTGTTACATTATTTGCGTCGGTATTTTGAGATTGAGACGAACGCATCAGACTACACCTTGGGAATAATGATCACTCTGTCTGGTCACCAAGTCGCTTTTCATTCCAAAACTTTTAAGGACGTCGCCAGAAAGTATTTAACATATGAAAAGGAATTGTATGCCACTGTACAAGCCCTCAAGCAATGGAGACATTACATTCTTGGAAAGGAGACAGTCATTATTACCAACCACAATCATTTACAGTTCATCCCTTCCTAATCGATGTTACACACAACTCGACTACTAAAGTGGATTAATTACCTAGAACAATTCCAGTTGGTAATTAAGTATCAAAAAGGTAAATTCAATGTCGCAACCGATTGTCTAAGTCAACCACCCATTACTCTCTTGTTTATAGTGATGAGTATGCAGGGATACGAGACCACTACTTTGCCTCAATTGTATTCGGTAGATTGTGACTTTTCTGCAATTTATCAACAACTTCAAACCGACCGACCGTCCACTACTGACTATTTCCTAAAAGACACCTTGTTATACAAGCTTGGACAACCTTGTGTACCAACAGGTGATCACCAACATAATCTCATTTTGGACGCACACTATAACAAGACTACATGACACTTTGGAGTAGCGAAGACCCTTTCCATCCTCCAAAAGTATTTTTATTGGCCTTCACTTGAGTCTGACGTCAATGGGTACATTCAATCATGTGTGGTTTTTTCCATTTCTAAACAGTTGAATCGACGACAAGGATTGTGCACGCCCTTGTTGGTTCCTAGTCGACCATGGGAATCTATTTCTATGGACTACTTGACAGGGTATCCTACTACCAAACATTAGCATGATGCGATCTTAGTGGTAGTCGACAGATTTTCCAAGATGGCCATTCTCATTCCATGCAAGAAGATTATGACAACACATAATACTGCTCAACTCTTATTCGAACAAGTCTGGAAACACTATGTCTTACTGATGACCATCATTTCCGACAGAGATGCCCAAATTTTTTAGCATCTTTTGGAAGACTCTCTGACAACAGATCAATACACGACTCTTGTTATCAACAACTTTCCATCCTCAAATAGGTAGACATACGTAAGTTGTGAATCACTTGGTAGTACAACTTCTCTACATGTACAACCACAATCATCATCGGACATGGGATGAAATTCTCCCATATATACAACACAGTTACAATCGTGCTCAGCATAGCTCTACAGGAAAGAGTCCATTTGAGATCTGTTATGGATTTCAACCCTCAGTGCCCATTGACTTGATTAGTTCATCAACAAAGTCAAACGAGACTGACTCTGATCGACGAGATGTTGAAAAAACATTGAAATTTCGAGATCAAATCTACAACATCCAGAAACAAGCACAATAAATGTTGCAACGAGCTAATGCGAAATCTAAGGTCCAACACAATAAGCATTGTATCCCTCATTCATTTCAAATTGGGGATCAGGTCTAGTTGCATATCAACAAGGAACGCTTCACTGGTCCATATAGGAAGTTGAAGCCTTTGCGATATGGTCTGTACATTATTGTTAAGGAAATTGGAGAACATGCTTTCCAACTCAACATTCCTTCATGCCTGAGTCTGCATCCAGTATTTAATGTGGACCTACTTCGACCATACCATGCACCACTGTTGGAATAAAACAACTTGCAAACAACAAAACCCGAATAAATCCATCCGGATGTTCAGGAACCTCTTCCTTGTGACACCGTTGTGGGACAACAAATATTCCATACAAGGATGAACACAATTCCATTATTTCAGGTGGCTAAATCTGGATAGCTCCCAGCACAAGGAAAATGGTACTCTGTTACTGAACTAACCAACATTTTCCTCATTTATACGAGCAAACAATGGGGACCATTGTTTCTTAAGGAAGGAGGTATGATCCACCCAGCAGTTGGCATTATTTGTTGAATACAACGGGTTCCAACATCGACTTTGACAAGTTCCGCACCTCGACATGAATTTGATAGGTTCAGTATTGACTTCGACAGATTCAATACCATGACATGCATCATCGACACCAGCGACTGACGAACTACGATAAATTGTTTTTATGTCATCGAGTTGTCTGTAACGGTTGAACCTCTGAAATCATTCCAACTTCTCTTGTAACTGAACGTAACAGGAAGACAACCCAAGCATTCTCAACACTTTATTTAAAAATGTACATTATTGTTATATACAACAGTATTGAAGTATACAAGATTGGTTCAAAATCTTGAATATTGTATATGTGTGTGTGTATGTTTCATCTTGTCCAATTTGATTCTTTACAAGCATTGCCCGATTAGATATGAAGAGAGGGGGTTTTTACAA
The DNA here is from genome assembly GCA_001517045.1 of Pseudotsuga menziesii. Classification (NCBI taxonomy): domain Eukaryota; kingdom Viridiplantae; phylum Streptophyta; class Pinopsida; order Pinales; family Pinaceae; genus Pseudotsuga; species Pseudotsuga menziesii. The sequence continues at coordinate 247,541 of LPNX011046105.1, read as the reverse complement.
CCTTACAATTTTATGATTTTTACAATCTTTTGATTAGATAATCTCTGCGCTGAGAGGCGCTTTACAACCCAATATGTGGAATATCTTGTAACGTTACATAAGGTTATGTAACATTACAAGACTAACAAAATAATAAAAATAAAAATTTTAATTATCCGCCAAAATAAATGTTGGCCCAAAAAAAACCTAATATGAGGGAGATCTTGTAACGTTTATTACTAACAAAATAATAAAAAATAAAAAATTTAATTATCGCCATGTCGGTAGAAAAACAACCTAATATGGAGGAGATGTTGTAATATTCCTACCTAACAAAACAATAAAAAAAGTAAAAATTTAATTATCCGCAAAAACAAATGTGTGTAAAAAAAAACAATATGGGGGAGATGTTGTAATGTTCCTACCTAACAAAATAAAAAAAAATAAAAAATTGAATTATTTGCAAAAAAAATGTTCGCCAAGCCAACACAGTTGGGTTTATCAGGATGCAGGGTAAAACATTCCAACAGATGGGTTTCACAGGCGACTCAGCCAAGCCATCTCACAGTTGGGTGTCACAGACTGAACTGACTAAAGCCAACATTCACCTTTAAAAACCAGTCAAGCCAACAGATTTCTTTATCAGACTGTACACAGTCAATCCATCTCACTATTGGGTTTATCGGGCTACCTATCCAAGCCAACATTCACAATTGGGTTTATCAGACTAGCCAGCCAAAGGTTACTCACCAGGTCAAACACAACAAGACACAGCCAAGCCAACATATGGGTTTATCAGGCTACCAGCCAAGCCATCTTTCTCGTTGGGTTTATCAAGCTTCCAAAGCAATGGGTAGGAAGAACTGCTAAGCTAGTGAGCTCATCTTCATAGCTAAGAACACCTTCACAAAACCAATCTGGCCTGGCTTCCCAACTGCCTACACACCCAACACAAGGAAGTGTCCCCTTCTCTGTTCCACAGTCCCTCAGGCTAGCCCTTCCCTTCCAGTACTCTTCAGGATGTGCATAGCAGGTTTACCAGCCACTCTTATCTTATCGGAGGTTCCACACTAGGTTTATCAAGCATGTTCTACGTCTCTCCCATTCCTAAGTCTTGTACATAGCTCAGACCCGAACCAGGGTGCACAACACAACAACCACAGGGAGACTCCACAACACCGACTTTACTCTGGAACACGAGTAACAGGGTCTTACACACTCTGTAGTCTAAGACAACGCTGCAACACAACAATCACAGTCCTTCCAAGGGAAAAACTACTCACAAAACGCTGAGGATATACACAGGTAGAGCTCTGATGTTATCACAATATCACTAAACACTCGTAGAACGCGAAGGATACACATAGGAAGAGCTCCACTGCTACCACAATGTCACTCCGCGAAATGAAGATGGTGGTGAATGATCACCCTAAATTCGAACGTTTCGTCGTTCTCAAAACGTTAACGCGTGGGTCAAAAGTGGCATACGGTTCTGGTGTTTTCTTGTCCATGCAAGCAAAACACGACTTTCCAAAACCGGGTGCTCTACCCAATTCAAAATCGCCCATACTCTTACCCTTCCAAGAAATAACTATCTCAACCACCTTATGGCAGAATAAATGGTTGGGAAGAGAAGACAAGAAAGAGGCTAGTTGACAGTTCTGATGGGTTCTCCCCATGACACATGGCTTTTCCCCAAACTGGCTCAAGGTTAACATTCCCACCCCCTTATCCTTAGGAAAATCATGCCCCCATCTCATTATTTGTTGCATTGACATAGATGGCTGTGAGTTTTTCATTAATTTGCATATTTACATGATGTTTACAAACGCGCTTGACTTAGCACAGAAACCATAGGCATCAACCATGATCGCCTATATACCATGCATTAATCAATGATAGGGCCTTGACCTTGAGCTCCTTGTCATGATTCGATATAATATTTACATCATATACATTAATGCAATGGGGCCAAAACCGGGGTGTTACATTCCCCTCCCCCTTCAATAGCACTGTCTTCAGTGCTTACAAAATTGAACAAAATGCTACACTGGCATCGCCTCAGTGCTTCGCAGATTTGGATAAAAATGGATGTGCCAATCACATGGCATCCTCCAACTCCCATGTAGCCTCTTCAGAACCGTAGTGCTCCCACTGCATCTTTACCTGTCCTATGGCTCGGTTCCGGAGCATGGTGACCTTCCTGTTGAGGATGCGCATTGGCTCGATTCGAAATTCTCCCTCGGGTTCCACCTGGATCACATCCCAATTTATCACATGGTTAGGGTCATGTATATATTTCTTAAGCAAAAAAACATGAAAAACATTATGAGCCCTAGTGCTAGCAGGCAATGCAATTCTATATGCAACTGGCCCTATTCTTTCAAGCACTTGGAACGACCCATAGTATCTGGGTGATAGCTTGGCGCAACTCCCAAGCTTCAGGGAACTCTTCTTTGCCCTCACTTTGAGGTAAACATGATCCCCAATACTGAACTCTCTGTTCACCCTATGCTTATCAGCATAGCTTTTCTGTCTGTCCTGGGCTGCCTTCATATTCTTCCTAATCTTTACAACCTCCTGCTCCATCTCCTTGAGCAATTTTGGACCAATCACAACTCTGTTCACTGGATTATCCCAAGTCACTGGTGTCCTACACCTCCTGCCATACAAAGCTTCATATGGACTCATCCCTAAGGATTCTTGTTGTCCATTGTTATAAGCAAACTCTACCAAGTGTAAGTAATCTTCCCACTTTGTTGGTTTATCCATCACGTACATGCGAAGCATGTCTTCAAGCACTTGATTTACACTCTCTGTCTGCCCATCAGTCTAAGGATGGTAAGCAGTGCTGAAGTTCATATTTGTACCCAAATCCGCAAACAACCCCTTCCAAAAATTGGAAGTGAACTTGACATCTCTATCAGGGACTATTGCCTTTGGCAATCCATGCAATTTGAAAATCTCCTTCATGGAGATCTTTGCAATGTCATCATTCTTATGCGTAGACTTTACCGGTATAAAATGTGTTGCCTTTGTCAAACTTGTCCACCACAACCATGATGGAATCATGCTGTCTCCAATTCATTGGCAATCTTGTAATGAAATCCATGGAAATAACTTCCCATTTCCATTCGGGAACTAGCAAAGGCTGTAACAAACCCGCTGGGTGTTGATGCTCAACCTTCACCTGCTGACATTTCACGCACCTGGAAATGTATTCAGCCATGTCCTTTTTCATTCGTGGCCAAAAGTACTACTTTCTAGCCGTAGCAATTGTCTTTTGATATCTTGGGTGACCAGAATATGGAGCTTGATGGATCTCGTCCATAACAACTCTCCTCAAATCTGCTACATTTGGAATGTAAATTCAGTTCTTGTAAGTAAGAAGTTCATCTTCTTCCAAGTTATATCCCTCATACCTCTTTTCAAGGCTTTGATGCTGCAATTTGTCCTTAACCTGCACATATAATTCATCTTCACCAACATGATTAACAATCTGTTGCCTCAACTCTGATTAGAAAACACTAACGGATGCCACGTGCATTTCCTGCACCTTCCTGCTGAGCGCATCAACTACCTTATTCTCTTTCCCCTTTATGTGCTTGATCTTAAAATCAAACTCACATAAAAACTCCAGCCGTTTGGATTGCCTAGCATTCAGAGTAGGCCGATCAAACAAATATTTCAGACCACAATGGTCTGTCCTTAGCTCAAATCTCCTTCCCATCAAGTAATGCCTCCACATCTTGAGAGCGTGTACTATGGCTACGAGTTCCAGATCATGAGTAGCATAGTTCTTCTCATGTTCCTTCAACTTTTTGGACTCATAACATATCACGTGGTTGTCTTGCATAAGGACTCCTCCAAGCCCTTGACCACATGCATCAGTACACACCACAAAATCTTTTATTGGGTTTGCAACTTTCAAAATCGGTGCACTGGTGAGAAGATTCTTCAATCGCTGGAAGCTTTCTTCACACCTCACTATCCATTCAAACTTTATGCCCTTCTTTTGCAAAGAAGTAATGGCATGTGCAACCTTGGAGAATCCTTCAATGAATCTCATGTAGTATCCTGCAAGTTGTATAAAAGATCTCACATCTGTCACATTTCTTGGAGTAGGAAAATTCATAATGGCTTCAATCTTGTCAGGGTCCATAGATATACCCTCTTCTGAGATAATGTGACCCAAGTATTGGATTCTATCTCTATAAAAGTCACACTTGCTCAACTTTGCATACAACCGATGCTCCCTAAGCAATTGTAATGTCAATCTCAAATGCTCTTCATGTTCTTCCTCATTCTTGGAGTAAACAAGAATGTCATCAAGGAAAACAAGAACAAAGTTGGCCAAATATCTGCTGAAGACACTATTCATAAGGCACATAAATGTAGCTGGTGCATTTGTGAGACCAAATGGTACCACTACAAACTCATAATGTCCATACCTTGTTATGAAGGTTGTCTTGTGAATGTTTTCATCCTTGATTCTCACCTGATGGTAACCCGACATCAGGTCAATCTTGATAAAACACCTTTGCTCCTCTCATTTGGTCAAAGAGGTCATCAATCCTAGGCAAATGGTACTTATTATTTATTGTGACTTTGTTGAACTATCTGTAATCAATACACAATCTGAGTGTACCATCTTTCTTCTTTACAAACAAAATTGGTGCTCCCCAAGGGGACACACTCGGCCTGATATGCTTTTTCTCCAACAGCTCTTGCAGCTGCATCTTCAGCTCTAACATTTCCGGCATACTCATTTTGTAGGGTGTCTTGGACACTGGTGTTGATCCTGGCACAAGTTCAATTGTGAAATCAATGCCCCTCTTTGGAGGAAGCCCTGGAATCTCATCACGAAACATGTCCTTAAATTCCTGCAACACATGAAAGTCCTCCAACCTCAGAGTTTCATTCTCTGTTGCCTCCAAAATATGAGCTACATACAACTGGAAACCTTTCCTACAGAACTTGACACTTCTCTACCACTTCACTAACCTTTCTCTTAGTTTCCGTGGCTAGCTGAACTAACCACGATTTGATATGCCTCACTTTCTTAAAAGCACAAATATCCACTACTCTAGGAGCAATGTAACTGTGGGTAAAACTAAGGTCAATCAAAATAGAAACAAATTGCTCAATAATCTTACCTGCAACTTCAACCATAGTTGACTGGTTATCCGCCTGGTGATCCTCCAGCGCTGCGTAAATCCTAGGGATAACCCTCGCTACTTGATCCACTGTTTCTGCCTCTTGAAGGTTGTAAGCTGGCCTTGCACTCTCATTCTTGAGTGGGCAATTCCTACGCATGTGGGGTCCTCCACATATCCTACATTGGAGTGGTTCTCTGATCTGCTGTGGATCTCTTGGATTTTCTCCCACCACTCTAGCTGGCTGCTTTTCCACTTGGAATGGCTGCTTATGCTAATTTCTGAAGCTAGAAGGTTTAAAACCTTTCTTCCTTTGGTCGGACTTCTCATTCTTCTTGTCCTTCCAAGTCTTCTGATAGTCAAGTTTGCCTCTGCTTTGCTCATAGCAATATTGAGCTTTCCTTATTGTTTCTTCCAGAGTTCTAGGATCATAAAACTCAATTTTGTCTTTGTAATACTAAGGCAATCCACTCATGAAACACTGGATTTTCACCTTCTCATCCTTGATATACCTGACATATCTCAACAATTCTAGGAACCTGTTCGCATACTCTTCCATGGTCTGCTGCCCCAATCTCAGCTCATGGAATTCTTTAATCTTGTCATCATAGTACCTGTCAGAGAGGTATTTCTGCTTGAAGTACTTCTGGAACTGTTTCCACACAATTTTCCTTTCATTCATATTCTTCACTTACCTGCAGTGCTCCCACCATATGGATGCCCTGTTAGTCAAATTGAAGATGGCTACTCTAGCCTTCATATTTCCTGAATAGTCCTGGACTTGGAAATACTTCCTCATCCCAAGAAGCTAAGCATTAGCTTCTTGACCATTCTTTGTCTCACCATTGAAGGTAGGTGGCCTTGCCTTCTTAAACTCATCTCGTGAGTTGTTCCTGTAATGTCTCCTTCTCGTTTCCCCATGAGACAAAGAGCTAGAATCCTTAGAGGATCCTTTGGATTCAGATGACTCACTATGAGACCTCTTCCTTCTTATGGCACTACTCTTACTACCTTCTGGATTTTCTGGACGTCGTCTCGAGCTCGTCCGTCGCTGGATGTATGTCAAACTTTGCAACATGGCAGCATTCAGCTGATGCTACTCTTCTTGAGCTTTAATCAGGATTCTCATAGTGGATGCAATGTTCAGCGGCGTCTATTGAAATCTCCTTCCATTAGATTCTATATCATCATTTTCAGCTCGGACGTTTTCCCCCATAGTGCATTGCGCATGCTCGTAGGAATCCCGTGCCTCATATCTGTCTTAGGTTCTCATGGTTGAGCCAACAACCCACTTTTCCAAAATGTACTATGACTCTGCAAAATGTGTTATCAACACCATTTGTTAGATATACAGTAATGCAAAATCAAAACCATTTTACTTACTGTCACCTGACCTATCTAGGCCCAATGTTGTAACCAACAACTTTTTGAACTGATTTCTGGCCCATCCAGGCCCAATGCTACAACTCGCAGCTCTGATACCACAATGTAGTGTATTACAATTTGGTATCAGAGGGTACTCTTAACTGCTTTTCGGCACATCCAGGCCCAATGTTGCAACCCGCAGCTCTGATACCACAATGTCACATACCCATACCCCATTATCATGTGGAATTAAAATTTTCATCGAGAACCTTTAGAGTTCATCGAAACATAGGGCATGGTCGTGAACCACTTCTCGACATTTCCAACACTGTCATGCTCCCTCCCATCTTCCATTGATCAGTTCGACGATCTACAAGGAAAGATCTCAGAGGAGATCGGACGATGGGGAGAAAACACGACGAAAATCAACGATCCCAAACAATCCCACAGACTGGAACCAAATCAACGGTTCATAATCCACCCGCAAAAATCAATGGTGCGGAAAGCCCAAGTTGTGGGGTTGAAAAGTTACAAAAAGTTGCAATCTCACTTCCTGTAACCTACATCTCGCATCAGAAACAGATCAACAGTGGGGAATCATCTCGCGAAGAATTGAATTGCGAGATTGGGAATTATGGAAATCGTGACACCGCAATCCCGCATCCCGCAAGTTGCGGAAGGGAAATCTGCAAAATGACATTTCGTAAACCTGCAAATTTGCACAAAGGAGGATTTCTAGCAGGAAACGCAGCTTTTCCATTGAATTATTCGATCAATATGATCATTCAGGCCATTATCGATCTGGCCAATCTACCCTGCAACTTAGTACGAAATGCATTAATGGGAAAACATACATAGATTCCTATAATTGCAGTTATTCAAAGGAACAATGCATCAATTCAACACAGCAACATGTTCATCACACTCTATCAAACAATTTACAATACAAGAAATACAATTGCAGAGAATAACATAGACAAGAACACTTATCTTGAATAAAACTTGTCCCACAACCATCTATGTCGCTGCAACATTCCACCCAACCATAGGCTAGTGCGCTCATCAATATCTCAGCGACACTGCCACCCCCGAGCTGGGCATGATTTACTCAAGGAATAAGGGAACACTAGCAGACTCATACATAGCTAAGGTGCAATAACACTTAGCCAAGCCAACACAATTGGGTTTATCAAGCTGCAGGGTAAGACATTCCAACAGATGGGTTTCACAGGCCACTCAGCCAAGCCATCGCACAGTTGGGTATCACAGACTGAACATAGTCAAGCCAACATTCACCTTTAAGGACCAGTCAAGCCAACATATGGGGTTATCAGACTATACACAGTCAATCCATCTCACTGCTGGATTTATCAGGCTACCTAGCCAAGCCATCATTTACAGTTGGGATTATCGGACTGTCCAGCCAAAGGTTATTCACCACGTCAAACACAACAAGACACAACCAAGCCAACAAATGGGATTATCAGGCTACCAGCCAAGCCATCTTTCCCGTTGGGTTTATCAGGCTTCCAAGGAAATGGGCAGGAAGAACTGTTAAGCTAGTGAGCTCATCTACATAGCTAAGAACACCTTCACAAGACCTATATGTCCTGGCTTCCCCATTGCCTACACACCCAACATAAGGAAGTGTCCCCTTCTTTGTTCCACAGTCCCTCGGGCTACCCCTTCCCTTCTAGTGCTCTTCAAGATGTGCATAGCAGGTTTACCAGCCACTCTTATATTATCGTGAGGTTCCACACTAGGTTTATCAAGCACATTCTATGTCTCTCCTAGTCCTAATTCTTGTACATAGCTCTGACCCGAACCAGGGTGCACAATACAACAACCACAGGGAGACTCTGCAACACTGTCTTTACTCCAGAACACTAGTAACAGGGTCTCACACACTCTGTAGTCTAAGACAACGCTACAAGACAGCAATCACAGTCCTTCCAAGGGAAAAAAACACTCAGAACGTGAAGGATATACACAGGTAGAGCTCCGCTGCTAGCACAATGTCACTAAACACTCGCAAAACACGAAGGATGCACACAAGAAGAGCTCCGCTGCTACCAGAATGTCACTCCGAGAAACGAAGATGGTGGTGAATGATCACCCTGAATCCGAACGTTTCATCGTTCTCAAATCGTGAGAGTAAATCCAAAACGTGAACGCGTTGGTCAAAACTGGCATATGGTTCTGGTTTTTTCTTGTCCATGCAAGCAAAACACGACTTTCCAAAATTGGGTGCTCTGCCCAATTGGAAATTGCCCATACTCTTCCCCTTCCAAGCAATAACTACCTCAACCACCTTCTGGCAGATTAAATGGTTGGGAAGAGAAGACAAGAAAGAGGGTAGTTGACAGTTCTGATGGGTTCTCCCCATGACACATGGCTTTTCCCTAAACTGGCTCAAGGTTAATATTCTCACCCCCTTATCCTTAGGAAAATCATGCCCGTATCTCATTATTCGTTGCATTGACATAGCTGGCTGTGAGTTTTTCATTAATTTGCATATTTACATGATGTTTACAAACATGCTTGACTTAGCACATAAATCGTAGGCATCAACCATGATCGCCTATATACCAAGCATTAATCAATGACAAGGCCTTGACCTTGAGCTCCTTGTCATGATTCCATATAATATTTACATCATATGCATTAATGCAATGGGGTCAAAACCGGGGTGTTACTATCTACCTAATTTCTTCTCGACTCCACTACCAGGTGTAATGGTAGTCCCTTCACCTACTAGGTTCCTCGAGACATCACCATTCACCATTAGGACTTATTTGTAGTTCTAAGATGGATACAAGCAGTGGACATTGAGAAACTATACCAAGGTTGTCTAGGATTACAACAAACACAATGCAATATCATTGTTTCTTCAAGCACACACAGTTGGCACACATAATAGAGCATACATGGCTTCCTAAGCTCATTGGATTACCAACCTATTAACATGAATGACATGAACAACTAGCATGAGTTGTATAACAACAATTGCATTAATCCATCAATTACACGAGGATTAGGTTCTTAATGGTAGCAAACAAGGATTTATAGACCAAAATCCAACCCAAGTAGGCCAATTCGAGTTAGGAGAGAGGTAAGGAGTGTGGTTAGGTCCCACCCATTTGAATTCATGATCCTAACTCGAATTAGGGTATATGAGAGCCAAAGAGGGATATTTCATCCCTAAATTAGTAAGGAGTTACAAAATCCAAGTGTGGAGGCTAAAAAGGGCGCATCCACGAGAGAGAGAGGGACCCACACAATGATAATGAGCCTAGAAGCACAAAAAGGAGAAGTATATTCCCTCATCAATTAATTGTGTAAGAGAGGAAGCTAGAAAACAACTTGCAACCCCTAAAACTAGGAAGAGGGCTCATAAATGACCAAAAGCACAAAAATAGGAGAGAATATTTTCCAAGGAGGGCACATTCACCAAGTGGGGTCCACAAATCCTTCATGAGGGCACACTAGTAACTCCTTAGGCAAAACAATAAATGAGATTTGGTTCCAACTACTATAGTTTGGGTGACCAACATCTCTTAAAGTCACCAAAGTGCAAAATGAACTAGGACGAACAACATCCATCCAACAACCAATTTTAAAGAGCTAGGAATGTCCTCATCCCCCCTCACACTATGGAAACATGGCTTCCAATTCTCGTTTTTGGTTTCCATTGTGCTAATTTCTTTTATTAATTAATGATTTACAACAATAATAGTGTCTCTCTTCCCTCAAAGACCCTTGTCTTGGCACCTAGTGCCACAATAATAGACAATTAAAACATATTACATATGTTCAAGGTTTAATATACGGGGCATTACATTCCCCTCCCCCTTAAACAATGCATTTTCCTCAGTGCATGACACATACATGCTTTCACAAAATTTTCAAAAGGATCACAACCTTCATTTTTCAAGTATTCCTTCTCGGAACTCCTCTTTCAAAAAACCATCATACTTCCCACTACCACCTACTCCTCAGTCTGTCTCCGCAATCTATGGGATGTGACTCCCTTCACTTAACTTGTCCCTCAAGGTATCACCATCCCAACTTCAAGCTCCCCGTGCGAGAAGCAGGACTAGTAGAGTGGTCCCCAACGTAGAAGAAAGGGTCAATCTTCAATCCCCATTACAGGGTCTTCAAATATCAACAAAGATACATCCACCTGAAAATCATATTTCAATCAACCGTATGATTATCACCAGGTATACAAATATATGATACATGATATAAGGATATTCTTTAACAACTAAACCATGAACATAAAGATAACATAATTCAGTCACCACAACACATACAAAAAAAATAGCATGAATAACACATGAGAGAATACTTATCTCAAATTTGGGCAATTGTCTTCAACGGGACAATGTCCCTCCCGCAAGCAGATCACACTCAATATAGAAACTCTTGGAACTACATCCTCTGAGAACCATAATGCTTCCTACTAATACTTTCATTTCTATCTCCATTGCCTATGGCGTGTGACTCCCTTCACCTAACTCGTCCCTCGGGATATCACCAACCCTTTTCCTGGCTTCCTGTGCGAGAACCTAGACTAGTAAAGTGAACTCAATGAAGCAAGGACAACATCCACCATACTAACCTCTGCAAACAGATACTAGACTGCTCTCTTACGGAATCCAAGAACTGAGTCCCAACAACTAAACCATATTCTTCAACAAATATACTTCAAATACATATGCTTCTTCAACAAGGATGTTTTTCACATTTCATATAGACACGTGGTTAGCAATAAACATGGACACTATTCTACAAGATTCATAAAATACATCTTCAAGAAATAAATTATAATTAATCACATGAAATACTTCAAAGGCGCATGAAATAAATTCACAAGGTGAAATAAAATCCCTTTCACTCCAATTCACCTATGTATGTGATATACATCAAAGGTACATGAAATAAATTCCATTTCACTCTACTTCACCTATTACACACGAACTACATAAAAGGTACATGAAATAAATCCCATGAAATCACTAGATGAAATAAATTCAATTTCACTCTACTCCACCTATGGTACATGAAATCTATGAAAGGTACACGAAATGCATTAAGGTACTTCTTCAACAAAAATAATTGAAATTCATCTTCCTGAAAATTATTTTAATCAACTGAAATGCATCAGGTATATTATTTTCTTTTAGGGAGAGGCAGGAAATGCATCTATCGACAAGACACATGAAATGCATTAAACATGCTTTCCAATCAGCCAACCACATGAAATGCATTAAACATGCTTTCTAATCAGCCAACCACATGAAATGCATTAAACATGCTTTGCAATCAGCCAACCACATGAAATGCATTAAACATGCTTTCCAATCAGCCAACCACATGAAATGCATTAAACATGCTTTGCAATCAGCCAACCACATGAAATGCATCAAGTATACCAACCAACTTCATGAAGTGGACCAAGCATATGCTTTTCCTTCATGAAAATCAATTCCGTGCATATAATTTACTAACAAATACATGAAATGCGCCATGCATGTGCTCTATCAACAAGATACATGAAATGCATTATGATCATTCAATCACATGAGATGCATTACCAAGATGATTTTTCATCATTTATCGCCCAAATAATTTCCCTACAAGGATGCATGAAGTATCACAAAGATATTCTTCAAACAATATGCATGAACTATAACTATGATATTTTACAAAGATTCCTTTCAACAAAGGTATTGATATACCACAAGAATACCCTACCAATATACTTTCAACAAAAATCACAATCATATTATTTATTTATTTTTCAACGAGAACAACTAGATAGTTTTCTAAGCAAGATACTTATATCAAGTTCTACACGATTAGTATTGGATATATAAAGATACATAAAGTACATATTAAAAAAGGGCACATGAATCATACTTTAATCAGTCACATGGTTAGTACACAATTTTCAACAAAGATATACGAAATACCCCCAAGATACTACTACAATACCTTTCAATAAAGACACATGAAATGTCACCAATATACTACCAAACTATCTTTCAACAAAGATCACAAAGATACTTATCTAACGAAGATCACAAAGATATTTTATGGCAAAATCACAAAGATCACATGAACGCTTTATGCACTTTAATGTAACAAGCAAAGAAAACTTATATGCAATAGTTCCAATCTAACTAAGAAACCAAAAGGGCCATAACAACTAGCAGTTAAACACAGTACTTTTCATCTCAACACAAGGCATGAGTCTTCTTTAAAGAATAGTAAAAAATCCATTATACATCAACTATTAGTAATCAATATCAACCAATATCAATCATACATCAGTCGGTATGCATACATCAACCAATATCAATCATACATCAGTCGTCATACATACATCAACCATACAGATGTCGATCCATAATACATTAATTCATAATACCTCAACTATATATCAATCATACACCAATATCAACCAATGGCGACCATAGATGAACCAACTGACCATACAAACATCAATCATAATACATCAATCGGAATACACCAGCCATAATACAATAATCATAACAGTCGAGAGAAACTAGATACAACCAAGTCTAATCTTCATCATATGAGATACCATATACATTAAGTAATTCATCACTAAATCACACCATACCATTATCATAATATCTTATATATTAATAATACATATATACAACTAATGACATCACACAAACACTACTAATGTTGCAATTATGTAAACTCTCAACACATACACACTCATACATCTCGCCTGCATACATACTACATCAATAATATTACAATACATACTTTGATAACAAGCCCATCTAATCCTCATTACATCACTAATTATTACAGGCAACTTATACTATCAACCAAAGTAAATACAACTCACTTCATGCAACCAAACTTCCTGCAACCAAAATTTTAGGATTTATAATCCTCCCTTGTCCAAACTATCTATTAGATTATATTAGCCTAACTTAGGAGTCTTTTTAATCATTATTTGGTCCACTGGTACCATTGGGTCCACATGGCCTAATGGGGCCACATGTACCAGTCACTAGAGTGTGGGGAACACCGATAGAGGCTAATTGGAACTGACTACACTTGCATGCATCAGTTTAGGCACCTCCTAGACCAATCCCTACATTTTAGGAGCCACTAGGAGTGCCATCACCAACCTCCTTCAGTTGCGGGCAGTTGGTAACTAGTTAAGCTTAGTTATTCTTCAGTTACATTCAATTAGATCTCCTCCAGTTCAGTTAGCACTAGCTATGCATGGTTGCATGTGGGAAGGCGCTAGTTCTCACCAACTTCTCACCTACCACTACAGTTATACCGATTTAATTGATTATAACTGATTGAGAGACTGGATTTGACATCTGGAGTTAGCCAGTTGAACTCTTACAGTGATTTAGACATCTTTAGTTTGCCATGCAGTCAGATACAGTTAGAGTCAGTTGGTGGATTCGAATTCATCCCTAATGATTCAAATTCCTCCTTATGTAACACCATTGTAACACTGGATTCTTTAATGAAGTTGATACTGTAATTATCTGAGCAATACTTATCTGTTTCTTGTGAGATTTGATTTGTTCAGTGTGTATTTTTCATTCCCTTTCACTACATAGTAATTAAGAATTTGATTGCACTCATTGCTCTGAAGATCTAACGGCACAACACTTCTAACACAAAAATCTTCTGATGTTCTACAATAAGATAATTACTAGTTATACAACATGACACTTGTTAGGATTAATTAATCCTACTTTGTCCAATATAGTCTATTTGGTTATTTTTCCTAACTTAGGAAGTTATTATCAATGTAATAGAGTATGGAGACACACCTAGAGGTTATCTGCCACTTACTGCATGTTCATGCATGAGTTTATGTGCCTCTGGGACCAATCCCTACATTATAGGGGCCCACTATGACTGCCACCAGTAGCCTCCATCAGTTGGTTGTGGTAGGTAAGAAGTTATGCTGAGTTATCCTCCACTTATATTCAGTTAGATCACTATCAGTTAGGATAGCACTAGTTTTGCATCCATGCAAGGAAAGTGGTGCCTTTTGTCCACCTACCTCATCGGTTAACTGATTGTAGACTAATTTAGACATCCGGAGTTAGACTAGTGAGCTCTAGCTGTGATTTTTACACACTGAGTTAGCAAACTAGTTAGGTTTAGTTGGTAGATTCAAATCCTGTCCTCAGTATTCGAATTCTATTTATTGTAACATCATTGTATTATTGATTAATGAATGGAGAATAATGTTGTGATTATATGAGCAATTCTTGTCCGATTTATCTAAAATTTGTGTCATGAATTATTTTCCCAGTGTATATTTATCTCAATTATTCCACTGCATAATTCCTTTCCAATAACTCTCATCATATCCCATAGATCTATGGTTCTCAAATTTAACATGGTATTAGAGCCTTGCTCATTCAAAAATTCATACCTTAGAAACCTCCATTGTGCACCAGAAGCAGTTGAGTTTCCACATAATTCCTGGAATCATAGCATTGCTCCCTCTGGATTATGTCCAAAGAAGTCTATCCAGGTGCGACAGACTCTAAAAAGTGCACATGTCGAGGTGGAAAGGTTTGAACTGACATATGATTGTGAGTTGGTTTGTTTTGCTGTGATATCTGGCAAGTACCTACATAGATTTTGAAAGATTTGACTGATCAACATACAACGAAATGGAGAATTCTTCTAATTATACAACCAAAATCCTTGCACCCTTCAATTACATTGATTGGAGGGCAGATATGCAGATGGCCTTGCGCAACAAGGGACTGTATAGGATGCTAATGGGAAGAGAAGTTGAGCCCCAACAATATGTTGAGAAATACAAGTTTATGAACCGGCTTGATGAAGCCTTTGGCTTCATGTGCATTCACATCTCCCAAGATTTTTTGTTTCACCTTGAAGGACTCAGAACTCCAAAAGAAGCATGGGACAAGCTTGAATCTTTGTTTGGAAAACAAGATGAGCTTAGAGGCCATATTCTGGAGAATGAACTCATTGCACTACAACCGAGTAGTTTCGATACTATTCAACAATTCTTTTCAAAATACAAAGCTCTAGTACTTCAATGCAAACAATGCGAGATAGAAAGGAAAGATGAGCAACTTATGCTGTCAATTTTGAGCAAGCTTGGCTCGGAATTCTCACTCTTTGCCTCTACTAACCATTCCGGAAGAGTTTACATTCCAAATTGGAAGATGCCTTATCTAGATGTTTTTGCAGAGTCTTTGATCCAAGAGAAAGACAAATTGATTCACATGGGAGTGCTTCAAACCTCCAAGAATCTAGCACTCTTGGATGGGGACTCTAGCAATGCGCAAGCAAAAGGGAAGGATACCAAACATATTGATTCAAAACCAAAGGAGAATTATAAATCTTCTGATGGAGCCTCAGGTTCCAAGAAGAATAAGAAATTTGAGAAATCTCTATGTTCCTACTGTATGAAAGGCTTTCATCCAGGAAGTTCTTATATGAAGAAGACAATTGATCAAATGGAAAAACTCCTTAAGCAGCACAATATTTCCCTCCTTGAAGGCATAAGGAAGGCTGAATCTAGAGAAAAGTATAAAGATAATGATGAGAGATGCCATGCACGGAAGGCTAGTTGTTCAAAATCACATGCCTTCCTCATTAATTCAGGAGGCTCCAATCATATGGTTGCATCTAGAGAATAATTCTCTTCATTACAAACTACATATGGTCTGAGTATTCACATGGGTGATGATACTCAAATTCGAGCTGAAGGAAAGGGTTCTATTAAGTTAAAACATGGAGTGTTCAGAAATGTACTTTATGTTCCCTCTTTAGCTGCAAATTTGTTATCTGTATATTAGATGACACACACTAGATCACCAAAGCAAGTAGTATTTGGTCTTGACTCAGAGGAGATCACATATATCTCAACTTAGAATATTATAACAAAGGGTGTTGTAAACCATGCCTCCAAGACATATGAATTCTCACACTTTCTACCATACTCACATCCAGTACAACCTCAACTGCCATTGGAAAGGGGAGGTAAAAAAAATCTATCTACACCTTTTTTTAATGATGTATTGTATAAAATTTCAGATTCAGAAGATGACGAACAGTATCAGCATGATCTTGATATTTATATTGAGCCTCAAGACAATCTAGATCCAATAATGACCAAGAATCCCAGCCCAATGTGACATCAATACCTTAACCCAACCACCTGTGGTAATGACAAGGAGACCATCTCCCATAATGTGAGTTAATGTGACATCAAATACATCTTTGATTTTTTCATAAGGCAACACGTGTCTCTGTCATGCAAAGGCAATGATGAGAGCAACAAAGAGATGGATCCAAAGGGTCCAAAATTTATCTTAAGTTTTAATTTGATTCCACCATAGGATAGGAACTTTCGTATTGTTATGGTATTGTTTCATAACACTTGGTGCCCTTTTGGTCTATGTAGGATCCATCAGGTTCTTGCGTGGCTTTATTGGCCAAAGAATTTGCATCACTATTATAAAACCTGAGGGTATGGAATAAATTAGACCTGGGAATCCTCTTCAGATTTCGCATAATTCAAGTTTGGATACCATCCAAGGAAGAATTCTTCAATGGATGGTTCTGTTATTAAGCTATTATTATAATTTTGGCGTCCACAGGGATGAGAATTTCTAAGATACCTTTTGACTAACATGTTTGTGCCTTACTAAAGAGGCAGGAGCTCCGCCTGAATGTTAGTGGCCATTCCAAGACTCTAAGAAAATGTTTCCACTTTGTTTCCTCCAAGGCCAAAGAGTACCCCACCCACTCTTGTCGCCCCTGGGTTCCCTTTAGCCGCACCATCAAAGACCAAAATGGCCTTGTTTTGAATTTGTTTCCATCAATGGAATTCATCTTCATTTTATCTTAACTTTCCAATTATGGGACCATAGGGAGGAATTAATTCTTGCTTTTCCTTTAGATTAAGGGAAGAGATCCATTCCCGTTTAGTCGACAATAATTAGGGTGAGGGTTCTGCCAAGTTCCCTTTTTTGAGATATAAATAGTTAGGAGCAAAGTGGCTTTCCTGGACACAAGAACTAGGGAGCACATAATGTTTTCAAAAATCTTTTTGTTACTGGCCAACCACAGTTTCCAACAAATAAATTTAGGAAGAGTCAACCAAATTTATTTCAGCAGGGGCTTGTTGTGTAGGGGGTGAGTATAGGCCCTATCCTAGTTTTTAAAATAATTCATATGACTTCCAGAGTGGGAGTGAAATTGGAAAAGTGGGCCCAAGGATTCTTTCCAAGTTTCCACCTCAAATGGATATTGGACCAAAAGGTAAGAAATTGTTTCCTCATCCTTTTCACACAGGCCACATCTTGAAGGTCCCTTAATTCCTCTTCTTTTTATATTCTCGCCTGTAAGGATTTTACCATGAGCTACCAACCAACAAAAGAAATTAAATTTTTTTGGGGAATTATTTTTCCACTCATTTCCCCATAGATTGGATATGGAGGAGGAACATTGTTGGAGTTGTAACAACTCATACCCCTACTTAATTGTGTAAGTCCCTAACCTTCCCCCCCAACCTCTTTTTGTCCTTCTGATTTGAGCCCATTGGGGCTTTCCCTTTTAACCAACTTTTCAGATAGGAGATAACATCTTTCAATCTACTAGGGGGAGATGGGAATTGTCAATCCATCCATAGGTTCGAGCCTTCCTGCCACTTGCATACATTAGCCATTTTGGAGATGCCTTCTTGCATAAGCCACCTTTAGATGTCATGAAAACTTGGTAAGGACCCAAGAGGTGGGTCTTAAAGAATAAGATCTTCTAAAAGCCAAATTATTTTTCCAGTTCCCGAGATCCAATGCAGTTTGTTATCGAATAATGGTCAAGCCTTTACACACAACTTCCATACAATAGTTCCATTATTGAGGCTAGGGGTTGAGTTTAAGTAGCGAAGGCTTGATTATTCTCCAAGAATTTCCAAAAAATATTATCCCCTAAGCCCATATTGGTGAGTTGGATATCTCTTATTCCAAGCCCCCCTTGATTTACTGGCCCCATTACAACATTCCAACTCGTGATTGAGAATTTGTGTCCATTTTGTTTCCCACCCTTCCATAGAAAGGACCTAATCAAATGGTTAATTTCATTAACAACCAATGAAGGGGAAAGCAAGACAAAACACACAAATAAAGTAATTGCTAGAACATATTTAATTAGAACCACCATTCCTGCATGATTGAGCCAAATCACCTCCACTGTTTTATTTTATTAGATATTTTATCAATAATATCCTGCCAATTCCCTTTTCGTTGCTTATTCCAGGCCATCGAGCCCCCATGTTTTTGAAGTAATCCCATGATCCCAATCCCTATATTCCAAACACTTGCTTAATACCAGCCAATAAACGAGGAGAGATGTTTGAGCCACAAATAAAGCTCTTACTTTTATTTACTAAGATGCCTGAAGCCTTATTAGGTCGATATGTCCGAGTGGTTAAGGAGACAGACTTGAAATCTGTTTGGCTTCGCCTGCGTAGATTCATACCCTGCTGTTGACGTTAATCTTCTTTGAGTTCGCATGGGTTTGACTCATTGGCGGTTCATTTATTATAACAATTGGCTTTGTAATCCATGATAACTTAATATTTGAACACAGTTGCGACACCAACAACATTGTTTGTAGCATTTTGGAGCATTGAGTAAAATCAGGGTTCGTGGGCTCGGCTCTGGTTGACGGTGTCCATGGATCCTCCTGATTCTGAAGGCTTTGAAGGACGATTTATCTGATTAGTTGCATCTTCTGCACCTCCGATGTCCAGCGCTCCTTCCTCCTCTCGCTTTGTCAAGCGCTCAGAAGTACCAAATGTTAAGCTTTCTTCTACTGCCTCTAAGAGGAAGGAAGTTACCTTATCTAAAAAAAGGCTTGATAGGATTGTTCACAAGGCTGTGGCCCTCTCCCAGATCCATAGAAGCATGGCTCAATAAAAACTGGAGACCCCTCATTCAAGGGGAAGTGCAACAAATATTCTATGGAAAGGGGTATTTAATTTTCATCTTTGAAAAAAAGGAGGATCGAGATCTTATTTTTAGGAACAGGCCATATTTCATGGGGCCAAGAGGGATGTATCTTAACAAATGGGATCTCTCCTTTGATCCTGTAAAATACATCCCTAAGGCAGTGCCGGTATGGGTGAAGCTACCCCATCTCCCATTACACTGTTGGAATGATGAGGACTTCTGCGCAATAGGGAACACTCTAGGGAAATACATAGAAAAATCAGAGCCAAAATCCCTAATGTTTGCCTGTGCAAGGATACGTGTGGAAGTCGATCTGGAGAAAGGGCTTCCAGAAGCCATAAATTTGTCAATAGACGGATGGAACCATATGCAAACTATGGATTATGAGCAGAGACCCTTTAAATGCAAGTACTACCACGAATATGGGCATTTTGACAAGTTTTGTACAAAAAATCCAGACAAATCCAACGTGGAAGAGAGCCCAGAAGAAGGATGGAATGTAGCAAGCAAAAAAAAGGGTGCAAGAGTAGCCTCAATGCAACCATCCATCTCTTCGGCAAAGAATGTAGCTAGAAACTAGTTTCAAGATCTAGAAAACGAAGAAATTGAAGTTGTGGAACTCGGAGAAGGAGAAGAAACAAACCTCTCACATGAGGAGGAATCCCCAAAGGAAAAGCCTCCTCATGGGCCGGTTGAACGGGGGGATAAGGGCACTCCAACCCGAACGCAATCTAAAACACGACCCGAATCATCAGCAAATAATGGAGGTACCAACACTCGGTCAAGGGCAAAGGCAACAATGGAGGAAATCTCAAAAAAATCCAATGAAGAACCAGAGCCGCAATTAAAGAAAGGAAGGAGGTCCAACAAAACAGTTAGAGAGCAGGAAGAAGCAAGGGAGAAAGCAGCAGGAAAGTAGTCCAACATGGAATTTTTGGTAAGAAACCCACAGGCCAATAAATACCTTCTTACCCCTGAAGAAGAGAAAAAGGAAAAGGAAAGGGCACTACACCGGCATAGGAAATAATGAAGCTGGTCTCTTGGAATTGTCGAGGACTAGGAGGAAACCAAAAGATAGAAGTTGTAAAAACAATAAAATCAATGGAATCCAACTCCATCCTCCTCATCCAAGAGACAAAGAATACTGTTGGAGATAGTCTTTCAACAATGAAAAAAGTTTGGCGAAAAGGAGAAGGGAAAGCTGTAAGCGCTACGGGGGACTCAGGAGGCATTCTCACCTGGTGGGATGAGGACAAATTTTCAATACGTTCAACAATTGAAAGCAGGAATTGGCTCTTTGTGGAGCTAGTAGACAAGGATAATAAGGAAGTCCTCTGGGGGGGGAACATTTATGGACCTATCAATCAAGCTCAGAAAGAAACTTTTTGGAACTCCCTAGAAGATCAAATGATAGGGAAAAAAACACTCTCCATGTATAATAACTGGTGATTTCAATGTTACCATATCAGCTGAAGAACGTAGGGGAGGCTCCAAAATCAGAGATCCTTTTTGCGAAAGGATGGAAGACTTGATCTCTCTTTGGGGCTTAACAGACATAAAGCTCAAAAATGGTAACTTCACATGGAATAACAAAAGAACTGGACCAGGTCACATCGCTGCAAGACTTGATAGAGTGATGATTAGCACTCATATCCTAAAGAACTTGGTTGTTCCATAAACAAAGCTTCTCTACATGACAGTTTCAGACCATAACCCTATTTACTTTTTCCTCTCTTCCGTGGGAAAACTTGGACCTCTCCCCTTTCAATTCAACCATCTATGGTTGGAGATGGAGGGAGTTATGGACATCATCGTCAACACCTGGAACTATTTTATTCTGAGATCCCCGACCTACATCTGGGAGCAAAAGCTAAAGCGGGTTAAAATTGCACTCAAACAATGGGTCGCTAGGCACTATCAGGAGCCCAAAATAAAAAAGATAGAACTCATCAAGCAAATGGAAACATTCCAATGAAGTATGGAGCAAAGAGAGGTAACTAAGGAATCATTTATCCAGAAAATAGAGCTGGAAAAGCAATTGCAATCTACTCTTAGGTAGGAGGAGGAAAGCTTGAGGTTGCAGTCTAGAAATCTCTGGTTAATTGGTGGAGATCAAAACACCAAATTCTTCCAAAATCAGTGCAAAGAAAGACAACGTAGGAACAAAATTCAGGAGCTCAAAAAGGACGATGGAGCAACCATCACCGATCATATTGAGATCAGTAACGAGGTAAGAATTTTTTTTGAAAAGCTTTATAATAATGAAGAGGAAGTCTCCATTGAGTACATGGATGAAGTGGTAAAAGACATCCTCCCTCTTATCAGGGCAGAAGATTTAAAATTTTTAGAATCTCCCATCTCTGAAGAAGAGATTAAAAATGCCATCTGGTCTCTTCATCCGAATAAAGCTCCTAGGCCAGATGGTTTTCCGATTCGTTTTTACAGAATGTGCTAGCATTTTGTTAAAAAAGATCTGGTTCACCACATTTCTTGTATGTCCAAAGGAAGGATGGGAGGGGATACTAACTCCACATTCCTAGCTTTAATACCAAAAGAGCACAACCCCATCGCTATAAAACGTTTCAGACCTATCTCCCTTTGCAATGTCTCCTATAAGATCTTCTCTAAAGTCTATATCTCAAGCTGAAACTCATCATCCCATCCTTAATCTCTCCAAATCGGGGAGGCTTCATAGCAGGCCGTCATATAAGTGACAATATCCTCCTTTTCCAAGAAGTAATACACTCTAGTCTAAAAAAGAAGGAGCCTGGAATGGCTATCAAACTTGATTTAGCAAAGGCCTTCGATAGACTAAGACACGACTACATCTACCTGATTTTGGAAAATTTTGGTTTCCCTCTTATCTTTGTCAAGCAAATCCAAGCTTGCATTAGTTCCCCCTGGATAGCTCCTCTAATCAATGGAAGGCCCTCTGACTTCGTCAAAGCCAAAAGAGGGATCAGGTAGGGCTTCCCTCTTTCACCTTTCCTCTACATATTAGTGGTTTATTCTTTGAGAAGAAGACTCAATAGACTCCTTGAGGAAGGAACGATCCCAGGGCTATCCTTTAAAGCAAGGATTTAGCCCATTAACCACACACTCTTTGTTGATGACTCCATCTTGTTGGGGAGTGCATCCACACAAATCACCAGGAGCTTTATACATTCTCTAGATCTCTTCCTTCTTTCATCGAGAATTAAGATGAACTTGGATAAATGTCAACTCTACGGGTGGCACAATAATGTAAATACCCTCAGATATACCTCTCAGATTCTTAACATAAAAGTCAACCATGACTGGAGTCATTTCAGTTATTTGGGAATACCTATCACCCAGAAATACTTCACGTTAGCCATGTGGAGACCGGTAATTCAAAAAATAAAAAATAAGATTCTCTTCCTGGGTTCTCATTGGCTCAACATCGCAGGGAAAATCACCCTTATCCAATCAATCCCGTCATCTTATCCCGTACATATCAGTTCTATGATCCTCGCCCCTAAGATGATCACAAACAGTATAAGCATGGAAATAAGAAAGTTTCTTTGGCAGGGAGGTAAAACCCAAAATAAAAAATTTCACCTTGTCAAATGGGATGTCATTAAGGCTCCTAAACTAAAAGGAGGTTTGGGCATCAGAGATCCAGAACCGATGAATAAATCTCTTGGAGCTAAATTGGTATGGATATTGGCTACATAAATAGAGATTGGTGGCTAGAGGTTATTAGAAAATATATATATAAAGAAGCCATGTTCCATAATACTCAGTCATTCTTGGGAAGGGCAAGGTACTTCAATCTGGCAGCTCTGTAAAACCTCTCTTATTTTGATACAAACAGACTTCTATTGGACTCTCGGTAATGGTAGGAAGATTAAAGTCTGGGAGGACATATTTCTTGGCAACCCTCCATTATCTTCCCTACCTTCAATGGAAAACCTTTCCAAATGGGCAATCGATAATGGTTTCATGACCCTTTTTTATCTATCCACCTGGGATCGGCAAGGAAATTGGAACGGATGGAAAGTGCTACATCCGCCTGAACATTTAAAACATGATGTTGAACACCTGCTACCTTTACTCCATGGTATGTCCCCCATCAGCACGAGTTCCAGAGACTCCATTGGGCGGGGCAGCAATGACATTTACACTATCAAAGAAGGCTACAAACTACTGCAAACAAATACAGTCATCGCATCAGCAAAACTCTGGAAAAAGGTTTGGAACCCAGATTGTATCCCCAAAGTCAATTGTTTTATATGGTTGTTAATGCATAACAAACTTCTAACTGCAGATAATCTCAGAAGAAGAGGAATAGAAGGCCCTTCTCTATGTGCTCTATTTAATGCAGATATGGAGACCGTTCAACATCTATTTCTTCACTGCAAAGTCTCCCTTCAAGTTTGGAGGTCCATCTTACATCTGGTTTGTGTTGATTTCAAATCCCTAGACTCCCTTGGTCAGCTTTTAGTAGCCTGGGTGAGACTCTATACAAGAAATCTCAGGAAAAAACCAAACTTAAAAAGACTTTGGAATGTCCTACCAAAAAATATATGCTGGCAGATTTGGTTGGCAAGGAAGAGATCAATATTTAAAGAAGAAAAGGTGGTCATAAGACGGATAGTCTCAAAGACTATAGGAATGACAGCAGAAAAACTAGCCACAAGAGGTTTGGGATACCCAGATTCAGAGGACATTCTGGGTCAGGTATCCAAGTGGAGTGGCATTTTCTTTCAAAGTAGTTCCCTTTAGGCCAAAAGTTTCTACTCCATCCATCCTTGGGAGATTAGGAAAATCTCTACCAACCTTACAAGATGGATTAAGGAACAAAACTCCCACTCTTTATTTTTTGATGGTGCCTCAAGAGGAAACCCAGGGGAGGTAGGAGCAGGGGGGGTCATTCTGGATCCAAGAGGACAAATGATAAAAACATTTGCATGGGGATTGGGAAACAAGATTAGTAACGAGGCTAAGTGGCTAGCTCTTTTCCAGGGATTAGAAATGGCAGGCAAAGTTCCATCTCAAGTTTAATAGTATTTAGAGACTCTTGTCAGGTAATTCTTAAAATGAAAAATGGATACCCAATGGGATCCATTAAATGTAGAAGGATTTTCATCAGAATATATCAGCTACATCTCCCTAAAAAAACAACATTCTTTCATATTTTAAGAGAGAACAATGCTAAAGCACACTTATTGGCAAACAGGGGGGCCTCTCTCCCTCAAGGGTCCATAATATTTAATGATGAGGCAACTAGTGTCAAATATATCCCATAAGACTCAAAAAGGATCTCTTGTCATCCATCCTGTCCATACCATGGAGTCTTGCTTGAATAATAAGCTCATGATCTTTATTTTTCATTGTCTCTGGGCAGCTTTAGCAGAACATTCCACTGAGCTAAATGCCAGTCATCTAAAAAAAATGGTTGTATTCACTATCAGAGATGAGAGCATAGTCTCTGCAAGTAAACTGGCTTATCAACGACTCAGTTTGCACTGCTTTTAACATAGATTTAAGTATCATGTTATACAAGAATGTTGATGTAGTCAGAGACTTGATTAAGCTCCTCTCTTGGTCGTTTTTCGTTGGAAAAGATTTGACTTTAATCTTTGCTGGTGCAAAACATAAAGTGTTTTTTTACTTTAATATATGCTAGTACAAAACAGTTAGCAATCAATTTGTGTTGGAAAGTGTGACGAGAATGCAGAGCCTGAATGTCTATTTCTTTGGCGATTGGGTGTACTGGGAATTGAGAGAATCACATTCCAGAACACAGATGGAGAGCAAGACAGATCAAAAGCAGGAGGATATTAAAAAAATGGAGGCCATGTCCAGGGTAATTTAGAATCAACAACTCAAAGAATGAAAGACACAAACACCCAGCCTACCGAGCATGTTTAGTCCATGTTCTTTTGCATAGTTTTAAATCAGCAATTTATTCGAGTATATACTACTTCGGGGAATTTTCACAGCAGAAACCACTCTAGTGCCACTTGGAGGTCTCCACCTTGGCCTTATTTTGTTTCATCTCCTTATATACTGCTAAATTCTTACAATTCCTATTGTTGTAATCCTTTCTGAATGGCTGTGCACAGCCCATTTAATACAAATCTTTTTTAGTTTCTGTTAAAAAAAAAAGATGCGTGAAGCCTTACAAAAGGTCTACAATATTTGATTTACCAAAGGGGTTATGCATGGTTTTCCAATACAAGCATTAATCCAAAATATAAACTTATCATTAAAGCCCAACTTCTTTAGGACCTTAAAAACAAAATCATGGTTTACCTTGTCAAATGTATTGGCCATATCCAGGTTGACGATCATTCCTTTTTCCTTCCTCTGCCTACTAGAGTGTATAGCTTATTGGACAAGGATGATGTTGTCCATGATATTTCTTTTCTGCACAAATCTGCCTTGGTTTTCTAAGATGATGGTTGGGAGGAACTTTTTGATCCTTTGCGAGATGATTTTGACAAGATTTTGTAGGAAACATTTCAAAGGGAGATTGGTCGAAATATAACAAAGGAAATTGGGTTGAATTCTTTTGGAATAGGTGCTAGGATGGACGAATTGATTGCCACACCTAAGTGGGGCTTCCTTTGAGCATACTCCAACATTTTAGAAGATATTTTTATTATTATACCCCGACACATCCTATACAAGTGCACAAAGAAGTCATTCAAACCTAAGCCTTATATGGATTTATGTTCCATATAACATATTTAACTTCTTCCTCTGTAATTGGCCTAGTTAAGTCAGCATTATATCCCTGAGAAAAAAGAGGCAGGATGTATTTTGCTACATCATCTTGGTCCTCCTCCATCTCCTCTTCCACGGCCATATTCAGTTTGCTAAAATGATTGAAAGCTTCTTCTTTGGTATTCTCAAAGTCAGAGATATTTTCCCCTTTTGAATTTGTAATTTCCCTGACCGATTTGTGATGCTCCCGTATGTTGGCCTACATATGAAAGAATTTTGTGTTTTATACCTAGCTTGCAACTAAAGACATCTGGACTTAATTCTCCATAATTCTCCTCCTTTCGCTGGGTTGAATGCATATATTCTTTATGTTCTTCTTCTATTTTCATATCCTACAGACTAGCTTCTCGACCTTCCATTCCCGATTGATGTTGAGCCATAGATTCTTGACATGATTTAGGGCTAAGACCCAAGGGGGGGGAGTAATTTTACCCTTCTCATTTTCTCTTCCCAAACAAAGAATGGGGGTCCATGGATGTCTGTAGACCATGCTCTTTGAACCACTTCCAGAAAATTAGGATGATCATTCCATGTAGGGGAAAATTGAAAGGGAATTGGCCCCAAGTCCTTCTCAAGTTCAACTAAGAGAGAGACTAGATTATGATTTGAAACACTAAAGGAAAGAACCACCGACGTAGCTTTAGGACCAACATAAATAGAGAATTTGACACAAGGAACCTATCCAGTTTGGTTGCCACATGTCCTGGCCCAACCCTTCTATTGGACCAAGTAAATTTTTTATTTGTTGGTACAATATTCTCCATTCCCCATTTTTGAAGTAGATATTCAACCCATTCTTTGCAGGGATCACGGATAATGGATCCACTTTTTTTTTCCCAACCGGAGAGGGTTAAGTTGAGATCAACCCCCTTAATAGTATTGGGAAAGAAACAGAATCCTTCCCAATCTAAAAGTGACTTCCAGCATTATTTTTTCCTAAAAATGAAACAGGGTTATAGATGTTTAAGACTAATACTTATTGATTAATAGACCGATGCAAGAGAGAAGCGATGAGCCAATGTTGTGGGTTGGTTCAAACTTGGATCTTTCTTAGAACAATGTTATTCCTCCAGATGCTCCTATGGAGCTGATTGCAATTCCCTATCATTGCTTCCATATTTTACCCATTTTATGGAGCATAACTCTCTCCTCCATTTTCGTCTCCTGGAATAAGGGGATTTTTGGCTTCTTGTTCATGATTAAATCCCTTACTGCTTCTTCCTTGTTTTTTGAACCAAGACCTATAGAATTACAAGAGATAACTTTCACTACTTACCTTTGGATTGAAGGATGCCTCTTTGGGGTTGGGCCTAGATCTTCTTGAAGTTCATCCTCCTCTAGCACTTGTTGTTATTAGTTTCTTAATCGTAAGTTGCTTCCTAGAGTTCTTTTCCTCTTCCACCTCTTTTTCCCTCTTTTCCTAATCCTTTTTTTTTGCCTTTTCTAGATTGTGCCTTCTGCTCTGAATCTGAGCAATTTTAGTTAGAGGATTCCGATGTTGGGGACTTTCTTGTTGCTCCCGTTAACTGAACATATTTAGGGTTCTAACTACTAAGAGTATGGGGTGATTCTTCCTCATTCCTTTCTACTCCTTGCCTTTCCACTTAATGGAGCGACTTCTCGGAGTAGGAGCGCACATGTACTTCGCGGGACTGGCTCACATGATCGTCGTCCATTTACTCTTATGGGAGAGCTTGTTCAAGATCTCCGCCTTCTTCTTCTAGCTCCATACTTGAAAATCTATTTTGCCCCGCCTTTTCATTTTGGGTCTACAAAGTTCTAGACAATTTTTTAGTTGTCCAAAGAACTTTTGCTCTTTGTTTTGAGTTATTCCATTTGTTATTTGTCGTCCATTTCTCTGATGGTTTTGGATTTGCAGGAGTAGGGTTTTTTTTCTTATAGTGATTGGAAAAATTCTCATATTCTTGACAAATCTTACATTTAAACGAAATTTTCTCATAGTCCAGCTCTTGAGTATTTTCCTAGGAGTCTAGTTCTAGCTTGATGGCCTATGGAAGCCCAACTTCCAAGTCTACTTCGTCACATATCTGGGCACATGAAAATTGATCCTTTGTTTATGCTTGATCAATATATTTCCCTAGAGTGTTTCCAATGGTCTTCAGAGCTTCAATGTTTCAGCAATTGATAGGGAGATGTGGGATCCAGACCCAAATAAGACTATAGAAGGCACATCTTGCATTGGATCAAAGTCAGGAGACCAACAATTCAAGTAGATTCCCCTAGGTCCCATAAAATAAGTCCCATTCTTAAAGATCAAGTCCTGATCCGCTTTTTCTGCAAAATGAAAGATGAAAAAGCTTTTTCCTATAAAGAGCATTATGATCTCCCCTTTAATCAAGGGATTCCAATTCTTTTGAACCCATAGTTCCACAGATCTAGGTAATGGCCAAAGCCCCAAGAACTGTCCTGCCAAAGCTTTCTCCACGAGAGATAGCGTGATTTTCTTTGAACTCCCACCTAATAGAGGAACCTCTGTAATCTCATCCAATCTCTTCACGAACCTTGTGTGATCAATAGTAGGGTTTTTCTTTCCTCGATAAAAAACCAAACTCTTGAAAGTGACAATTTACTGGGAGAGTTGAGGGGGGGATCTCCCCCCTATGGCCACCATTCAACCACAGGCGACAAATTCTAATGTGAAGACAACAACAGACCCTCTTCAAAAGACCCTCTCATGCGCATCAATTGCTAACTGTTATGATTCACCTTATGATAGTTACAATCATGATAATGAATTTAGATCTGTGTTTTAGCTATCTCCAAGTCAAGATTCAATCTTTTATCTTTGTCCAAGCATTCAAAAAGGTTATATCTATTGTAGTTTGCATTGTGAAATGGGGGAAATGAAACACCATATTCCATATTGCTTCTTTTATAAAATGAAAATTTTTATTCCCATATTGATTCTTTCATAAAATGAAAAACTGGACATTTCATTACCAAATAAAATGACAGGGGGCAACTCCTCATAGGATGTCCATAGATGACAAAGCTACCAGAGGAACCGACCCCTTAAATTACACCTTCGATGTAATTACGCCTTCGACATAATTATAGAGGAGACCAAACACTCATCATTAGAATATTGCTACTAACTTTATTTAACTTCGCAAGGCATTTATCACAATCCCATTAATTGTGTTTTACTAGAGGATTTATACATCATTTAATTTATAATATATATCATTTCCATAATAATAATAATATATGGTATACATGCATCTATGGGATTATGTAGATATTCCTGATGGTGAGTCCAGTGTTAGAGCTATATTGGGATGCTTCTTTGTTACTCTGTAGTTTAGGCTATGCAAAATGTGAGCCTGATCATATAAATAGGAGATCACACATGTAGAGGATGAATGAAACACACACACACACACACACACACACACACATATTAATTGTATCTTACTTTTTCTTTTTTATAAAATTAAATCCAACTTTTGTTTAAAATTTTGTAGGGAAATAAAATTGATAATTTTTTACATTTACAAATATATTCATTGTTAATGGGTATGCGGAATCTTTCTTTGTTGTGCAAATATTTGTGCACCTAAGGGACCCAAATAAAAGTACCTAGACTGATAGTGCTTGGCATTATACTTGGGATAATCCCTTGCCCCTTGACTAGAATGCTCACTACTTAGAGGACTACATCTTTCTTCTCAGTGCTCCCAATGGATAGGGGAACCAAGAGGCAAGGAGAGTGGAGCACCATTCCAACCCTTAGCTCCATCAAACTTCGGAAGATAACCCAATCATCAATAGTGAGAACCATGCGAGGTTGTTGTAGGAGATCTCAAGACAAATTACGCTTGACCAACATGTGCCTCGCTTGCCCTCCCACAACTAAATTTTGATAGTTGATCGCATGTTCTAGACAAAGAGACATTCCCTAGGTGATATTTACCTCCTCCAACCATATTTTTATACAGAGATTCTTTTCTTTGGCCTCAGATGGTTAGGATAGATTCACGCTTGACTTCATAGGAGACCCCCTTTCTTTCCTTTATTTATATTGTACAAATATTTTGAGCATTTCTTTCTTTGAGGTAAAATGTGGTATTTGAGCCCATATGATATAGAATAACTTTAATTCTTGGTTTCATCAAAGTGGGCTTCACACTCCCACTTTGTATTACCACTTACGTACTGCGTAGTCTCATTGACCTACTTTTAGGACATTTGTTGGACATTAACAAACTTATGATATTTTATCTTATCTATTGAAATGGCATCAACTACAAAAAACATTGCAATAAGAGTTTGAAAAGTGTTTGACTTAAAGGATAAGGTATGTTGGAAATTTAAGGTGCTTACATTCTAAACATTTGGTTGAGGAAGAAAAGAAAGGTTATAATTTGTCGATGTTGTTATAACTAGCTTCTAGGGTCCTTTGTAGTTTATGCTCCTAATCTCAACTCATAGTGAGGTGATTTGTGGGGTAATTTGGTTTCCTCACTTCCAAATATAGATTGGATCATTTGCAAGGATTTTAATATGGTGGAATGGGAGCGTGATTACTATGGTGGCTCAAAGAGTGTGATTGATGCATGGAGAAAAAAGATTGGTCCCATTGTAAGGCTACTCTTCAGTTTGTAATGCTAACTAAAAGCAAAAATGGATTGATTATGGTGGTTAGATCACATTGTCTAATTACATATAATGCCACAATATGGTATTGGCAAGGTTGGATCTAGTTTATGGCCATAAGGAGGACATCTCCTTTTTATAATGCATTTGACCAATTTATGTGTTAATGGAAATTACAAGTTTAGACCATTTCCATATTCACATGAGTACCTTGCTCAGTCACATGGTAAATTCAACACCTTCATCTTTGTTTAAGTTGGATGTGTCTCGTTTGGAGTCTCTGGAATTTTAAGCACTACTTCATTGGGTTTGGAACTTAGAACCTCGATTAACGAGAGCTTAAGGGTGGCTTCTATGGCAGGAAGCTATTGTTGGTTAGGCAATCAAGTTCATGACAATACAGGTAAGGATGATGGCCCGCAAGACACATCAATAGTTGAGGGAGGCTAGTCTTTATCTCGAGGAGGTTTGTATCTTTATTAAGGTATACCTTCACAATGTAGTCCTTTAGGAGATGTTGTTTGTAAAAGGGAGGAATACATTGCCAGGGGGTGACTGGTCCATCTTAAGTTGTAATGGATTAAGGGTGGAAGGCTCAAAGTTCTATTTTGATTTGCTTAAAAAAGGATGGCCATG
Source organism: Pseudotsuga menziesii (assembly GCA_001517045.1). Lineage (NCBI taxonomy): Eukaryota > Viridiplantae > Streptophyta > Pinopsida > Pinales > Pinaceae > Pseudotsuga > Pseudotsuga menziesii. The sequence continues at coordinate 216,010 of LPNX011046105.1, read as the reverse complement.
GCTGTTAGAGTCCTTGGTCTACATAGAGCAAATGGTTCTCTTGTGGAGTACCCAATTGGGGTTAAAGGAATGTTTGGTTTACACTTTCAAAATAATTTTTTCCTTATGTTTTGATGGATCTTGTGAAGGATGTTGATAACCCTTGTTACAAGATTATCCCACACAAGGTTTATGGGAGGGACTAAGACATGTTGGATAATGACTTCTTGAAGGAGGATCCTTTTGCAACTCTTAGCTTCATGTAGAATGAAAGATGCTTTACTTTCGATGCATTGCCTACGAGCACTCTCCAAGTATTGAGCTCAAGCGTCTTCCACAAAAAAAGCACCATTTCTCTTGTGCATGGAAGCAAAGGATAACATCTTGGGGTCAAATATGTTGAGTGCCTTGAAGTCACATTCTATGTCGATGACCTTGTAGTTACCAAAAAGGACATGCATCATCATCGTGTTGTTCATGCAATAGACTAGAACATGGTAATTGGGGTGGCCACAACTTTAACCAACTCCAAATGGGTAGCTGATGATTATGTTTCCCTAAAAGGTCATACAACCTCTCACTATAAGTCTCGCATCTTTGACACGTAGTCTTAACAATATTGCAAAAAAAACACTATTGTTATCATCTATAAACCAACCATTCTTAATGCATAAAACTTGAGCATTGTAAGATAATACCTACCCTCTGATAGGCCTAGACCTAATGAACCATATGTTATCATGCATTAGCACCCACATAAACCCTTGTTTCTTTCTTCCTTTTTTTCTCTTTTCTTTGAATTAAATATGCAATCAATACTCATGGTTTTTGCTATGCCCTTTCTTATATGTTTTTCTTTGCTTTTTTTTAAGTTTTAAGAAACCCTAGATAAATCTATACATCTCTACGAATCATAACCTTTAATGTGCTCTTTCTTATATGTTTTTCTTTGCTTTTTTAGTTTTAGGAACAATTCAATAGATCTATACATCTATAAGAATAATAACCATTTAGGGAGTATGGAAAAAGAGTCTAAAGTTGTCATAAAAGAAAGACAATGACATGGGCTAAAAGTATCGTATATTCTCTTGATTTTAAATTGTATATTCTCTTGATTTTAAATTGTCTAAGTGTGCATTAGACATAAATGAAGTTGATGGGACTCGCTTCGACATCTCTATCTCCTCTAATATCATTTTGCACTAATAAAATTAAAATCATCAAGGAAGCATGGTGTACCTTACGCATGGTAGTCGACTCTACCTTTTAGTATTATTTATTTATTTTTTAATTTTCCACATTTTACATAGTCACCATCACCATGCCATCCAAGAAATCAATCACTTCAAAGTTCAAGTAATCCAAAAATACTAATTAAAAGTGTAAAATATGTCTATAAAGATATTTAATTTTTTGAAGTGTTATTTTTTTAATGACATTTTATTTGAATTTACATTTTTATTTTATGAGAAAATATTAATTTTTATTTGGTTTTCTTTATATTTATTTTATGAGTTGATATAAAAAATAATTACTTTTATTTTGATACATAATGTGAGTTTGTTACATGTAATGTTATACATCTCTCCATACTGGGTTGTAAGCACCTTGCTACTCTCGATACATGTGTTTCCTCTTAGAGGTCACAGGTTCAAATCCAGAGGGGGGTAGTTTATGTACACCTCAGTAGACTTTAGCAGTTAAATCACTGTGCATAGGGGGTCTCATGGTTAAGAGCACGTATTTCCTCTTAGGAGGTCATAGGTTCAAATCCAGAGGGGGTAGTGTATGTACACTTCTGTAGACTTTAGCAGTTAAATCACTGCACAGAGAGGTTCTCATACACCAAATTAGTGTCTCGCTTGGCAGTGACCTTAAAAATAGATTATTATGCGCAGAGAGGGTCTCATACACCAAATTGGTGTCTCGCTTGGCGGTAACCTTAAAAATAGATTATTATTATTATTATTATTATTATTATTATTATTAGTGGTACATTCCCCTTATAATAAGTTGTAAGCACCTCACTACTCTAGTACACATAACGTTAGTTTGTTAGTGTAACGTTACACATCTTCCCCATATTGGAAAATGAAAAAGCTAAAAAAATCTAAGAAAATTACTTTGATACATAATGTGAGTTTGTTACATGTAATGTTACAGATCTCTCCATACTGGGTTGTAAGCACCTCGCTACTCTCGATGCATGTGTTTCCTCTTAGGAGGTCACAGGTTCAAATCTAGAGGGGGGTAGTGTATGTACACCTCAGTAGACTTTAGCAATTAAATCACTGTGCATAGGGGGTCTCATGGTTAAGAGCACGTATTTCCTCTTAGGAGGTCACAGGTTCAAATCCAGAGGGGGTAGTGTATGTACACCTCTGTAGACTTTAGCAGTTAAATCACTGCACAGAGAGGTTCTCATACACCAAATTAGTGTCTCGCTTGGCAGTGACCTTAAAAATAGATTATTATGCGTAGAGAGGGTCTCATACACCAAATTGGTGTCTCGATTGGCGGTAACCTTAAAAATAGATTATTATTATTATTATTAGTGGTACATTCCCCTTATAATAAGTTGTAAGCACCTCACTACTCTAGTACACACAACATTAGTTTGTTAGTGTAACGTTACACATCTTCTCCATATTGGACAATGAAAAAGCTAAAAAAGTCTAAGAAAATTACAATCTTAAATTGATAAAAACATTATTTTGATACATAAATAAATAAACACCATCAAAACATCATATTCCAATTACATTTAAAAAAAATATTAACATTTCATAATAAGAACTTCCATTTCTATTTTTTTTAACTACTTAATTGTTAATTCCAATTTCCAAATATGTCTATACTCCAACATTTACAATTATGAATGTGAAATAAAACATTTATAAATAAAAAAATAACAAAATCCCACAAAATTCACTAATAACCTTGAAACAATTCCAATATAACAACGCTCTTCAAAATTTGAAGAGTTAAGAGAGATTTTCTCCTCCTACAATGATCGAGTGATGGATTGTGCTCCAAGAAGATTTTGAATTCTTGATTCGAGAAGAGCCTTCGGCTCTGGTTCTTTCATTGAAGGTCTCGGTTTATTTCAGGTTTGTGAGCTACTGATGTTTGGAGACAGACATTCTACGAGCTTTTGTAGAATTCGCTACTGATCTGGAGACAAAGGATCATTACTTGGATTTTGAATCCATGAGAAGAGTGTTTGCTTCAGTTTGCTCTCTTTGGAGTTTCTAGTTTTGTCTTTCTTTGCAGGATTATGCTGCTGAACTGGTGATAGCGTGGATCGAGCCTAGTGTCGACGAGTTGGATTTTTGGGGTCTTCCTTGTCCTGCTCCGATCTACCTATGCTCGATTACGGTTCTGGATCTGTCCCTGTTTTGTGCACGTTAGGGAGTATTTTTTCCAAGATTGGTTATTTGCTTCGAACAAGAAAAACTGGTTGTTCCTTTACAGTTTTCTTTTATTTGTGTGAGCGTCCTCAACCATGGACTCTGGAGGGGATCCACCTCCTCCTCTTCCTCCTAAATTTGTTGCCTTCAAAAGATTGGTTGTCTCCTGTGGCAAGAGGAAGGGTAGCTCTTTAGTACAACAATTTGTTAAGAAAGTTGATATTCCATCTGTCGAATTGCCTGTTGAACGACCATGCCGAACTACTTTGAACCTATCTGAACGTGGTCTTATTGGACAATTTACTAGTCTCTGGCCTTCTCCTAATCCAATCGATGGATGGGTGCAGTGTAATTGGATGCCTCTGGTCACTGAAGGAATTCACAATCATTTGGTTGGCACAGGTTACTATGTCTTTGTGTTTGATTCAGCTGAAGATATAGATCTCATCTTTCGAAATGGCCCCTATTTTATGGGTCCTCAGGGGCTCTATTTGAATAAGTGGACTTCTGATTTCAATCTTACTCAGGACGTTCTTGTTTGGGTTAGGCTCCCCCATTTGCCCCTCCATTGCTGGAATTTAGAATCTCTGGAAACCATCAAGAATAAGCTTGGAAAGTATATTGACATGGCAGAAAGGAAAAAACAATATTCATGTGCAAGAATTTGTGTTGAAGTAGATTTAGAGATTGGGTTACTTGAGGCGATCAAGTTAATTGCTGCTGAATGGTCACATATTCAGGAGCTTGATTACGAACAACTTCCATTCATGTGCCGCCATTGCCATGGATATGGCCACTTTGCTCGAAATTGCAAGAAAAAATCAGAAGAAGAAATTGTAAAAGAGAAGGCTAATCAATGGATTCATGTTCAGAAGGCAGGCACTTCCAAACAAGATACCAAAACGAAAGGAAAATGAGGAAATACAGGGAATGGAGTCATTCCTATTGAGAAGAAGTTTTATAAAACTCAAGCCGTGGAAAAAGTTTCAGCTTCATCAAACCCTTTCGTCATCTTGTGTCCCTCTGAAGATTATATTTCTCCTGTTCTCAAAGAGGGTAAAGTGCAACAATCAGATGTGCTCATAGATGAAGGTGAAGTAAATATCGGGTCACAAGATCAATCTAGACCTGTTCTTTTTGAAATTTCTTGTGTTGATTCAATCTTACAGGAAATTCATAAATCTCCCCCAGGTGCCACATCTTCCCCCTCCTATGCATAAATTCTTAAGAAGAAGTCGGTCGATACTTTTGGTTCCTCGGATGAAAATTCTATTGAGCAAAACACTAAAAATGCAGGTAGGAAGTCTCAAAAGGAGATCAGAGAAGAAGAAGCTGAGCTATTAAAGATGCAGGGTAGTCAGGCCACAATTGAGATGTCTATAGGTAGAAACAAGTGGAATAGACCCCCAAAGGGAGGGCCAACTCCCTCTTGCATAGGTAAATAATGCAGATCATCTCATGTATTTGTAGGGGGCTGAGGAATCCCGAGAAAGCAGAAGCAGTGAAAGATCTATTGAGAATGGGACCTACAGACATTCTCTTGCTTGAAGAGACAAAGATTGAAGAGGAAGCATTATTATTCTTAAGCAAATCAAAGTGGAAAAAGAATGTTGGCATGGCAGTCAGTGCATGGGGCACTTCAGGGGGGTTAGCTACCTTATTGTCTGAGGATAAGTTTATTCTGAAAGCCTTGCTTGTTTCCCAACATTGTATTTATTTAGAACTTCAACATACAACAAGTAAGATTTCAATAGCCCTCTTTAATCTTTATGTCCTAGTAAATCTTGTCGAGACAAAGCACTGTTGGAATTCTCAGTCACATTTTATTGAAATACACACTCTCAGAAATATTATTGTTGCAGGGGATCTCAATATTATTTTAGACCCTAATGAGAAAAAAGGAGGTGTCTGGGGAAAAGATCCTCTTCAGGAGTTTGTGGAGTCTTTGATTCATTCTTGGGACCTTCTTGATTTCAAACCCAAGAAAGGTCGCTTCACTTGGATCAATAACAGAGTTGGGGCTGCCAGCATTCTTGCTAGTCTAGATCGTTTTATGGTCCAAAGCTCTTTGTTGGAGGGGAAATTTATAATTTCTTCCAAAATCTTGCCCAAGTTAACTTCTAATCATCATCCCATCTCTCTGTTGTTTGAAGAAGAGGAACATTTAGGACCTATTCCGTTCCGATTTAGTCCTCTTTGGATCGAGTGGGAAGGCTTTTGGGAAACCGTGACTCAATCCTGGTCTCAGTTCGTTGATGGATCTCCTAGCTATGTATGGGAACATGAACTCAAGCGAACTAAGTATGCATTGAAAAGTTGGGATTAAAAAACTCTCATGACTCCAATGAGTAGCAGACAAGAAACTGTGCATGCTTTAGCAGAAAATACAGTTAAGTATGGAAGAATCTGAAGTTACTAAACCTCAATTGTTTAGGGAGCAGTCTGCTCAAACAATTTCTTTCATTTCCTTTCGTCAGGAAGAAGAGTATCTGCGTCTCAAGTCTCATAGTCTTTGGTTGCAAGCAGGAGATAGAAATTATGCCTTCTTCCACAGACAATGCAGAGCTAGACTTTCTCGCAACCAAATTTCAGAAATATATACTAGTGAGGGTGAAGTTATTAAAGGGCACTCAAAAATTTAGTAGGCTGCCGATTTGCATTTTCAACAATTGCTTATAGAGGACGACGTCTCAGATAATGCAGTGAATGCTGGTTTTTTATCTAACATTCATTCTTTAGTCACTGCTGAGTTAAATCCGGGATTAGTGAAACTGTTCTCAGAAAAAGAAATAGTGGGCTTTATATGGGCTATGGAGCCAGATAAAGCCCCCTAGGTGGATGATTTCTCCATTCATTTCTACAGAGTTTGTTGGCAAGTTATGAAATTAGATCTTTTCCGCATGATTTCAGCCTTTCTTAAAAAAAAAAGGTGGGAGGGTGTACTAATTCTACTTTAGTAGCTTTAATTCCTAAGGAAGTTAATCCAACATCTTTTGATAGGTTTCGGGCTATCTCGCTATGCAACGCTTCTTATAAACTTCTGGCCAAACTCTTAGCCAACAGACTTAAGCCCTTGTTGGAAAATTTAATCTCTCATCTTCAGGGGGGGTTTGTTAAAGGTAGGCATCTTGTAGACAATGTGATACGAGTGCAAGAAGCCCTTCACTCCAGCTTCCAAAGGAAGGAGAAATGTATGATCATCAAGCTAGATATGAAAAATGCCTTAGACCGTGTTAATCTCTCCTTTCTCTATCAAGTTCTTCTCTCTTTTGGTTTTAGAGTGGAATTTGTTAGTTTGATCAAAGCCTACACAGGAAGGCCCTGGATAGCACCCCTTGTTAATGGTAGACCTTCAGAATTTTTCCAAGCCTCGAGAGGACTTCGTCAAGGGTGTCCTTAGTCACCTTTCCTTTATATTTTGATGGCTGAATCTTTAAGTAGAAAACTCTCAGCTGAATTGGTAGCAGGTGCTATTCTAGGAATTAAGGCAGCAAGAGGTGTGGATTCTATAAATCATGCTCATTTTGCTGATGATTCTCTTCTTCTGGGAGGGGCTTCATTAAATATTGCTCGGGCCTTCAATGGAATTTTACAAAATTTCTGTTTAATCTCATGAGCTTTGATCAATAAAAGAAAGAGAGTTGTATATGGTCGGAATGTAGATGATCTGAAAATGCTTCAAATTGCTCGTTCCTTGGGCTTTCATGGATTTGATAAGTGGGACAAGATCAAATACTTGGGCCTCCCATTAACCTTGGGACCAAGTCCTCCTTCGCTTTGGCTGGAAGTATTAAGTAAATTAAAAGCCAAAATTGTATCATTGGGTGGTCATTGGTTAACAAAGGCTGGAAAGCTGGTTTTGATTAAGGCGGTCCTTTTAGCCCTCCCCATTTTTCAGTCTTCTTTGCTCCTTGCCCCTAAGTCCATCACTGGCAGATTTCCAAGCTTCTTCGGGACTTTCTTTGGAATGTGTGGCAAACGTAATCAGAATAAGATGCACTTGGTTAGCTGGGATATTCTCAAAAGACCTCTTTCGAAAGGTGGATTGCAAATTCGTGATCTTGGATTGGCAAATATGGCCCTAGGTGGTAACATTATTCGGTAGTTGTTTGCAGATAAAAAACATCTGGTAAGCAAGCTTTTATGGATGAAATACCTTAAGGGAGGTTCTTTGAGAAATTTAAATTCAGAAACTACGCCTACAGGTACAACTATCTGGAATTTGTGCAGAAGAGGTATTAATCATATTCAACAACAACTCTATAGAATCCCTCGCAATGGGATTATGATCTTTTTGTGGGAAGATAATAATTTAGGAAATCCTCCTCTTTCCACTTTAAACTCGCTAAATGAGATCAAATTATGGTTAATTAACAAATGTCTCCTCCGGCTAGCAGACATCTGCTCTTGGGACAACAATGAGAATTGGACAGGTTGGTATTTTCTGGAGATGCCAAAACCTCTTCTCCTTCAACAAAACTTGTTGATTACAGCTCTTTCAGGAATGGCTCCTGTCCATGTGCTATCCATCACTCTTTTAAAGATAAATGGGGATGGGGTCGGTCATGATTTTGTTCAGCTGCTCATGGATTTTCTGCATTACAAACTTCTCAAGCTTCCTTTTTATCCCCTGCGCAGTGGAAGTTTGTTTGGTCACCATTCAACCTTCCTAAGGTTAATTTCTTTACGTGGCTTCTTATGCATAAAAAGGTATTGACAGGTGAAAACTTGATTAAGCGTGGATTTCATGGACTGTTCAGATGCTATTTTTGCAAGTCTGCTTCATAAACGTTAGACCATTTATTTGTTGATTGCGTTTTCACTCAGAATGTGTGGAAGCTGGTTCTCCACGATCTGAATGTCGCTGCTCCCTCTCATGTGGCAGTAGTCCCTTTGTTTATCTCTTGGAAAGATCGTATCCCTAAGATTAATGGGAAAAACGCAGGTCGGAGTAAAGTCTGGCGATCAATCCCAAAGGGCATCTGGTGGAAACTGTCGCTGGCTAGAATGACTGGATCTTTAATAATAACTCATCGACTCCCAGGGACGTGGCTTGCAAAGCGAAATCACTCATTCTTGAATCAATCAGAAAATTAATTACCAATTCCTCTTTGCCTCCTGAGATTGCCGCGTGGTTGGGTTCCTTTGCGTTTAGGAGAAGGTCAATCAGCTCCAAATCGTTGCCTCCTCCTTCCTGGTGCGTGCGAGTATGTGTTGCCGACTTTCCATCGTGGTGGAAGAACAATTGTACTGTCTCTATCTTCTTTGACGGTGCGTCCAAGGGGAATCCTCGGATCGCAGGTGTCGGTGGGTTGATTATTTCTCAGGATTGTTTGAGTGAAACCTGCTTCAATTGAGGTCTAGGAACAAGTTCGAATAGCCAGGCAAAAAGCTACAACCTCCTTCAGGAATGCTAGATTACAAAGGAGATTGGTTAGAAGTCAATTCAATTTTTTTGGGATTCAGAGCTTCTGATTAAATCGTTAAACAATGCAGATCATTTTAACAATTCTTCATTGAATAAAATCCTGCAGCGAATTCGAAATATCTTGAGAGATTTCGAGAGGGTTACTTTTTCAAGAGGGTTACTTCTTTTCATATTTTGCGAGAGCTAAACAAACATATAGACTCTCTAGCAAATAAAGCTTACTTGCTGCCTCAAGGAGATCTTAGTATCAATGGAAATCCTAGCATATTTCAGTCGCTCCCTTAACTAAGTTTCATAAAGCATTGATGTGCCATTAACAATGTATGTTTTTCAAATTTTTTGATCTCTGTAATAATTTTTGGTCTTCTGGACATATTCTCTCTATTATATTTGTAATTGGTTGATTTGACCATTGCTAGTTCATACCTGTTTTCTCCATAAATAAAAAAATAAAGAACTATCCGTTTAAGTTAAAAAAAATTGAACAGTTAACAAACAAATGATTATTATTAATTTAGTTATTTAATTCTTTACTACATTAAAAAACAATCCAATGCTACAGCGTTTGTTTCATAGGCATCACAACTAATCGGTTGAATCCCAGACATCAAAATGGAGAAGCATGGGAAGCATGAAGGAGAAGAAGTTGCCAAAATCCCGGGGTCAGTTTCTCGTATCGAGGATCTCCCAGACGTCTTGCTCTTCAATGGCATATTACCTCATCTGGATGCCATTGATTTGGCGATGTTAGCTTGCTGCAACACCAGGCTCAACAAAATAGCTGCTGCGGACCAATTATGGTACCCTGTCTTCATCAGCCGTTACCCTCCAGGAGGAGGCCTCAGGCACCACAAACGATATAATAATAATCCCAACAAGGGAAGAGAGCCTCCTCCGTATCCATGGCAGACGTGGCACCAGGCCTTCTGTTCCAAGCAGGTATCTCCATCTTCCCTCATCGTCTATACAATCATTTTGCTAGATAATGGTATAAAATTTATGCGAAATTGCTAAAATAGGAATTCCACTTCTAATGGGGTTACCCAAGCTCAACCTGGCTCAATAGTTTTGGCAATATTAAGCATGATAAGCCCAAATTACATTCGAGGAACCCTAACCCTACGCAAGGTGGACGAGAGAGAGCCAGGATACGATCTCTTCTTAGGGTGGTTCACGTTATTTAGACAGAATACATTAACACATGCAATACCTTTGTGAATGGTACATGTACATTTGCTGTATTCAGTGTAGAGATTTTGTCACTGGTGGCTGGCCGAGTCGGGGAAAATGGGGTGTTTATATTGCTGCCGAACCCTCTCTTTCCAATGACATGATCGTGTGCTTGTTCTTGGAAAAGCGGTGGGGCCAAGTGCAAGTCACGGGTGCTTTGGCGGAATAGTTAGCGAATGTTTCTGGTCATGGAATATCTTATGGAGAACAGTTGCTGCTTGCGAATGTTGATCGGAAACATTCAGTCAAGAAAAAAGTAGAAACTTCCTGCTTTAGAAAGACCCTTGCAACTGATTAAAGAGAGAATAATATTAAAAAGTGGATTTGTACACAAGTGGCAAGAAGCCATTTGGTTCTCCCCTCATTGTGTTTCAACAGCTGGGTGGAGGAATAGTCAATGCCTATGCAGCCAGTACCGTATATCTTACAGAGAAAAAACAACAAAGCAAACAAAATTCTCAACGAAAGAAAATAACTGTTGTCAAACCACAAGGTTTCTGTGTGCAATCCATTATTGGATCTGTTAGGAACAGTAATCTCTCTGGTTACGTTAATTATTAGCCGTTATTTGTTAGCAGTTTCACCAACCTGTTCAACCGTTTCTCGTGAACAATCGCCCATTTGTATTCCTTCATAATGTTGTCTAATGCAGTCAATTCGTGTGTTCAGTGTGCTGCTTATCATTTGAGTCTACATTCGTTTTCTGTCTCGTTTGTTTTCATGGTATCAGAGCATGAGTTGATCAAAGGCGAATTAGTTGGGTGTTGAAGTTTGTTGCTGGTTTGAGTCTATTTTTAGATGTTTGTTGAAGTTTCTGCTGGTCTGAATGCACAATTGAAGCCGGTGTTTGGCGTTATCTGCTGGCCGTTTGACTGATCCATGCAAAACCAGAAACCAGATTCGATCCAGAGTTTGATTGTTTGATCTACGCAGAACTAGAACCAGATTTGATCCAGAGTTCGATTGTTGAGAGTGTGCTAGTGCAGAAAGAAAATAGATGCCTGAGAGGTAAAAAAAATTGGTTTATAACATTTTCTTAAATGGCTGCATCTAGTAATATTTCTATCCAAACACCAGTTTTAATTGGATCAAATTATGGTATTTGGAGTATGAGATTAACAGCAGTTTTGGAAGGTCAAGGATGTTTGGATTGTATTGAGACAGATTTTAAACAACCTGATTCAACGGCTGTTGTAGCTATGACTGCTGCCCAAAGAAATAAATTAGAAGACCAAAAAGAAAAAAAAGGTAAGGTCAAGACTTGTATTTTAAATTTAAATTTTAAATACAATAGAGGATTCTATATTTCCAAAAATCATTGGTGCAAGAAATGCCAAAGAAATTTGGGATATCCTTAAGTTGGCATATCAGGGCAATGAAAAAGTAAAAATTGTGAGATTACAAACTCTAAGAACTGATCCGGATTTATGCAGGAACGCAACAGAATACACAAATAACCATAGAAACAAATATGCAGCGGAAATAACACTTCATTTTATTAATCAATAACTGGAACTTGTTTACATACATAATAGAAATAAACTAGCTAGAGTGCTGGTAGCTTATCTTTGAGAAGAGATGTGGCGGCTACATGCCTTTGAACTTTGTGTTACAATGAGGCTCGAAGGCCTATATATTATTGAGAAACAATGAAAACCCTACACATCCAAAAACCTAACCTTAGGAGGTGAAACGCCAGAATGTGGGCCCCGTTGGGTAACTTGGTACAGCAATTTCCCGGGGTTGTAACCTACTACCTCCGTTTGATGCGCATGATACATCGTTAAAAATATCTACTTAAGGGCTACATCCATAAACAACAAATATCGAGTCTAGAACGGACTCATATTTGCCCGACCATTCGATGCCGAAAAAATGTCGTTTAGGGCCTCAAAATGGCTCTGAAAGTTTAGGACTTGAAATTGCCAAAAATAGTAAATTGTGCTATAATTAAGGAAAGTGGAAAACGGAAAGAAACAATGGTGGGGGTCCAAGAGGAATAGGTGGGTGGCCACCAATATCCTCCTGGATCATTCCTCCCCCCTTAGGAAGCAATGGTCCCCATTGCGTTGAGTGCCTCCATGAGATGAGGAAACTTCTGTTGAACTTGGTCCCTGGTGAGCCAGTTTCCCTGGTGAAGGAGTTGGCCTGCTTTGACAACTGGATATAGCTAGATCTTCTGCTGGCAGGTGTTCTTGATCTGTGTGTCCATAATCCGATCAGTTGTGGCTTGTTCCATGCAGTCAGGGTTTAACTCTGTTGGTGTGAGTTGTTCTGCCACGTCTGATGTGTCCAGTAGAGGTGGAAAGTAGGGCCGAAGGCGGTCCACATTGAACACTGGGTGCAGACCAAGGAATGGTGGAATACTGAGCTCGAAGGCATTGTCCCCGACAGCCTTGGTGATGGTGTATGGCCCATATTGGAGCGGGCGAAGCTTGCGGTGGGGTCCAGCAAGGTGCTCCTTCTGCAAATGTAGCCACACTTTGTCACCCACCTGGAAGTTGTGTTGCACCTGATGTTGATCATGTCGTTGCTTGTACTTAGCATTGGATCTGTCCAATATGTCATGAACCTGTTGGCGAATGTGCTGAATGTGCTCAATGAAGTTGTTTGCCTTGGAAACTTCAGACTTTAAATTTTAAATACAATCGATGATTCTATATTTCCAAAAATCATTGGTGCAAGAAATGCCAAAGAAATTTGGGATCTCCTTAAGTTGGCATATCAGGGCAATGAAAAAGTAAAAATTGTGAGATTACAAACTCTAAGAACTTAGTTTGAAACCCTCAAGATGACTGAATCAGAAAGTGTTGATAAATACATGACAAAAGTTACGGGTGTTGTAAATCAGCTTAGGCTTAATGGTGAAAAGCTAGAAGATCAAAGGGTTGCTGAGAAAGTTCTTAGGAGTTTACCAAAGAAGTTTGAAATGGTTGTGACTGCTCTACTTGAATCTAAAGATTTGACTAAATTTTCTATAGAAGAATTAACTGGTTCTTTGTTGTCTCATGAAGAAATAATTAACTCGGATGTTGGTTCTTTAGAACATGCGTTTCAATCTAAATTTTTTATGGATAGAGGCAGAGGCAGAGGATTTTGAGGAAGAAAAGGAAGAGGCAGAGGACGTACTCAGTCAAGAGACAAACCAGAAATGCTAGAGCCACCTCAACAAGAACGTGGTAAAAAATGGATAGATAAGTCAGAAATTCAATGTCGTTATTGCAAGAAATATGGTCATACCAAGTATGAATGTAGAAAGTTGCAATATAATGAATCTAGAAAGTTCCAAAATAGGAATACATCTAATGTCTCTAACACTAAAGGTGAAACATGTGATGCTTTACTTCTTTCTTGTCAAGTCACTGAGCAAATTTATGACAAGAACGTTTTGTTGCTAGATAGTGGGTGTATCAATCATATGACTGGTCACACTGATTTGTTTTCTAAACTTGATACATCCATCACTTCAAAGATTAGTTTGGGAGATAATTATCAAATTGAAGCTTCAGGAAATCTTGTTGTGCCAATATTAACCAAGCAAAATTGTGTGCTAAATATTTATCATGTTTATCATATAGCCAATCTGAAGCATAATCTGTTTGAGTTTGGGGCAGTTATTGGCACATGGTTATGATGTTAATTTCCATGACACTTATTGCAAAATCTTTGATCCAAATAGAAAATTTGTTGCAAAATTTATATGACAAAGAACAGATTGTTTCCATTAGAAATGAGAAGTGGGAAGATGTATGCATGTGGCATTATCACTATGAATCTGATTTCTGATTTGTGGCATTACCGCTATGGTAACTTGCCATTTAAGAGTATGCTTTTGTTACAAAAACAGTCTACGGTAATAGGATTGCCTCCTTTGATTAGTCAGACCTCTTCTTGTTAAAGTTGCATTGTAGGAAAACATCAGCGTGATAGTTTTCCAACATCCTCTCATAGAGCTAAAGATCGCTTAGAATTGGTTAATACAGACTTATGTGGACCTATGCAAACTGAGTCAATTGGTGGAAGTTCTTATTTCTTAACTTTTATTGATGATTTTAGCAGGAAAATTTGGGTTTTTTTCTCAAACACAAGTCTAAGACCTTTACAAAGTTTAAGGAATTTAAAGCTGAAGCAGAGAAACAAAGTGGTAGATTTATCAAAATATTGTGGTCAGATGGAGGCAGAGAGTATGATTTTAGAGAATTTGTTGATTTTTGTAAACAACAAGGTATTAAAAAGCAGGCAACTACCAGATATACTCCACAACAAAAGGGAGTAGTAGAAAGAAAAAATCAAACAATCATGAACATGGCAAGGAGTTTACTTACAACAAGAAATTTATCTAAAGATTTTTGGGCTGAAGCAGTTGCATGTTCAGTGTACATACTGCACAGATCACCATCTTCCAGTGTTCAAGGTACAGTACCAGAAGAAAAATGGAGCGAAACAAAGGTAGATATAACTCATTTCAGAGTTTTTGGATGTCCTGAAGAACTTAGAAAGAAGCTTGATGATAGAAGTGAGAAGTCTATTTTTATAGGCTATAGTGAACATGCCAAAGCATATCGTTTGTATAATCCTATCACTAAGAAATATTTGGTTAGTAGAGATGTTAAATTTATGGAAAATATGTCATGGAATGAAGCACAAAGTGATACTTGTCACAATCATTTTGTTGTATTTGATGAACATCAAGCACCAACTGAACATCTTGTTGCAAGTCAAGATGAAAACAGTTCATCATCTAATAGTGACTCAAATTCTGATAATAGACATAAAAAAATGAGAAGTTTGCATGATATTTATGAACAAGATGTCAATATAACACAATTTGCCTTGTTTTCATCTGAGCCTACTTGCTTTGAAAAAGCTGTAAAGCAAAAAGACTGGGTAGATGCTATGAATAATGAAATTGATGCTATTGAAAAAAATAAAACGTGGGATTTGGTTGATCTCCTAGCAGATGAAACTACCATTGGTGTTAAATGGGTTTATAAAATCAAATTGAATGAAAAAGGTAAAATTGATAAACACAAAGCAAGGTTTTATCTGCCAAAGGTTTTTCACAACAACTTGGCATAGATTATGGTGAAACTTTTGCCCTTGTAGCAAGATTGGATACTGTTCGTTTTGTCTTGGCCGTTGCAACACAAAACAAATGGCCTATTTATCAAATGGATGTAAAATCTGCTTTTCTGAAGGGAATGTTGAATGAAGAAGTGTATGTGCATCAGCCACTTGGTTTTGAAATCAAATGACAAGAACACAAAGTATACAAATTAAAGACAGAATTGTATGGTTTAAAGCAAGCTCCAAGAGCTTGGTACAATAGAATTGATCAGTATTTACTTAATGATGGTTTCAGCAGAAGCAAAAGTGAGCCTACTTTGTATATCAAGACAAATCTGCATGGTAAAATTCTTATCTTATGTCTTTATGTTCATGACATGATCTATACAAGGAACATGCTGTTAGATGAATTTAAAGCAGCAATGAAAAATGAGTTTGCAATAACAGATCTTGGATTAATAAAGTATTTCTTAGGCATTGAAGTGAAACAATTTGATCATGGTATTTTTGTTAGTCAACATAAGTATGCTACTGATGTTTTGAAAAAGTTTAAGACGGAAAAGTGTAAACTAGTAGATACTCCTATTGCATTTGATACTAAGTTAAGCAAGGAAGATGTTGGATCAACTGTTAATTCCACTTCGTATAAACAACTTGTTGGAAGTCTTATGTATCTCATTACTACTAGACCTGATATAGCTTATGTAACAAGTTTTATTTCAAGATTTATGGAATCCCCTAAAGATTCACATTGGAAAGTTGGAAAGAGGATTTTGAGGTACATTGCAGGAACAACCACTTATGGTTTATGGTACACAACTTTAGAAGACAATACGTTCATTGGTTACACAGACAGTGACTTTGCAGGCAGTATTTATGACAGGAAAAGCACATCTGGATATGCTTTCTTTTTTGGCAACAATTTGATTTCATGGGCATTCGAGAAACAACCCATAGTTTTCGTATCTTCTGCAGAAACTGAATACGTAGCAGCAGCTACAACAGCATGTCAAGTTGTTTGGCTTAAAAGAATTTTGGTAGATTTTGGATATACGAAGAAAGAGCCTAGTTCGATTTTTTGTGATAACAATTCTGCTATTTCCCTGTCAAAGAATAGTGTGTTTCATCATAAAAGCAAACACATTGACACTCTCCACTTCATTTGTGAACGTGTAAAAAATGGTGATGTCTTGCTCAAGTTTTGTGGTTCAAAAGAACAATTAAGTTACAGATATCTTTACCAAACCTTTGGGAAGAATACTTTTTTAGTTTCAAAGAAGAAATCTTGGCATTGTCAATTTAAAAGATTGTAACTCTTGAGATTAAGAGGGAGTGTTCGGAACAGTAATCTCTTTGGTTACATTAATTATCAACTGTTATTTGTTAGCAGTTTCACCAACCTGTTCAACCGTTTCTGGTGAACAACTGCCCCTTTGTATTCCTTTATAATATTGTCTAATGCAATCAGTTCGTGTGTGCAATGTTCTGCTTATCCTTTGAGTCTACATTCGTTTTTTGTCTCGTTTGTTTTCATGATCTAGCTCCTTGACCACAGACCTAGATCTACCTCTGGACAAGATTTGTTAGTTTAATTTCCAACTAAATCTGCTGACAGGTGGCAACCCTTATTTAAAAATGGAATTAAATTGGAGAGCACCAGGGGCCTAAATTTTTTTGATCTCTGATAATAATGGGCTCCTTTGTAGAGATTTGCTGATCTGCAAAGTTTACAGAAGAATGGTATTAGGATCCCATATATCCTGCTTGGTACTGTCGTCCCATTTCCAGGGGTTCTCTTTTGTCTCAGTTGTTTTGACTCACCTTTAATTTGTAAATTTCCTGTCCTGTTTGATTTATTTTTTTCTTTTAAATCCTAGCTGGCTGAAACCTTGTTCCACCTTTACTAATGCAATTTTAGAGGGTTTCATCGGATTCACCTTCTAGGGCAAATCTCTGGGAAATAACTGAAATCATGGCACAAATGATATCTGAATGCCGGTTTCCATAATTCATATACCATAGCTTGCATCCGCTATGACACCCAAGTCCAATACTATCGTTCCTGGGAAGCCCTTGCTCAGATCTATCTCCACCAAAGCCACCAGATTGGACTTGGCACAAGACTCGTTTTAGCCATGTTACAACATGAACTAGCATGTATGATCAATGCTCCTAAGAACAAAGCTTATCCCAACTATAACCTAGAGGCGTTATCCACTGTCACCTCAATAACCACTTCTAAGTTCTCTATGCTTTATCTTGGCTCTTCTTCAACTCAAGGGGGGCTTCTCTAGGATTGGATTACTAAAGCTTAGACAATTATGCACAAGATGATTTGGAAGAGTAGCTTCCGCAAAACAATTTTTTGTGTTGTAGTATATGACAAATGGGTCCTGGGAGGATTATGAAGACTAGTGCCAGTCCCCGGGGCAAATGAAGTCAAGGGAAGCTAGTCCAACAAAGGGGTTAGTTCATAAAGGGTTAGGGAAATTAGGGTTGCTTACACAGTCTACAAATAAACCCCAACATGCTATGAAATGATAAATATAAATCACTAGGATATCCCATAAAGGGGCAACCCAAAACATTTAACTAGGGCGTGATTTATGCAATGAAGCATTAGAAAACAAATACTCTTAAAGATGGCAAGATGCTACAACAACACAAATCATGCATAAATTAACAAAGGATTGGAGGAGATTTTTTCTCACAACTCTTACAATGAGACAATTTTGGTTCTATGGTCCTCATTACAAGTCTAGTTATTCTACGAATCACTTGTAACATTAAAGATGACAAGGAAAACCACTCTTAGAATGGAAAAGGAAACCTTACAATTTGATTTGCTTCATGAAAGATATGTCTATTGTGTTCCAATTGCGAGGGAACTCTCAAAATCCAACCATGAATACAAATGAGGAAGAGACTCTTATATAGGAGAGGAGCTCAACCTCCTTTACAATAAAATATTAATAGATCTACCAAAAACCTAGACTCTCTTATATAGGAGAGGAGCTCAACCTCCTTTACAAAAAAATATTAATAGATCTACCAAAAACCTAGATCCATCCTAGGGAGGATAAACAATAAAAATACTCCTCTAAAATCCGACCAACTCTAGCAAACACCATGATATGAGGTGGTCAATGCCACATGTACAATGCCAAAGATAAACATAAGGCCCAAGAGAGAGGGCACACCACTAGATCTAGGTCAAACAATGATGAAAAGAGGTTAGCTTTAGGGTTTGATCCTTAGATCCCTCTAACAATTCAACGCTCTCCTCAAAAGTAGTGCCAAATGATGTGGAAACCTTAAAAGGGGGGATGCCCTCCAATGAAACCACTCCAATACCAATGGCGCTCCACTAATACCATGTGCCATGTGCTCATAGGGTCCTCCAACATGGGTCAAAAAGCGTAACGTGCTCCATCAAACATGTAACAAATTCCTCAAACGGGCCATATGTGTGAGCCATCCCATCAATAATGACA
This sequence comes from Pseudotsuga menziesii, assembly GCA_001517045.1. Lineage (NCBI taxonomy): Eukaryota > Viridiplantae > Streptophyta > Pinopsida > Pinales > Pinaceae > Pseudotsuga > Pseudotsuga menziesii. The sequence continues at coordinate 197,402 of LPNX011046105.1, read as the reverse complement.
AAGAAAGGTCCAATGCGTAACCACCTGTCATTTACCTGTGCCAATAGTCTAAGCATGTGCCAATAAGGTCAAACCAAGTGCTGGAAATAACTTCAAAAAAGTGAAAAATGGTCTCAAAGATGACACCAGAGTTTTCAAACCCCTAGGAATTTTGCTGAGCACATTACAACATTGGAAAGGTTTCATAAAGAGCTTTCCAACCATATATGTCACTTACTAAACAAAGCTAGGATTAGTGAGACCAACCTTCTTGAATACAAGGTACCAAACTGCTGAAAAACAACCCAAAAAGATGATTCGAGCGCTCCCAAACTACTAGGAATTTGGTTGAGTGTTTTGTACCATTTGAAGGGGCTTGGAAAGCGCTGTCCAACTTACCCCATATCATGTAGGGGTCGCTTGATCATCATTTCCTATGTGATGTTCCATCACATCCAACAATTCCATTGATGCGATTTATGGTTTGCCCATGGATATTTGATATAGATACTTCTAGCGTGCTTAATTCACCATATTTGGCGTGTGCCAGAGATTAATGGGGACATACAATTTGCACCAATGTTATGACATATCCTCTCTAGTTGATTTATGGTTAACACTTTCTTATGTGTGGACGACATGACCATAAATGGGTCAATCGTGTTACTCTATAATGACTCATGCATCTTGGATGGTTCTCTGATAGTTAAGGTTGCATTATGGCGTGGTTATAATTCTTCCTTAGATTAAATGTGTAAACTTATGAATCAGGTGTATTCCTAGGGATCTGAGTAAGCACGACCCTCATTTCATTTTATTAACAACATTTCACCTTGCCATTTTTCATATCATTTTATTTCACTAGCCATTCCACCCATTTCCATCATGCCCCCCTCTTGCAATTGACTTTCATATGCTATGTACCATGGTCTCTATACTATTCCCATGTATGAATGCTTAAGTAAAGTCAAAAGAGTTGAGTACTCTAAGGGAAGTGAAGCTAAAATGATAAATGTTATATACATGAGAAATACCCCCTTGCAAAAGCCAGATTATGTCCCAAGTTATCAAAGTCAAATCTAAAGCAAAGGGACTAAGCCAAAAAAGGGCAAAAAAAAAAGGTGCAAGGTAGGGCAATTCAAGAAAAAATCGTTCCTTTCTCAAGCAAACATGAGGAAAACAAATCATTAACCTTTAGCTCTTGAAAGCTAAGAGGTAGACCGAACACTCAATCACATTTCTATGATGGTCAATTCGCGAACATCCTCTCCCTAACATCACGTTCTCTTCTTCACCCTCATCTTACTTAGAAACTTAGGAAATATACTTGGTTGTAAAGGTAAAACATGAAAATCTTAATCAATTATAGTTTTTTTTAACAGAAATAAATAAAAAGCTTTATTTTAAAAGGGTTGAGGAAGACCTAAGCAACCGTGAAACAACGTTAAAAATTCATTACAAAATGCCCAGAGCTGAAGCAGGGGCTTCAAAATTTCTTCAACCATTAGTGTCCATTCTAAAAACTAAACAAACCAAATATATTGTCTCCTATAAGTTCTGATATACTGGCCTAACAAAAAAACATAATAGCAATACATAAGCTAAACAAAAGTTGGCAGACACAAGAGACGTCATACATTTCTTATTGCCTCCTCATTCATTCGTGGTCAATCACAAAGGTCATTAAACTTTACTAGGGTAGTTTATTGTGCTAGAATTACAACTCTGGAGGTCCTCGTGGTTTTTGGTGTGTTTGTCATGGGGGGCACTAAGTTATTGTCCCTAGTCATTTATTTATGTAAAAAAAGTATGTTTTTACTTCATAACTTAAATGTGACTTTGAAGTTGTGGGACCCGTAAATTTTAATGTGCTTGTAATTATTAATATGTATTTATTAATGTGCTTTAAATGTGAACCATTGATCATGAGATTAAATACTAGCAATTAATGAGGTAGTTAGGAAGTTAGGGTTAGTTTGGGAAGAAATGAAGTATAAAAGTGAACCTAGGGAAAGGAAAAATACATCATGTGAGGAATAGAGATCAGTTTGAAAAAGAGCCTTTTCCAAGCTAGAGTCATAGCATAGTTCCAAAGCAACTCAGCAGACATAAGTGGCTTGATTTCCAAGGCAACCAAGTTGTTTTTGCACATTTCCCAAGGAAGATTGATAGGGCCATACAACATCAACGGTTTGGCACGTGTGGCCATAGAAATCAAGGCAGGATGGACGCATTAAATGCATTCTAGCAGGGTCATACAACATTAAATCTGGCACGTGTGGGCATAGAAATCAAGGTAGGATGGACGCATTAAATGCAGTTTAGTAGGGTCGTACAACATTAAATATGGTACGTGTGGCACAAATTCCAAGGCAACATTAAATGCAGTTTGACTGGGTCGTACAATTGTAGTTTGGCATGTGTGAGAGAGGTTGTACAGTTGTTTATGGGCACAAAAATCGAGGCAATAGTGATGTCGTAGATAAGTTGTCTTGTATTTGCTAGTTTGATTCTCTGAGGGAAAAGATAAATTTCTTGTAAGAAAAATTTCAGATTGCTCTTTTCAATAAAATCATATCTTTGGGTTTTCCCTTGTAGGGGTTTTGCCCTGGGCTTGGCCTTGGCCCTAAAAATCTACTGTGTTCATATTCTTATCAATGACTATTTTTTTATTGCCTTGGTATTTATTATTCAAGTTAAAAATTTGTGTTTGAACAGTTAGCTCAAAAGAATGATAAACCCTAGTTAAGCTAAGTGTTTGATTAAATGTGTGAATGAAGAAATTGATATTTTAATCGAAACTTCTACATGTTGCACAGTGTCAATCACCATTGCATTTGAGTTGGAGAACATAGGAGTGTCTGCCAATTGCAAGTTCCTAAAGCAAGGCTTCATGCTAGTTACTATCTATAGCCAACTGCGCCATTGGTTCTTCCAATTCTACAACATGCCTTTCCAACCTGTCATGGACCTAGTCCTTGAGCCCTGCTTAGCAACTTAGGTGCTCTAATTTTAGTTTAATTCGGTTGAGCTTCCCTTCGACACGCAGCATCGTCTTCCTTAAATTGCGAATCCCCCCCATGCACACTGCAGATTTGTTGCTCTTCCTTGAGCATTTGCCATTTTATTCTCACATCGAGGAGTAGTTTCCTAGGCTTCACCCCCTGGGGCATTGAAACATACACCCTTCACAGACTCCCCTACCTCACAGACTCCAAACACCGTGCAGCAAGGCAGACACAACCTTTAAAGCAGAGTTTTTGTCTTGAGGACGATTTTCTTCCTTTTCTCCCCATTGTCTAGGCATGACCCTTTTACAACATAAAACCAGCCATAAGCACAACTCCTTCGAATCCCCTAAACGCCCAAAATGCCAAATGAGGAATACCTTCTGGCGGAATGCCTTAATGACGCAATGAGTTGTCCCTGATTGAGAATTTATCCCATCAATTCCCTCAATCTCCACTTCACCATCTATTATTTCCCTTGAGCAAACCATGGCAGGAAAAATATGACAGATTGGAGGCACGCAAGGAAAAGGTGCCAAAGGTGTGCGTAATTAATGGTTTAAGGCCTAAGATCGACTGGGAAATACCGTCACCATGTGCCATGCTGATCCCATGCATAAAACATAATTATTGCCATTATTTGAATTGTCATAAAACACCATTTGCCTCTTTTGTATTGTGATGATTACAAGGAGGCCAAAACCCCTTGCCTTCATCATATGCCAAGGGATCCACTTGCGTTGCGGTGGATCACTATTGTTCACCAAGATTCCTTTGTCCAATTGAACATTTGCATTTGCTAATCGATCAACCAAACCATTGTTTCTTCGATGAACATGCCAATAGGAGAGATCCTTAATGTGGTGTAGGTTTCGCTCTATTCTAGCGGGCATTCATTTCTGACTTGAATGAGACTGTAAGATCCATTATGAAACTATTTAATGATCATGAGAGAGTCACCAAAAATCATCAATTGAGATATCACCAATGACGAGACAATTTCCAAGCCATGATATAAAACATAAATCTCAACAAAGTAATTGGTAATGCATTCGAGACCCTAGGAGAACATGATCACTTCCTTTCCTCTAGGGTCAATGAGAACCTCCCCTGCACCGGCTACCCTTACTAATATGAACCAATTATAGTTACGCCATGGTAATTCTGAGGTTATTGGGATAATTAATTAGTGAGTTATTAGAAAAGTGCACTTAATAGCCTTTTATGTTATTGTTTGCATATATTAAAGTATTTTTCTTAAGTCATACATTAAATCATTAAATGGTGTAACACTTGGAAGTTGGATTGGATTATATTGACGATATAAAGCCTCCATATGATGATTTCCCTCCTTGTACACACATTTGGAGGCACATGTGGTATGTTTTGACATTTTTGATGGGACTCTTTTGACATTTTTGACTGGACACTTTTTTGGAGGGGCGTCCTAGCTTCGGGAGCAATTATGTTTTGATAGAGTGCCCATAATTTTGCCATCTCAACAACATTATAAGCAAAGTGGTCATGAGATTTCCAAAAAGTGATTATAATAGACAATTTGATAAATATTGAGGAATTTGACAATTTCAAAATTGTCGCTTTAAAGCACTCACCGTTTTTCTTTGACCACTCAATTTATGGAGTGGCTCACCTATTTGGTCTACACGTGCCACCTTATCTTGGAGCATTCACCACTCTAAATTGGTTTGATGAGGGCACTCCTCTCTTTTGTCCACTTGTAGTGAAAAGTGAGTTGTTAGTTTCGACTTGTCAATGAGGTTGTTAGATCATTGAGTGGTTTGTAAATTTTCAGGCCCTAGGTTTGTTGTCCTATGTTTTTCTTAATTAATTAAATTATATCTTAACTTATCTAATGAAAGAAATGAATATTTCTGAACATGTAACAATCACACATATAGCTGAAAATGATCCGCGAAAGCAAAACACAATACAAACGATTTACACCTTCAAATTAGCATTTCATTAACAGATCTAGGCTTACGAGGAAACCTCCACAACTGCAATAATTTACAACTATACGTTACACTCAAAATGAGGCGAAAAACAATGAACTTACAGAGGAAAATTGCCCTCAATCAACCGAGACCACCTGAAGCTTGTTGGTTGTACGGATTGTTTGCACACCTATACTGACCTGCCCATATGGATCCATATGACTGTATATTGACCTGCCCATATGGATCCATATGACGGATTCGTAGGACTGTACATATCTGTCCCTGCTGCTGCCTACTTGCTGAAGTCTGCTTGGTTGTTGACTGGGCTCCCCTTCGGTGCTCTAATTTCGCTCTTCGGATGAGTTTCTTCACCTTTCGACCAACTTGTCTTCTAGCAAAGAATGAATGTGTCTTTACCCTCTACTTTTTTGACTTGCCTTTACTTTACCTGCAACCCTAATCTACCAGAAACCTAATTCTCGGTGAGATCCACGACTGAGATTAGTCTAAACCACTAATGCATTAAAAATGCACTTGATTAAACTCAACAACAAAATATAAGACTTTCACTTTAATAAAGTGATTTACAAAATAGATTTGACTTGGACAACTTCATGCATGTTTGACACAAAACCTATCAACACTCACCATTTTTCTTTGACCACTTGATTTATGGAGTGCCTCACCTATTTGGTCTACACGTGCCACTTTTATTGGAGCATTCATCATTTTAAATTGGTTTTGATTGTTGAAATTTAGGCAGCATCGAGAGCCATTCTCTAGGAGTATTGACATCACCCTGGGGTTGAGGATCTAGTCAGGGACCAAGATATTGATGACATGAAATCCCCTCATGTAAAGGAGATAACATCAACGTGGAAGTAGAATCGAGAAATCCTTTCTTATGATGAAGATTCGAGAAGACACGTTTGACCATTGAAATTGTGAAGAAGACCAATGTATAGTACTTATGAGAAGCTATAAAGTTGAGTCTAGGAGACTCAAGTTAGAAGCAATTGGAAGAGAGCTCATCTCTTCTAAGTTGGCATGTGTGGATCATTTGAGATCTTGAGGGTTTCTTATGAAGGAAGGAAGGGCGCTATATTTCTTCTATGACATGATAAACGGTCATGTAATTCTTGTGTCCATGAAGAAAGGGTCATAAAGACCTTTCGCCCAGCTAGAAGAGGTCATGAACACCTAGCGCTCATGAAAAGAAAGACATAAAATACTAGCGCCCAAGTCAAGTGAAGAATAAAAGAAGAAAAGTTCCTTATATATGATGATGTACTTGAATTGGCACATGTGGACCATGGATACCAAGAGAAGGGGCTAAGGATTTGTATAAGTGTGACTTACCCAAAGAGGGTGGGTCAAAAGCCCACAATGAACCACAATTAATGTAAGTGTTAAAAGTCCACATTAAAGTAAAAAAGGACTTAACCTATGAATTTTATATTATTATTTTGGATCCCTTGACTTAAGAAAGTCACCCAATGATGGATTATAAATATGGAACACTCTCAACACATCAACTCACTTATTCATGTTCATTCACTTCTATCCAAAAGAATTCGTTGGGTATATGCAACTGGTGGTCATCTTCTTCATCTATTTTTTAAGGGTTTTGATCATCTATAGAGCTGTCTTCTAATCTTGTGGCTGTTGAGGGTTATAGCTTTCTTGTCTTTTCTTTTAGGAGGGAACTAAGGTATATCTCATACCCTAATCTTCATCTACAGACCTATTCTCTTGTTCCCTTGAAGTTGTCGTGGGTCTGTTTGAGCAATAAAGGGCTGTCGTAGTGTAATACAGCCCTAGCAAGGGATGTTATGGTTCAGACTCAACCCTAATAGGGTTGTCATCTCTTTTGGAAGGGTGCCGAGTATTGGAGCAGAGCTGCCGTGGCCCAAACCCAACTGTAGAAAGGGCTATCGTGGTATGCTGTGGCTCTTTTAGGGCTACCGTGGATAGTTTAAGGGCTGCCAAGTGCTTACAGGAGGCAGCTGAGGGTTCCTACAGCAGTCCACAACCTCCTCAGGGTTCCGCACAACCTTCACAGTGTTCCACAGGGTCAACGCAGGTTGCTAGCATTCCAATACAAGGTCACGTTGGGTTTATCATTCAGATAAGGCCCTAAGAGGGTTGCTAAAGAATTACAGTGGTTAGATCCTAAGTCATAGGGTTCGTTGAACCTAATCCTTGAGGTTCGAGGTTCGGCAAACCTCAAAAAAAAATTGAAATTCGTTTAGGTTCGCTGAACCTAAAAGACAAACCTAAAGCCAAACCCGAACCTTGTCGAACCCGAACCTAAAGGCGAACCTAAAGGCAAATTTTTTTTGAGGTTTGATTTTTTTACTGAAAAAAATTGAAACAAAAAATAAAATAAAAACACAATACCAATACCAATAAATTAAATGTTGTCTATATATTAAATGCTCTCTATTTATTTATGTTGTCTATTAATTTAAATGCTCTCTATTTATTATGTGGTCTATAAATAAAATGTTGTTTGTAAATTAAATGCTCTTGATTTATTTATGTTTTCTATAGATTAAATACTCTCTATTTATTTATGTTGTCTATAAATTAAATGCTCTCTGTAATTTGAAATATCATACCTGCAGTCTATATAAAAACACATCAAACAACAAGTAAGAACATAAATTTACCCTAAGAAGAAACTACTGTTGTGGGAAGCATGTAAATCTGCTGTTAAACCACAAAAACCTACTCTTAGAAGCACAAATTTGTGAGTAGAAATGTCATAAACAACAAGTATACTATGAAATTATGAATAGTGACCTAAGTGCTTTGAATCCTATGGGATATGGGGTGTAGAAAATTAGTTAAGGGGGTGTATATGAAGAAAGATTATATATATATATATATATAGTCGAACCTATTGTCGAACCTCATCTGAAAATTCGAACCTGAACTGAACCTAATCCTTGCCGAACCCGAACCCAAATCGTGTGACTTAGGTTAGATCTAGAGCTTACATCATCTGCATCAGTAGGGCTTGTGTCAGCAGGCAAAGTCCATTCTTCTTGACAGTTTTATCTTCAGACGCTCTTGGTATAAGTGTTCTAAAAGACTTGAAACAAACAACACAGCTCTGGAATAGTCAACAAGGGCCTTGGATCAGTAAATAGCTAGGAATAGTCATCCCTTTTAGGGATGATGTCACCAGGGTTAGGGCTGTCATCATCTACAACAGGCCTAACATTTATCAATGGGCTACATTCAGACTTTAGAGGGTTCATCTCTTGTATGACAGAGATCCATATCAGTATGACAGAGATCTATATCAACATACTGAGAATTTGCTACAGTGATCTCACACGATGAAGGAAGAGTAGCATTTGAAGCAGTGCTCGCTTCTTCAACTTTATATGAAAATATAAGTACTTGGTCTTTCTGTTGTTTACCCTTATCTGAGAAGAGTTTAATGTTCATGGTCATGATGTATACTTGTTCTTCTATTAATGAATCTATCATAAGAAAGGTTGCTGGGTTTTTCCCTCGGGAGGAGAGAGGGTTTTCCCAAGGTAAAAAATCATGGTGTTTACTGTGCATGTTTATTGTGATGTGATGTGTTTACTTTCTGCTCCACTTAGTTTATTGTCATACCGGTCATAAGAAATTAGCATGGTTGATACTTTCATGTGTAATTGTGTTAAAGATTTTTTTTTGAAAATACACACATAATTACCTACTTATGAAGGTAGTTAAAAATTCAACATTGATGAAGTTGCTCCTCTCTTTTGTCCACTTGTATTGAAAAGTGGGTTGTTAGTTTTGACTTGTCAATGAGGTTGTTACATCATTGAGTGGTCAAGATCTAGGGTTTCTAGTGTTGACTATGTGATTTGAGCCTTGAGGATTTAGCAACTTTCTCATCTATATAAGAGAGCCTCTCTCATTGTACTCTTTGCTAGAACTTAAGATAATAGAAATCTTTCTTGTTGCTCATGCTTATTTCTTTTTGTTAAGTGTATTAGGGAAATTTTGTAGAATTAAGTAGAAGATCTAAGTGATCGATGTTTAAATGTTTATTCCTTTTTCAAATGGCTAAAGCATGGAAAAGGTCTAGGTAATTTTATTTTCAAAGTTTATTGCAATTTGCTTATTAAGTAGTTTTAAAAGTAAAAGTTCCTATACTTGGTTAGTAGGATTTCTAGATCTTTCATGTAGGTTTATGTGGAGATTTTCAGCACTTGACTTCTTCATATGTTTGAAGAGAAACAAACTTCTGGCTATTAAAGGGTAAGACTAGGCTGTGAGCTCTTCAACCCACTCTTACTCTTTGATAACCAAAATCTTCTTTTTTTCCTCTATGACTTCATGCCCTTTTCACTAAACTATAGGCAGTCAAGAAAATCTCAATTTCCTTTTTTAGGCAATCTAAAAAACATTTTAAACCATTCTTTTAAGTTTTTATTTTTATTTTGGAAATTAATATTTTCCTTGCTTAAGATTCACATTGCTTAACACAAACACTTAAAGATAAGTTATTTTCAATTTTTGCTTCAATTTAACCCCTTTGATCTTATTTCATTTAACATTAAAGTTGGGTTAAATTATAAACGGTTTTATGAGTTGTTCATTGTGTAATTTACATCATTTTTGACACTCTAACAATATTATATGTTAATTCAGATCCGATTTATTTCTACAATGTTTTATGGTATGAATACATCATTAACACACTAAATTAATAAGTTCAAGCAAGTAAACCACACCGCATGCTTTAAATTAGAAGCAACTAGTACTTGTGTTTTTTAACACTTTTGCATTTAACTTTATCAATCTAGGTTGTTGGAATTTATGCTATTAACCACATGATAACAACTCCATCACATTGGTTAATTAACAATTTTATTTTGTTGTAAGTGATTTTTGAATATGGTGTACTCTATTCTATTGGCAATCCCATCAATTGAATAAGGGTTGTGGTTTATCAAGTTATATTATTATATGCTATTTTGTCAAATTTGCTTACAACCATTCTTATTTCTTTGAATCAACATATTCATTGGTTTTACTATCTTTCCTATTGTCTTAAAGAAATTTATTTTCATTGTTGGTTATTTGCTCTCAACTCATTATATTACATCAATTTCATTGAGATCACCAATGTTTAATGAGATGAACTTCACTGGTTATGCTTAAACTCCTCATCGTTCATTTCTCGATCTAGTTTAATGCAACAGGTTGATCTTTCTCTTGGCAAATTTACTCAAAGTTCTCTTACATGCCATGGTTATAATTCATGGTTTATTGAAACGAATTAGTTTAATGTTTGGAATCTTGATAATCCTTTTCATGTATCTCCTTGGATTTCCTAACTCATCTGCTTCATTAAAGTCATAATCATGCATCAATCTTTAATCTAGTGATTTGCTTAATCTCTTGACACTTAGTTGCATTTAGGAAATCCTCCCTTAATGATTTCTCCAATCACTAGAAGTGAAGGGAAATAGTTGTAGGTAATAGATGCACAATTTCCATAGTTGCACTTGTCTAGAACCTTTTGAGTCCTTGCATTTAGGGTGCTAGTTTTTGTGGCTACATAACCATATATCATATGCCCTCATTTGACATAGGGCGTTGGAGAACCAAGGGTTTGAAAGTGGGGTCCCGTTTTGCTTAATTTGCTCTAGAATAACCATGAAAAACTAGTTGCAAAATGTGAGCAAATGCCAAGAGTTCAACACTCCCATGAAAACCATAATGATACCATCAAAACCCTCATCAACCAACAAAACCAAAAGGCATCAAATCTCAGGAATCATCCATGGGAAAGCATCCAAACCATCATCAACATGTCACCCCCATGGAGAATTGTGATGAAAATTACAAGTGGACACTCAGACCAATCAAACTTGACTTGTAACTCAACAAGACTTGAGAGTCAACTCGACAAAGACAAAACATATAGAATTTCAAAAAAACTATACATTTTTTGCATTTAAATTAGATTAGATATGGAAGATTATAGTGAATATAATTAGTTCATCTGGGTCAAACCTCGGTCTAATATGCCTAATCCAGGTCAAGCTATGCCTAACCTTTTAGCTTGTATTCTCACAAGGCCCGTAGAGAAAGACTTTAACCCAAGTGCGTCTTCCTTTCATTGGGAAACAATGCCTTTGCCTTAGCCAGTTTTCAAAGACTTCTTAGCTCAAGCCTCAAACCTACACCATACTTAGTCATTTTCCATTAAGTTTCTCACTGATTTGTTGTACAGATTAGAATCAAGCTCATTACTAATTTTCTTCTTCAAAATGACTTTTTAAAGATGCCAGTTTCTAGATTTTATAGAAAATCAATCATAGTAATTTGTAATTATAAGCCCACTTTATTCTCTATTTTTTTCAAACACCTTAACACAACCACTCATACACATAGATCAAAGATCGGTACACTAGTATCTACGTAGTTAAAACCCTCAAAGAGGGAACAATTCATGACCCCAACCAACATGACCATTTGAGGCAATTGTAATGTCCCAACCCAATCTGACCTGATTTTTGTTGAAAGCTTTATGTCAATTGGTTTGGTATTTTTGTCAAACACTTGGTTAACACTGCCTGAGATTGCTGAAGCAACTCAATCTACTGTTGTTATGAATACTTTAGTTGACTGTTGTTATATTTTGGCTTATGATTTCTGTCAAACACTTTGTTGCTATTGACTTGTTACCACTGTCTGTTCTCCCCTTGAATAATTGATGTAATTTGGGTTCTTGTATGAAGTATTTTATTTATGGCCCCCAGGGACCCGTCCCCCAAAAAATTTAATGTGTTTCCTGCATTTCCATGTTCCGGGGACTTTGGAACTCCTCGGAAACGTCCCCAATTAATCGGGGACTTCGTTGGGGACTTGGGGACTTCTGAGCCGTACCCTAAACGTACCCGTCAAAATCGGGGAATTCTCAAGAATGTCCCTTGACCAATCGGGGAGTCTTGGACATCCCTCGACCTGCACAATTAAAATTAAAAAAAAAAAACTAAATACTAAAAACTAAAAAATTTTAATTAATTTTTTTAATTAAAAACCTAACCTAACACTCCCCCTTATTCCTCTAACCGCATCCCCCTCCGATTCTCTCTACTATATCTTATGTTCCTAACCTACACTCCAACTCACTGCACCCGCATAACCATCAGGTCTACCCATCACTACAACACTCCATCACCTACATAACCCTTTGCTCAATGGTTCTACCCATCACTCCGTGTGCCTACCCATAACAAGGTCGACTCCCATCTGTAGTCTCGAACGTGACTCCCCTATCTGTAGCTCCCTTGCCTGCAATCCCATGCACACCCCTCTTAGTTTGAAGACCACAACTTGCAGCCCCCACTCGAATCTCAAGCTCTTTGCACATGCTCAAAGTTTGGGTTCATGGCTCAATACAGGCTCACACTCACAGTGAATTTGCTTCCTCTCAGCCACAACACTGCACAACACAGGTATTTCATATTTGATATCTTGCATTTTATTTTTTTCTGGTAAAAATCTCAGCACATGCTATTATAGTTTTATAAAAATATAATTTAGTATTTACAAATGTTAAATTACAAATATAAATTTAAATGTTATTTAAATTTCAAAATTATTCATCATTCATGTATACAATGTTGTAAATTTTTAAATTTTTGTTACTGTTTTAACTTTCAAGTTTTAAGTTACTATTTAATAGCTAACTTGGAAGTTAGAACTATTTAAAGTTTTCAGGTTTAGATCTTAGGCATGTATCTTGAGTCTTTACTATTTAGTTTTGACAATGGACAATGACGATTAGACAATATTTTATATTTCCTTTTGTAATTTGAATTTCATATATATATATATATATATATATATATATATATATATATCGTCCCCAACCTGTCGACCCCTGAAAAATTGAGGGTGCGCTCTAGTTGTCCTGGAAACTTGTCGCTGCGTCTGCCACGTCCCCCCTGTCCCCGAGGACAATGCAACATAATATTTTATCAATTGTTTGGTTCAGGTGTTTTGTCAAACAGTTGGTAAAATATCCCTATAGCCTTCCTTTTTACTGCTGGTGTATTTGTGATATGGCTTCATATCTTTAACTCAAGATAACTTTCACCACACAATCACTAAAATACAGTGTTCCATGGGGAGGCGTCTCCTAGGGTCGGGGGTGCCCCCTGTGCTTCCCACGCCCCGGGGGATGGGAGGCTCCATGGGAAACGTTTCCCAGCGACCCCCTTTGTGCGAAACTTAGGGAAACACAGGTGTAGGAGTCTCCTGGATTGGGGGGCTCCCACATGCCCCCTCTTGAAAATGGGGGGCTCCCACAGGCCCCCATCCCCCTTGAGTTTTTAAATTTTTTTACTTGAAAACAAAAATGGTTCATCATAAATTTTAGTCTTTTACACTAAATGGTCATTATAAATCGAAATAGAAACAAATAAAAAGAAACAAACATCGATATGATATTCTTGGCTATAACGATTACATTTACATTACACTAAACTCTTCGAGAACATAAGAGTTTATATGTTGGGGTTCATATTTTTATTATATTTCTATTTTTTTATAATTTTAGAGACCCTGCCGCCCCCCCGCCCCCTCCGTCCCCCAAAATACCCCAAAATTTTGGGGTGTCTTTACACGTCCCCAATGTGCGTTTCCCTACTCCCATGCTCCCGCGTCCCAGAAACTTGGTGGAACACTGCTAAATCACACTATAGCTCCCTTGGCACATAATCAGCTTGAGTTGCATTCAATATATATATATATATATATATATATATATATATATATATAGCACATTCTGTGCAACTATTATAATAGAGAATTAACCACACTTGAGGGGTAAGGGGGCCCATGCTCCTTGGTTGTTTGCCTTGAATCTACTGATGAACCAACCTCCTTAATTGTGTAGGAACTATTGAAGGGAGCTTTTTTTTTCCAGGTCCACTTCATCGCAAACGCTTGGGCTGCCTCAAAAAGAATTACTCAGTAGAAGCTTATATTTTTCAGAATTAAAGCATCAATTAGTTTTCCGTAAGATGTTGGGTATCTATTCTATAATTGTAAACATGTCTCTTGGGATGGATTAAGTTTCATAGTACTATGCTAGATATGCAAATTAATGATTTCGCCTTAAAATTTGTGACCAACGCAAACATTCTAGCATTTAAGGTTTCTTTTGGTCTTAGTTTGAGGTTTATATGTGCATATAAAAAATATTATTTTCTTGTGAAACGTTCATTAACTTTCCTTTATGAAAGCAACTTCAAGCACAAAAAAGTTAAACTACGAAGTTATAAATATTTTTTGTTTGCACAGTGGTCCATTGAAATGCTATTTTGTTCTGTTCAGTTTTGTCTACATTGTAGAGCTCGAGTCCACTTCCCTGTGCCATCTCACTATGTTGGAAATTCCTGTGGACACAAATTGCATACTATCAAATTCACTTAACCATTATGGCTTATAAGGATAAATTTTAGTCTAGTGAAGTTAACTGTTGTCTTCAGTTCATAATTTAGATGGACATTTTTTGTTTGTTTGTTAGAAATGCCTGTCACTCTGGGCCAGTGCATTTCAACCATTGGCTAAGAAACCTCAACCCAGGGGCATCTAAGCCGTCAAAGTCAACCGGGGATCGCATCCGGCCTGGGCCACACCAACCCTTAATATGGCTGGATTTTTTTTGTCTTCTCCCAAGTAAGTCACCCCTAAGGGTATTGAACTCGGGTCGCCTTGCAAATGAAACCCACACCTTAACCGAGTGAGTAAGCAGGAATTGACATAATTTCAGTGTTCCACGGGGACGCGTCCCGAAGGATTGGGGATGCGTTTCGGCATTTCTTGCGTCTTGGCGACTCCGAAACTCCATGTGGAACGCTTCGGGATGTCTCGCTTTTGGCGAAACTTGGCAAGACGCAGAGCGAAACGTTTCGATGGGTGGCGAAACTTGACGAAACTTGGAGGGACTTCCTGGTGTCCTGCCCGAAACTCCGAAACTTCCCCGGGATATTTTCGAATTTTCTTAACCTACATTAAAAAAAATAAAAATGAAACAAGATTTTAATTAAATAAATCATTAAAGAAAACTTATATATTAAAATTTAAAATTTAAACCATAAAAAAACAAAACACTAAAAATTAAAAACTAAATCTAATTTCTAACCTAATCCTAAGCTATCGAGATTAACTCTTTAATATTTATTTATGATTTCGTTTGGCATTACAAACTTACAAAGCTATCAAGATCAATTCACTAATTTCTAACCTAATCCTAAGCTATCGAGATCAATTCACTAATTTGCATGGGATGGTTTGTTATTGTTGGGATTTATATTTTTCATATTTTTAATATTTTAAATTTTTTTATGACTATCGCGTCCTGCCGTCCCCCCTGAATTTCTCTAAAATTTGGGGGTGGTCTCCACACGTCTCGAATGTGCGTCTCCCTGCTCCCGCGTCCTGTTGTCCCGAAACCTTGGGGGAACATTGCATAATTTAGATGGACAGTGTCTTGAAATAAAAAATGTTTTATATGCTTGAAAATAGTGTCTTATAACTGTTCTGATTCTCTCTTTTTAAGATTGTTTCAACTTTCCATGATGTAAAATTTCAAATATGTATTTCTGTACTGCGATTATATTAGAGATAACAGTGATTGGTTTTCCTTGTTGCATAAAATTTGTCAACTAGTTACGACAATTCCTTCCTTGGTTTATTTTATTACTACTTATATGATCTGACAGTTGTATTTAGCAAGTTTACTTTTTTCTAGAGGAAAAAAGCACATGGATTCATAAAATATGATCAGTACTAAATCTATTACATTGCAATACTTTCCATATCAATTTCTCTCTAAGTTTTGAATATAAATCATTTCGATCTGGATTGCTCTGATGCTTTTGTTTTCCTTGAACAGAACATAAGATGCGTTGAATGCAAGGAACATACTCCTTACGTTTTTACCTTATTGCCATCTCGTGTCAGGCTTTGTGAGAGGTTTTTTCTATCCCAGCCTATCCTATATTAGCACAGCATGCAGATATGATCTCTGGCACATGTACTATATACATATTTATCATTAGAAGTGTCTCATTATTATGTAGAGTAAAAACTACGTATGATCAGAAAGATGGAGAGTGCAGGGACTCTTCCCTGTATCGCAGTAGATTAGTGCTTTATACCGCTATAGGCTAACAAAATTGGGCCATATTTTTAGCCATTGCCTGATTGCAAAATGGCATATTGAAAGGAATGATTTTGCCATGATTAATTATTTTCTTCCCATTACTTAATAGTGGATAGATGTTGGCTCTCAGTTACTTAGGCTATGTCATTAGGTCCTCTTTGTAAATTTAAAGAGATCTTTCATTGGCCTTAGTTCCAGCTTTTGCTAGATAGCATGCAATTCTATTTGCAGTTCTTCTTACATTGTATGAGTGAACCTTCTCAAAGGTTGGGAAAAGTGCCTTCAATGTACAGCCAAGATTATTGAGCCTGGGCCATTCTCCAGAGGGCATTCTTACTTTGCATTGGTACGTTTGCAATGATAGATGACAATGTAGATAGCCCTTCCTCCACTTCTACTTCTGGTGCAGATTAGTCGCTCTCATCTCTTACCCTCTTGCATAACGGCAGATTCACTTTAGTCCTCTTTAGCGTTTTGGGATTACCCCTTTGTATTCTCTATTTCAACTTTATTCGTATTTCTTTCTTTCTGCATATAGGGATTTTGTTTGGTACTCCCACATTGCTAATGTGACTTCTTGTACTTTCTAGTTCCATTGATCTATTTTGGTCACTTGTGGACACTGGACACTATTAAAAGTTCTTTCTCTCTCTCTTTCTAGGACCAAAATAGATCTCCACTTCTTATCTTTCCTCTGTGAGTGTGGAATTTTCAAAACTTTGATGATAATTTAAGAATCCCTTATATAATTAGTCTCTATTTTCCTGTCTCTGTGGCAACCTTAGTTACCTTGGTCCTCTAGTGCTACACTGCTGCCAAAGCTTTGTCGTGGTTATTTGTAGTCATTCTTATGTTTCCTACATAATTGATTTTTAGCTTAAATGAGCTGTCTCTTGTTGTTCCTCCTATATCTAACTGCCTTAGCTTTCCCTCTGAAGCTGCAATGTATTTGATTTTGAAGAAGGGGTCCGTGGGTGGGGGCCACATGGAAGGTGAGACTTGGTTTTGCTAGCAATGTTTTGTTACCATCAGAATTGCATTCTTGTCTATTCAAATTCCTTAGAATGATTTGTTTTAGCTCCGAAACATCAGTTTTTTCCATTGTTAATGTCAGAGCCATTATAATTTAAAGTTCTTCTACATTTCCTTGAATTTTGCCCAAAGTTGATCAGAGGTGCAACTTTTCTGTCTGATATTCCACTGTTTCTTTCCTGCCAAAGATTCCATTAAAATTTGCAGTGAGATCCCAATCTTTAATGAAAAAGTTTGAATTGAAGTCTTCTCTGGTCCAATCTTTCTTTAAATGATCAATAGAATTGCTGCGGCTTCCCAAGGCAGGCCAGCATGAATTAGCTTAAGGTAGTGATTACAAACATGACCTCCATCCACTTTATCTTCACCACAAATTAAACAGCATGGGCATGATATGCCTCTCTTTTGTAAATTATCATGAATGAAGGTTCTATTGGCAGTTTCCAGCCACATCTCATTTTTGGACTCCCTTTTCCATTGGAAGTCTGCTCTTTTCCCCAATTTATTCTGTCAGAAGATCATAGGATCTTTTGACAGTGTGTCAGGGTTGTTGAGCCTCTCTCAGAATGTCTTCCTCTTCACAGGTTACTATTCTTCTTGATTTGAGGATTTCCTAGCAGTGTTACGGATGCCTCCCGGAGGGTCAGGGACGTGTTTTGGCGTTTCTCGCGTCCCGGGGACTTCGAAACTCCATCCAAAACGTTTCGGGATGTCCCCATTTTGGCGAAACTTGGCGAGATGCGGATTGAAACGTTTCGGTGGGCGGCAAAACTTGGCGAAACTTGGGGGGACTTCCTGGCGTCCTGACCAAAACTCCGAAACTTCGCCGAGACTTGTGGGCGTCCCGCCCCAAAACTCCGAAATTTTTTTCTTCTTCTTAATTTAAAAAGAATTTAAAAAAATTAAATAAATCATTAAAAAAATTAAAACCATTTAATAAAACTGAAAATTTTATTATTTATAAAGTTATAAACTTATATATTAAAATTTTAAATTTAAAACATAAAAAATATTAAAAACTAAATAATAATAAAATTTTAAATTTAAAACATAAACAAAAATATTAAAAACTAAATCTAATTTACAATGTCTAACCTAAAGTATATTATATAATTCTAAACTATCAATGGCCGTGAAACAAATACAGTATCATGCTATCTAGTATCATTGATTCATTTTTTCAATCACTTAAAAGTCAAATCTGAAGATTATCAAATATGATGTGCATGTTAATCATAGATTCATATTGATATATAATATATTTATAAATTATTATTAATATAATGATAATCTTGATGAATCCTATAATGTGTTTGAACTTTGAATTTTGCATTTACATTGCATGATTGCAGATTCTAGAATGATGAATGTTTGTTATTGTTGGGATTTATATTTTTCATATTTTAAATTTTTTTATGACTACCGCGTCCTGTTGTCCCCGTTGAATTTCTCTAAAATTTGGAGGTGGTCTCCACACGTCCCGAATGTGCGTCTCCCTGAACCCGCGTCTCGCCGTCCCGGAACCTTGGGGGAACATTGTTTCCTAGAGCTTTGCTTTTCCATCATATTTAATTTCTTCTGACCCAGTGGTGAATTTATTTCAATTTTTTTCATAAAATTTAAGCCTCCCTGTTCGCTTCTTAATCACATCTAATGCAATCTCCTACCTTGATCATTCCATGCTTTTTAAAATCTTCTGTAATATCATTTCTTATTAGAGGTTAAAACTTGATTCTTCACATCTTTCTAAAACAAGGTTCTTCCATCCTTTATTTCCTAGAAATGAGTTTTTTCCACCTGACTTCCTTCTCTAATGGACTTCCATAAAGTTGATCCCATGGGAAACTCCTCAACTCGGCTTAGCGGTCCTGGGTTGGCTTAACTCGTCTTAGCCTTGGACCCCATGCAAATGGGTGCTATGTTCCTTCGTGATTTCCTCGAGCTTCCTGATATCTCCCTTGAGAGAGTGTGGCTTGGACATGACTCTGCACTTTTTTATCCAGTTCAGGTTGGATGGTGATAGGCTTTGGGCCTTCAAAGCCAAATGGTGGTTGTTCTCCCTACCTGATAGAATTTTCTTGAATCCTGACCTCACTAGATCCTAGGTTGCAGAACTAAAATGCTTTAACGAGTTAGTTGCAGCAGCAAGACAAGCAGGGAAATGGATGGTCATTAGAGATCTTTGGCCCAAAATTCGGGATTCCCCACCCCTGGGGTATTCTCAGCCTGTATTTTCTAAATGACTAGCCTTGTTGAGGAGTAGATAGGGCATTGGGATTTTAGTGGGATGCTGGAGCGGTAATGGGTCATTCTGGTCTTGACTCTTTACCAAGCATTTTGTTTGATTCCCTTGGTTCATATGATCTCTTTTTTCTTACCAAGACCCATGAGAGCCTTGTCAAGCCACTTTCAGACATTGTATGTTATCATTGGCTTTTCATTTGTCGGCAAGAAACCAGGTCTTAATGGATTAGCATGTTCGACAAGAAACTCCCTTTGTGGTAGGGTCTCCTTTGTAGTAGTCAATGAGTTTGCCAGGTCTTGTGGGTCTGGCTGAGCAGATTAACCCCCCCTCCCCCCCTCTCCTCAGAGATCTCTACATAGCGGTTTGCTATTTCTCCCCATTCTCATCTCAGTTTGCTATTTGCGACGAGTTCGATGGTGACCCTTTCTTCGATTTGTATTCTAGCATCACCCAATATTCAGTGGTGGGGAAGGTAATCCTATTTAGAAATTTTAATGCTCGCACCAAAGCTCTCCGGATCCCTTTCCACGACCATTGAGAGGATGTGTTTTGTGTTCATGAGATCGATCCAACTTCAGTAGTGCTTCATTGACCATTAGACGATGCTTTGGGGCCTCTTACAAGGTATGGAATACACTTCTTACGATTTGGAGATTCATGAGCTTTTGATCTTTAACGACCTTCCCTACTTTCCGACATCTTGCTTCTTTACTTGCCAACCTCATGGCAGTGGTGCGAGTGTGGTGGATTACGTCCTTTCCAGCAAAGACCTACCCCCCTTTATTCATCACTTCTCACAACTCCCATCACCTTTGCCGACCATGCTCTCCTCTCTTTCACCCTTCAAATTGACACACCCTCACTCCTGCCCCCTCCCCCCCTCCTCCTCCCCCTCCCCCTGCGATTTCACCCTTAACCACTATCCTCTTTGCCAAGGGGGACCTCCACATGCACAATTCAACAACATACTAGTTTTGGCAATTCTTCAGAGGTTGAACTTTGTATAGATTACAGTGCTTACGTTTTAACGCCAAATAATCTGACATTTTATCCTATGACTGTTAAATTTTATAATGCAAATCTGATTTGGTAGCAGTAACAGTCTTTTTTAATTTTAGCAGACTTTTAGCATATAATTCTGAGATTATATATCAGCAGTAGATAACCAACAATAAAGAAGAAACAACCATCCACAAGAACACAAAATTTTTTCCCTGGGAAAAACTTTTCAGGAATTAAACCCCAGCAAAGAATAGTCTTCCTTAATATGAGATGACTGAAATTTTCATGAGCAGATTTAAGAGCAAACTTTTACACCAGAGATGAAGCTGCCTCTAGGGTACACATACCAAGAGAAGACTGAAAATGAGAAGCTTGAAGAGATAGACAAAGAACTGCCTTGTTGATATAGATCCTTAAGATGATGATGTCAGCCCTCAAAGGATGACTGCTGTTAACTGTTGACTGATCCAAACCCTTGCTGTTGACTGATCAAACCCTTTTAGGGCAGGTGATGACTGAACCAAGCCCTTACAGGGCTGCTGTTGCCTGGAACAAGCCCTAACAGGGCTGTGGCTGAGTGGAAGAGGCCCTATAGGGTTGCGGCTGCATTCACCAAGCCCTAATAGGACTGCAGCTAGCTGTAACAGGCCCTAACAGGGCTGCGGCTGAGTGGAAGAGGCCTTACCAGGACTGTGGCTGAGTGAAATAAGCCCTCTAGCGCCGCGGCTGAGAGAGAGAGAGGCCCTTCTAGGGCTAGAACAGGTACTTGGAAGCCTTGAGAAAAAGAAAACAGCCCTATTGTGTGCCTGCTAGCTGATCCAAACCCTTGAGACAAAAACATAGCTGAGATAAAGAAGATAGCAGCTGAAAATACCCCAATGAATTCTTGGACAGAGATGAGTGATTGATTGAATGGTGCTTGATGTGTGTTTATCATTTGAGAGGGTTTCTCATTTATATTCCATCATTGAGTAATTCAAGGGGTGACTTCCATAAGTCAAGGTGTCAACAAATAATATAAAAATCATTGGTTGGGGCTTTTAATTTCATTGTGGGCTTTTAACACTTTATACATTAGTTGGGCCCCTTTTAAGTTCAATGTTGTCTTTTTACTGACCCTTCTTGGGTAAAGTCACCTTTTGACAAATTCTTAGCCCCTTCTCTTGGTCTCTATGGTCCACATGTGCCAACTCAAAGTACATTATCATATACAAGGAAGATTATTCTTTGGGTGTCTTGTTCTCCCCACTAACACCAAGCCCCCAGGCTAGTTATTCCAACAAGGGGTGGTCAGTCCCTTGAGGAGGTCCCATAGCCCCAATGACCAAGGAGAGGAGTACATCACACATCACTTGCCTAGACCCAGTCTAGGGCTTCTAGTGATGGCCTGGTAACTGACCAGGTTCCTCTGCCCCAGGCTAAATCAAGTTGACCACTAGTCAGCGACTTGGTAACAAACCAAGTGTCTCAGCCCCAGACTGAATGATATTCCTGGTAACTGGCCAGGTGCCTCCATTCTCCTAGAGAATGACTCTCGATGTTGCTAAAAAATTGACAATGACAACCTCAGATGTCTTCTTTTTTAGTGAATTAGGTCACATGAAATCTTGTTCTGTAAATCACAAGATATCCACACTTTATTGGAACCTACTTTTCTTGGTGATTTTCAAGTTTAGATTTGAACCCTAACTTGTACAGAGTGAAGCTCCTATAATTCTGCACCAAATCCACTGAAATTTTAGCAAGAGACAATATGGGACGTATTCTTTGCAACACATTAAATTTAATTTAATTTGAATATCTCAATCTAAAGTTATCTGTGGGACATTGGTGTACTACTTTAAGGCACTAGTCAGAATCATCATCTCCGATACCACTTGCTATGATTAAGTTTTTACCTAAGTCACCTGGCA